>CM068308.1:42954589-43310310 GCA_034768735.1 Schistosoma mekongi | reverse complement strand
CGACTGCAACCTGCCATGAAGGAGATGAAAATTTTACGAAAACTTTCTGAACTACTTCATAGGGCCAAACACTCAGATTTGGTAATCTTGGCTGGTGATTTAACGCCCAAATAGGTAGTTGGACGAATCTGAAAGACATTTAGGTGGATGCTTCAGGTTTTCCAGCTCAGAGAACGGATAACGGCGACCGTCTGCTGCAAATTTGCTCAGAGATAGGTGGTTTCTAGACCACGTTATTAAGTATAAGGAGCGAACATAGTTTAACATGGAGACCTCTGCCCTACCAAACGGTGGACTCAAAATAGACCATTGCGCTGTCACCGTTGGAGAGGTCGATAGAATATTGCCGATCTGTTCTGAGTCCATGTTCTTGGACTCCTACCACGCTCTAGTGCGAGCACGCGTTTAATTGCGTCTTACCGGGCCGACGGAAAAAACCACAGGAAAACCTTTAGAATCAGTTTAGTAATGAAACAGCCAAGATTAAATTCCCAGGAACAACTGAGGAATCACTTAGGCAATTATAAAGATGCGTCCCGACTAGATACTGTTTGGCAAGATGTTCAAGCAACTGTGGCATCTACAATGATATCTATCAAGGACTTAAATCAGCATGTCAAGAAAAATCAATGGATCTCAATGGCTTCTGTTGATTTAATACACTCCCGAAGACTTATCCCATCGAGCTTCGAACACGATGATGAGCGACGTGTAATCAGGCATAAATTGACGAAAAGTCTGCGAAACGACCGTGAGCAGTGGTGGGTAACGAAAGCAAAGGAAATGGAAAAGGCAGCGGCGATAGGTAACACTAGACAAATTTTCAAGTTGATAAAAGAAACCGGGGTTAAAAAATCCAGCGTTAGTGAGACGATTTCCGAAAAAGATGGAACGCTTATTAGCTCAGTCTAGACGTTTAGAACGATGGGCTGAACACTTCAAGGAACAGTTTAGTTGGCCTTCAGCTGCTCTAAAACTTCCCACTATCTCGAGACAGTCAGAATGGAAAGTCGACCTAGGTCCCCCGACTCTTGTCGAAGTCGAAAAACCTATAGCCAATCTAAGGCGAGGTAAAGCAGCAGGTCCAGACGGATTATCCCCAAAGGTGTTTAAGGATGGTGGTTCCGCATTGACAACAAGGCTGACTGATATTTTGACTAAGGTTTGGGAACTTGACATAATTCCGTCTGACTGGTGTCGATCGTTAATCGTCCCAGTATATAAGAAAGGGTCAAAATCGTCCTGCAATAACCATAGAGGAATTAGTTTGACTAATATAGTGTCTAAAATACTAGCTTCTATAATTATCAGACGCTTAACTACAACTCGTGATCTCCAAATACGAGAAAATCAGACTGGTTTCAGACCTGGTCGCGGTTGTATAGACCAGATATTCACCGTTCGTCAGATCTTAGAACACAGACATACTTTTCGGCGGCCGACAATAGTGGTTTTCCTTGACTTGAAAGCGGCATTTGACTCTGTAGACCGTGAAGTTCTATGGCAGTGTCATTCATTGAAAGGCATGCCTCAAAAGTACATAAAACTTGTTAAGGCTCTTTACTCAAACACTATTAGTCGAGTCAGAGCATATGGCGAACTGTCATCTGAACTTGTAACCTCAAGTGGTGTCCGTCAAGGCTGCCCACTTTCCCCATTTTTGTTTAATTTCATAGTTGACATACTGTTAGAAATTACACTTTCATCGTCTGACTTTTCAGGAATTGGTCTCTGTTATGTTTCTAGCTATAACGACCCAAATACTTCTATTGCTTAGTATTCTTAGACACCGAACACTTGACAAGATCCCAAATCAGAACACTTTTGAACAGGAACAAATTATATTCCAAATAACAAGGGTAGACAGAAGTAGGAATCGTTAGTTAGACAAACGTTAATGTATTTATAGTATTTACATAAGAAGCTTCCAGAATCTTCTGCAACAATCCACTGGAGCTGATTGGTTTAGAAGTAGCCAATCAGCGTGCGCCATCACGATCATGCACTGAGCATGCTTTAATCCGGTCTATATCCCACTAACACCTCCCCCTTGAGCAGATTCGTAGGATCTGGTGTTAGGATTCACCTGCAGCCGTTGTACTGGTTTGTGCTTACGATTTGTCCACCTTCTAGGTAATAAGGAAGTGGTACCATCCTTCGTTTGTACAGCGACTGTCCTGTCTGTTTCAGGTATGTTGATCTCAAAGGTGTCTAGCAGAACATCGAGTGGTAGTCTGTACCGCGTCTCGTTGTTGGCGATGCAGGTTGGTTTCAGTTGGTTCGCATGACGCACCCAGACTTCTGAGCCAACAGACACCTCGTACACCACATTTCCTTTCTTTTGCACGATCCGACCAGCCGTCCAGGTAGGATGTTTGCCTCGATAGTCCATAGCAAGTACCCTTTGACCCACAGTGAACAATCGTCTTTGCGCCCCATGCCGACGATTGAACTGTTTCTCCATATTTACGTTTCGTTTAGGCTCAAGAGCTGGCGTCGGACGGATGCTATCGAAATGTGTCCGTATTTTTCTGCTCAGTAATGCTTCCGCTGGAGAGACCCCGTTAGTTGTCTGAGGGTTCGGTGTGGAACGGTAGATAAGCAAGAACCTCTCTAAGATCTCTTCGGTTGCCCCCTCCCCTCTTGATTTTTCAGAGCATCTTTAAATGTACCAACAAAGCGCTCTACTTGGCCATTTGATTGAGGGTGGAATGGAGGTGTTCGGATGTGATTGATTCCGTTCTGGCGACAAAAGTCTGAGAAGATAGCAGACGTAAACTGTGTTCCGTTGTCGCTGACTATTTGTTCTGGAACCCCGAAACGACTGAATAATTGACGTAGTTTTCTGACTGTGCAGCTTGCGGTTGGATGCTCCATGAGGAAAATTTCTGGCCACTTGCTGTAAGCATCAACTACCAGAAGGTAAGTTTGTCCATGAAGTGGACCAGCAAAGTCCAAATGTATACGCTGCCACGGTGAGTGTGGTATTGGCCATGATTGCAACTCTGCTTTCCTCGGTGCTTTTGTTGCTAATGCACATTTAGTACACGAACGGGATAGCTGCTCAAGCTGAGTGTCTAATTGCGGCCAGTAAACATAACTTCGTGCTAGCGCTATCATGCGATTTATTCCGGGATGTCCTGCGTGCAGCTGTTCGAGCACTGCTGGTTGTAGCTTCTTCGGAATTATGACGCGTTCGGCGAACAGAAGGCAGTCGTCAATGATTGGGAGAGACAGCCTGCGCTGGTAAAACTGCTGAAGCTCCGTAGAGTTGGTCTTCGAGGGCCACCCTTCTAGATGGAACTTTCTAACTTCTTGTAGAACTGGGTCTCGAAGAGTCTCTTCTCTGACTTCATCTGACGACACTGGAGTGTTTCTAATGGCATCCGCTACTACACTTCGTATTTCTGGGTCAACTGATATGGAGGCAATGATCATGTCCTCCGGTCCAGGGTGTTGAACTCCAACTAGTCGTGAGAGGGCATCGGCCTGACCAATAGTATTTGTTGACTGATACTTGATGTTGAAGTCATAGCTCAGAAGCATTGTTGCCCAGCGCTGTAGTCTATTAGCCGTATAAACAGAGATTCCTTTTTTAGAACCGAAGATTGCAATCAATGGTTTGTGATCTGTCAGAAGAGTAAACTTACGGCCATACAGCATTTTATGAAATCTTTTAACAGCGAAAACGATTGCAAGAGCTTCCTTTTCAATTTGACTGTAGTTTCGCTCGGCTGGGGTGAGTGATCTAGCAGCATGAGCAATTGTCTTTTCTGATTTGTCTGGAAACACGTGGGATATCACTGCTCCGACTCCATGACTAGAGGCATCAGATGCAACAACAATTCCCAAGCTGGGATCGAAGTGTGTTAACAGAAGCTTCGAGCTGAGCATTGACTTGACTTTGTCGAACGATGCTTGACATTCTCCTGACCACTGCCAAGGTTTATCTTTTGTTAGTAATTCATTAAGAGGACCTCTCACTCGATGCATTTCAGGCAAAAATGTGCTGTAATGACTAACTAATCTCAAGAAGGATCTTAATGAAGGAACGTCAGTTGGTACAGGCATTTTCTGAATGGCTTCTATATTGGCAGGGTCTGGTCGGCGACCGTTCTTATCTAGGATGAAACCAAGGTATTTGATCGAATGCATGAAGAAGATACACTTTTCTTCACGTAGGTGAAAACCGTACTCCAACACTCGGTTAAGCACTTGATGTAGTCGATCAGAAAGTTCACTGTGAGTGGAACCCATAACTATGATATCATCTAGATAAGCTGCTGTACCAGGTATACCTGTTAGCATCGTATCCATTATTTGCTGAAAGATAGCAGGTGCTGTCTTGATGCCAAATGGTAGGCGAGTGTATTGAAATAACCCTCGATGAGTGTTGATAGTCAGAAGCTCTCTACTATCATCATCTACTTCTACTTGCAGATAGGCATCGGAGAAGTCTATTTTCGCGAAACATGTACCACCATTTAGCTTAGCAAACAAGTCTTCAGGAACTGGTAACGGGTATTGATATACGTCCAATGCATCATTTAAACCGGTTGAGAAATCAGCACATATGCGTAGTGTTCCATTGGACTTTCTAATCACTACGATCGGCGCTGCCCATGCAGAGTAATTGACCGGTTGGATTACTCCAGCTTGCTGCAAACGATTAAGTTCCTGATCAACTAATTCAAGAGCAGCGTATGGTACAGGACGTCTCGGACGAAAAATGGGTTTAGCATCTGGTTTCACGGGTAGATGAACTTTCATTTTGGTGCAGTGACCAAGGGTATTTTGAAAAACAGGAGCGAATTGTCTCTTCAGCTTTTCCAGTAACTTTTCACCTGTCTGTTTTGCACGTATAGGGGTGTCTAATGCTGGACACGACACGCTGCAAACACTGTTGATGGGTACATCCATTATTCCAAGTTTTTCTAGCATATCAAGACCAAGGAGATCAAGGTATGGTCGTTCTGTAAGATAGCATATTCCTTTACAGCTATTTCCGTTGAAGGAAAATTCACACTGTAATTCGCCAACCAGTTGCAGAACTCCTCCTGAAGCGTTTTTAGCAATTTTCTTAGATGGCTTTATTGGCGGTTTCCCAAGCAGGTTATATGTTTCTCTAGACACTAGGGTGATATCGGATGCTGTGTCGATTTGAAGACGAGCAGGTATGCCGTTAATCTGGATAGTAACATACTTTCTCTGAATGTCATAGTCTGTTTGAAAGGCTGCTACCAGAGAAAGTGATTGAGATTCGGCTGACTTCACCATGTGTCGAGGACGTCTATGTTTCTTCTTGGGCTGGGACGTACGATTCGGTGGGCAATGATCTTCTTTATGACCACATTTATTGCACTTCCGACATTTATGCTTCTTAAATGGGCAGAATCGTACAAAGTGCCAATCACCACATAACCAACATGCAGTCGTTGGTTTGTTACCACTTGTTCTCGGTTTTTGAGCTTTTAACCTAGTAATAGCGTTGACACTACTGCAGGTTAAATTAGGATTTACCTGTTCAATTAACTGATTGTCGTGTCTGATGTTTTGTAGCCGCTTACACTCATCTGTCAATGTTCTGAGTGTAATGTTTGGATCTTGATCCAGTCGAGTTAAGAGTCTAGTTCTAATCTCAGCATCTTGAGGTGATTGAAGAGCTTTGATGAATATAAGGCATTTAAATTGGTCTTCTGTCAACGAGCGTAACTTGAACCGTTCACACTCTCTGTTGACGATGTCTGCTAGAGCACCATATTCATCAGTTTCGCGTTTCACCAAATTAAGACACTGATAACGAATACTAAACAATGAAGATGATTCGCCGAATATCTCTGATAATTGAGCTACCGTTTCATCGAAGCTGAGCTCTCGAGGTAACTTTGGTAATATATGATCAGCATAGCGTGCATGTTCATTACTTCCCAGCTTACGCATCAGCAATCGAGTTTTCCATGCATCATCTTGTTTACAGAATTCTATTCTGAATGTGTCTTCCCAACGTTTGAACCACATGAGGAAGGTATTTCCACTATCGGGGTCATAATAGAATTCTGGTATGCTGCTGGCAACTGCATCACAAGAAGTACTTGAAAAAGCATGTGAACTTGAACAATGGGTGTTCAGCTGTTGCGTAAGGGTTTCTAACAACCGCATTTGTGCATCAAGTTGTGCTTGCTGTTGTTGTAGTATTCGATTGAGCTGGTCATCTGATATCGGCATTTTGAACGTGTTTTCCTTTTTCCCCGTCGCCACTGTTAAGTTTCTAAATATAACGACCCAAATACTTCTATTGCTTAGTATTCTTAGACACCGAACACTTGACAAGATCCCAAATCAGAACACTTTTGAACAGGAACAAATTATATTCCAAATAACAAGGGTAGACAGAAGTAGGAATCGTTAGTTAGACAAACGTTAATGTATTTATAGTATTTACATAAGAAGCTTCCAGAATCTTCTGCAACAATCCACTGGAGCTGATTGGTTTAGAAGTAGCCAATCAGCGTGCGCCATCACGATCATGCACTGAGCATGCTTTAATCCGGTCTATATCCCACTAACAATCTCCTACCAGGAGATCCACTTATTGACTTAGAATATGCTGACGATATAGTCCTGTTTGGCGAAGACGCTGATAAGATGCCGAAACTTTTAACAGCAATAAGCTCGAATGCAAGCATTTTCGGAATGCGTTTCTCCCCCTCTAAATGCAAACTATTGCTCCAGGACTGGTTTTCGTCAACCCCTGAACTAAAGATAGGGAGTGAAGTAGTTGAGCACGTCGACCACTTCACTTATCTTGGAAGTCTGATTAGCCCTAATGGGTTAGTCTCTGACGAAATCTCAGTACGAATTCAAAAAGCTCGTTTGGCTTTTGACAACTTACGTCACCTATGGCGTAGACGAGATATTTGTCTCTCAACGAAAGGGAGAGTGTACTGCGCAACAGTTCGCTCTGTCTTACTGTATGGATGTGAGACGTGGCCATCAAGGGTAGATGACACTCGAAGGTTATTAGTTTTTGACCATCTATGTCTACGAAACATCGCTCGCGTTAGTTGGGGTCACCGAGTAAGTAATAACGAGGTTAGACGACGGGTGTTAGGCAAATGTGGTAAATCGGTCGATGAGGTTGTGAATCTTCATCGACTGAGGTGGTTGGGACATGTGTTGCGTATGCCCAACCACCGTCTTCCTCGACGCGCATTGCTGGCTGATATAGGATTAGGATGGAAGAGAGTTAGAGGCGGCCAAACGGAAACATGGCATCAGTCCATGAAGTCACTGACTGCCGGTTTGAGTCGTGTTGGTAGCTGCAGACTACCTGGATGGGGTCCTCGCAATTACCGTAACCAGTGGCTAGAAACACTGAGTGACATGGCCGAGAATTGGTCACAATGGCGCAGTTGTATTCACTCATTGTCCTTCCTTAAATCATAAGCTTTATATTATTCCATAGCTTTCTTTCTACGCTTCCTGAACCATGTTCTATATGTTCACATTCCTTGTTAGTATTATTATTTTATTTTGTTGAAGTAACTTCTACTAATGGTGGTGGTGTTAATCTTGCGATGCCATGGTGGTATGACAACTTAAACCGATGCACACATGTGCCAGGTTCTATGTTGATTGTACATACAACATACATACGTAAACGCAGCAGCGTTATCTGCATCTAACTTCAATCCAAAGGTTATGAAAGACCATTGGGTCTCTTGAACTTTCAGTGAACTGATGGAGGATCGAAAACTCGTTTCAGCAGGCTCGGAGTATAGTGAAGGACGACGACAACTGAAACGTAGACTGACGAAGTCTGCCTATGGATCGTGAACAGTGGTGAACGACAAAAGCAAATCTTTGGTAGCATCGGCGGCGGAAGGCAATAGTAGACAGCTGTTCCAACTTATCAAAGGACACTGGTATTAAGAAATCGGCGGTTAGTGAAATTATCTCCGCAGAAGATGGATCTATGATTCGCTCTCAGTTTAGATGATTAGAGCAATAGGCGGAGCACTTTCGGGAATAATTCGACTAATTGCCAGCTTACGTACTATCCCCAAGCTACCTGAATGGAAAACTGACACAGATCCCCCAACTCTCAGTGAGGTTGAAAAGGCTATAAGTAACTTGAAGCAAGAGAAGGCAGCAGGATCTGATAGGTTGTCTACCAATATCTTTAAGGATGGTTGGCAGGTTAACTGATGTATAAACCAACGTCTGGGAACTGAACATCATCCCATTTGACTGGTCTCGTTCGCTGATCGTTCCAATCTATAAAAAGGGATAGAAATCCTGTTGTGATAACCAGAGAGGAATGAGCTTGATTAAAATAGTATCTGGAATATTATCCTCTTTAATCATTCGTCGTTTATCCAACACTAGAGAACAGCAGACTCGAGAAAACCAGGCTGGTGTCAGACCTGGACGTGTTTACATTGAACAAATATTCACCCCACGCTGGATTCTCGAACGTAGACATATGTACCAACGTCCAACTATAGTTGTATTTCTTGAATTGAAAGCAGCTTTCGACTCTGTAGACCGTGAAGTCTTGTGGCAGTGTTTGTCATTAAAAGACGTACCTCGAAAGTACATTAACCCTATAAAGGCTCTCTATTCGATCACCACTGGTCGAATCAGAGCCTATGACGAATTGTCACGAGAAATATCATCCTCAAGTGGGGTTCATCAGGGTTACCTCTTATTCCCCTTTTATTTAATTTCGTCATAGATGTACTCTTAGTAGTCTCTCTCTCTCTCACTCACTCACTCACTTCTTTTAACTCCTCAGAAATTAATCTCCTTCCTGGAACTCCTCTTGTCGACTTAGAATACGCAGATGGTTGTCCAAATATGGTGAAGACGCTGATATTATGTAGAGTTTGCTGAGCACCTTGAGTAACAATGCAAAGATATTCGGGATGCGCTTCTTCCCTCCTAAATGCGAATTGTTACTGTAGAACTGGTCTGCTTCTTCACCTAGATTAGTTATTGGGAGTGAAGTAATTGAATGCGTTGACCGCTTCACTTATTTTGGAAGTCTCATCACCCCTGGTGGGTCGGTGTCTGACGAAATCTCAGCGCGGATTCAGAAAGCCCTATTGGCATTCGCCAATTTACGTCTCTTGTATTCTGTTATTGTCTTACTTCTGTAATCTAGTAGTGCTGATGTGGTATGGCAACTTGAACCTATGGACGCATGTGCCCGGTTCTAAGTTGTTGATGAGTAAATGAAATGCAGACTACGTAGTTGTCGTCCGCTTGATAATCGTGATCAATGGCTGTAAACACAGGGTAACATAGTTGAGAATCAGTCAAAGTGACGTGTGTTTACTCCTTCCCTTCTAGATCCCAAATTCCATTATCCTTCCATACATACGTTTGCCTCATTCCTTCTTGTTAAATTTCATTGTTGTGTTAATCTTGTAAGTTTAGTCATATTGTGGTAATATGGTGTAACAACTCGGACTTATGCACATATACGTCGAGTTCTACATTGTTTATGACTGCTTACTGTAAGCTTCAAAGTCATGAATGTTGTTCTATCTCAAGGAATGCTGATGTTTTATCGCTTCACGTTTTACATGAGACTGTGATTTGGTTAGATGATTTAAATGTTTTGATAAGATAGCGAAGCTCTTTAGTTTTAGTGTTGTTTGAATAGTAGAAAATAGTAATACTATGTTTATGTTAATGCTTCAAAGCAATACCTATATTAACAATAATAATTGCTGCTATTACATGGTCACCTGATAACTCTTTTCCTTACTCTCACAATATGGCGCATGTCAATGCAACTACTTAAGTTTGCATTAAGTGATTTTAATTAGTAGTTTAGTTTTTCTGATTCTTATCACTGATTTATCGTAGCGTATTGCATACTCAGTTCTAATTAACAGAATTCAGTTGTGACGTATGCATACATTTCTGAAATTTGCAAAGGACACCAATAACCATAACAATTACTGTATTTGATCAGATTTTCAAACATTTCGATGCAGTTTTATCATTGTAGTGTAACACTATGCCCGTTATAAACAGCGTATAAACTGACCTGTATGCGTGTTATTACGATCAAACTGGATGAACAAGATGAATGCTAGAACAGCTCAACAAGAAGGAATGAAAAAATATATGCGAAAGAGTCACGTGCGTCACTGTGACTAATTGTCGGCCACTGATTGCAGTTATCGCGTAAACCCCAACTGGGTAGTCTATATTTACCAACAATGCTGAGACTAATAATCAACGACTCCATAGATTGATACTATGTTTTAGTTTGGCTCTTAACTTAGTTTGCTCTCATCCTACGCCTACACCACCTAGCATCGTTCTTTAAACTGGTCGGTCATGTGTGATAAAAGTCCCAACTACATGAGTCAAAAACCCGACCAGCTGATTTAACATTTTTACCTAGTTCTCTTTGTCTGACTTCACTATTGCTTATTCAGTAGTCCCACGATAAACGGGCGATGTTTTAAAGTTACTTATGATGTGACCTGTAATCTGCATTTATATTTTCTTAAATCTTATCTCCGATCTCTATTCCCTTCTATTATTACTAACTCTGTCACTACCTCCCCTACTCTGGGATTTGATCCGATAATTTAATCTCTATCTGCTAATTGAGGCATGGCAACTTGAACTGACGTACGCATGTACCAAGTTCTACGTTGTAACTGTCTGTCTGTCTGTAATCTGCGTTTGTTTTGTGCTTTCATAGCCGTTGGTTAATGCGTTGAGCATTGCTGCTTATTATATTCGTCCTCTCATTTCCGGACGGATATTTCTTCTACACTACAAATAATGCAGGTTGTCGAAATCTAAACAAATTTTCTTATTCCATGCTAAGGTATCATCAAACACTGAGCCATCAGTGCTCATCAGGATTGTAATATAAGTAGTGTAATGAACACAACTACTTCTCTCTGTACGATCATTCTTAACAGTAATGCAGAGTTGTTTTAAAGCACTATATTTAAAGGGAGAGAAGCACATCATAAACATGCTTACGTTGCTATTTGAGGGATTCAGGGGACTGCATATTATGCATATTTAATTATATAGGACAATATCATCTGCACATTTTGTGGTCAAATTTACCGGACTTTTAAATAAATTGATACTTAGTTACTCGATAATTTTTTCCATACTACGTTTGTAGTTTATACAAATTTAACGTTTAAGGCGTTAATCATCAATCAAGTAGTTTTAATCCTCGCGATATATCTGATAATTCAAATGTCTGCTACAACTTATACCATTATTGTATCTTCATAATTGAATCTGTCAGTTAGTTTTATTTAACATAGTACCTAACATCGATGTACTTTGTTCAAACTTCCAACAAAATTAGCAAAGCGAAGTGAAATTTACTGGTGAAATGGAAAACGAATAGATATACTAATAGTAGTATTCAATGATTTCATGGACATATGCCACGTTTTTATTTGACTCTACCTAGCTTTCTTCTATCCCACCCCAGTAAGCATTTCATTTTGTGCTAGGAAATGGTTAGGTATACCGAATATATTTTTTAGCTATCTTAGCTAATGAAGGTCTACAGTTCTAGTGACCGTGCCTAACATCACTATTGCTCTTATTTATTTATTTTACCAGATTAAATTTATTAGAATTATGTATGTATGCACTTTACATTTTTAAGACAGCAGTTGTACTAGAAGGGTACAACAGGATCACTACTGGCTTTTATTTTTGACCATTTATGTTGTGGTCTCTAGTTCTCCAACTACAAATTTGTTATGAACCAACAATGGCGAGTCTTGCACACTTTTCCATTTCACGGAATCGTGTCGTAAACGGATTACCTATAGATTTTCCACCTAGCCCGTGGCGTGAATTATTGCGCTATATTGAAGCCTGTGGTACAACTTTCTTAAAATGTGGCCAAATCACGGAAGCCAATTTTTTGATTATGGTAGTACTAATTGATTTTCATTTTCCTCAAACCTAAATGTGTTACCACAGTATATCGTCATTCCTTCGGCGACAACGATGATCGAATACTGAGTCACCAAATATCCTCAGCTTGGTTTCACATCGATTGAGCATAACCAATTGCATCGAGCAGTTGCAAATCTGATCTTTTACAGTGAAACTTACGTCATAACGTCGCCAAAGATCGTCCATGTTGTGGTAAACTTATGCGGCCTTCATTATACGTGGGCTGATTTCACACTACTACCAACACACACAACTCACTTAATTGCCCATTGGTCTTAGATAATGTACGATGCAGTTTTGTAATCCAAGGCTTTAGGAGAAAGATATAAAAGTAAAGTTTACAACAGTTGTCTCACACTCTTATATTTTTTGCTTCAGGATATAAACGCCCACAAATCTCTTCGTCCTGCTATTTTGTCTACCTTTGGTGATTTGTCTTTGGCTTTGGGTTCCGAGTTCTGGAAGTATCTTCCTATTGTCTTGGAAACGTTAAGTCAAGCTACTCAGGCTGAAGTTAATCTGGTAAGTTCTATTTGAATGTGCTTATTTATTTATTAGTGTTGCTTTTCAGTCTAGTATGTTTTGGAAACCGTTTTTTATTCCTACTTCTCCCAAAATGAGGCGAATTGAACAGGTGCTGTATACATTCCACCAGACCGAAGCAACAAGATACAGTAGTGTAAAAGTTAGGGATTATATATAATTTCTGGGAGGATCTTCTGTCATGTTTCCGGTTCATTCCAGCACAAATTTTCGACACAGTCATTTCCGATGTGCTATCCGACATCCTCCCTCAAAACGGGCTCAGATTGTGACCATCTACCACTGGCGTGTATGCGTGCAAGATTGTCACCTTTTGGAATACCTATTTAAACTCTGATTACGCCCTGACTATACGCCAATCCTATCTTGCGTTTTAGTAGCCAATAAACGTGTCGGATCATCACAAGCATAACAGCTTCACTCAGTTGTAATCGAGCCAGGTTCCTGTCTAGTTACCAGTTCACTATAAATTGTAGATGAGCATTGATTGTTTACATAATATCATAAAAAACGGCGAGTAAGAACGCTTTTGGTTTCGCGAAGCGTCATTGAGTCTTTTTTCAGGTTAGTCTACTTTTTGGTATCGAGTGTTGCTTACGTACCTCCTCAAAGCTTGTATAATGATTGAGATATGGTGGTCAGAGCAGGCTAATTAGTTGAGAGCGACTACATCATCATGTAATTGCTAGAAGTTAGAAGCCTGATATTGTATCGTCTGTGACTCACCAATTAGCAACCCCTAACTGGGTTAAGCACTTAACTGGATAAAACCATCTTTGTCTGTATTTCCTGTACTATTGTTAGATTTTACATTTTTGATTATTATTCTTCTCTTTCATTTCTTCACAATATTATTGTATGGAGAACAAACTTTGTTTGGTCCCCGTTTCTACCAAAATTTTATGTATAACTAAATCAGCATTTTCCAATTTAAATTTTATCTAAGATTGCAATCTATGTTAGCATGATAAAAGTCTGGCTATTGCAATAGTCAAACTTCTGTCATGCTAACTAATTTGTAAATCATATGAATCTTTAATGATGTTTGAGTGGTTATAAAACACTACTTTCAGCTTTTGGATTGTAATTGTAAACTTCATTCAACCTATTTTAAAGTGGCAGCTAATTAGTATTACTAGTACTCACCAACTGTGTCATAACTCTGTATACATAAATTTCTATTTTGTAAAAGAGTTACTAGATGATATATCGATATGAGAAGTTGTGATTGACCTAATGTGAACGGAGGAGGGACAAACAGACAACTATCACATTCTAGTAAAAAATACATTGTGACCTATCTATTTTTATTCCACCTATTGTATTTGTGACTTTCCACTCGACACTGCTTGTAATTCCATTTACATGATAACATATGTATTGTGTGTCATTCACCTGGTTCTTGATCGCTCAGTCGGATTACTTTGTTAGAGTAGAACTACTAATGGAAAGTTGAAATAAGTCATAAAATATCGGTAGAGCGTATAACCTCTAAAATACAATTAGCCACTTTACATTTACAACACATTGCTATACTATTTATTGGGAATTAATTTTTGCATGTTTCATTATTTCGTGTTGGAATTCCAGTGGAGTAACTAACATTACGTTTCATATCTCTTTAATATTGATCTGTTTATGTGTACAATTTATGCTAATAGGAGATGTTTATATCCAGCGAAAATCCTGAAGCCTAGTTGTCTTTCTAAACAACATTATCAACACACAACTTTTGATGTATGTGTTTGATTACCAGAAATGCATATGTGTTTGTTGAATTTATTTATTGGATTCATGTTGACTAGATTTCGCTTTTTTTGTTTTGTCATATATTCGCCGCAATTCACAATTTCAGGAGGATCCTGATATGGTTGAATATCTTAATTCATTGCGTACTAGTTGCCTGGAAGCGTATACAGGTATTATCCAAGGTCTTAAAGGAGATGGGTCACGTAAGTTGATTATATGTAACTTTTTAATTTATTTAAGCGAATTCTTTTGTCATTGTAGTTTAATTTATTTAAAATGATGTTAATAAGGCAGTTATTTAGTGACATGGTTACTTAGCTTTTAACCTATGAGTTCCAGATTTGAACCCCACACCATTTATCTTGGTTTACTCATATAGGTTGTGTCATTTAACCTTCACTTACATAGAACTTTCTACACAAATATTTACTTAATAAATGGGTTAATAAGTAATATGGTGTTAAATTTATGTTTCCTTTTAGAATCTGCCGCAGCTTTAGAGTTTGTCGCCGGTCATGTCTCTCATATATTGTCATTTATCCAACATATCGGAGCTGATTCAATCACAACGGAAGACCTTATATCTGCTTCATGTGGACTTATTGGGTTAGTTTATTGTTATTTTACACAACGAAATGTGCAAATTGTCGTGACGGCTGTTTAATTCGAATATCCTTAACCTCATTTTCAACTGTTTTATCGTATTACTGACAGTAATACTTGTTAGGGATTCGAAATCTCACGTTATAACAATACTAATCTCCACAACCCCCCCCCCTAAAGATGCCTAATTGTTACTCTGTGATGAGTTAAAGCAACTAGTAGATCATTTGTCGAACCTTTTTACTGACTGCATCGCTCTTATTATTATTTCATATTTTCCACTACATTTCAATTATCATTTATCCAAGAGTAATAAATTAATAAAATTGTGCATTGCATCACTATTATGTATAGAAAATCAGTTGCCGGTGCCACTTTAACATGGCAAATGGGTTTTCTTTTTATGGTTACCCAACCGAGTAACATTGGTTCTAACGCTCGTTCCTTTGAGTTTTATCATATCACGTAGGTTAGTTGAACACGGTAAGACTAAAAGCAACAAATTCAAGTCCCAAGAGCCACGCCATACTGGCTACTGTACAGTAAAGTGTTGCCATCAAACGACTGGCGTTGCAGCAATTCTTTTCCACTCCATCTTCACGGATTTCCGCCCTTGTCGGCAGGGCTTTTACAAGTACTGAATCGGTACACCTCGACCAGTTGCGCCTTAGACATTTTTGACATACTCCCAGCTGATTGATTTATTTACCAGTTCACTTGCAAAAGCAGGTACATTGGAAGGATAGAAAGATGGGCTTTTTTACGATTTATTGAACATATTCCGAAGAACTTATGCTTGAGAGATGCAACCACTTTTAGAAGCAGTTGATTGTTTAACGAATTAGCTGACAATCCGTGGCTGTAACTAACAGTGTCATTTGATGTCCAAAACATTCTACAAGGATCTATGTTTGCTTGTATTAATAAGCAAAGATTTCACATATTTATGTGGACTAGGATACCTTCCAAGAGAATAATTCCAGCATCACATATCGCTGGAGTTCAGGACTTTGCTGCTTGGGGTTTCGCTATCGTACTTATAGTATCCCCCCACGATATTTTCCAGCTTTTATTGCTACACCGCTCAGATGAAAGTTCAACGGCTTCATAAACTGACGTTGTTTTAATTTGACCACCCCTAGTTCTCTGCCATCTCATTCTTAAACCAGCCAACATCATGTATCGAGATCGGCATGCCAAATACGTGTCACAACTACCTTGCGTTCTAGAATGCAATTGGAATGATTTGCAGTCATTTCTCATCTATGACTTTCTGATTTTATTGACTGTTTCACGCCAATAGGCTATTACAGAGCTGATTTATTTGTAGTAGTCTCATCCTTCGGTTTGCAGACGGGTATTTTGTTTGTACCACATATGACAGAACCCAATGAGTTTTTCAAATCCATGCTGACATTTCATTAGACATCAACTTGTCAAGGCTGACGAAATTTCCAAGAAAAATAGTGTGATCAACATGCTTAACTATTTAATCAATGTTGGAGAGGATTTAAACCAATCCGGAAACAAAATTTCGTGTTTAGAGGGATAGAAGCACATTTCAAAGCATTATCAGTCTTCACTTAATAGAGCTACATCATATGCATATTCAGGGGGATTGAGTGATCCTCGTGGTAGGATATTAATCTCTAAAAGTTATATAGAGTGAAATTTCTAGTTAATCATCTTTGATTAAATTACATAGAGAATAGAAGAAATGTTCATGCATTTTTTGAGTGACAAACACAACCACAAAACTTCTGTCTAAGAAGTCGAATGCTACTTTCAATCCAAGAAGTACTTCTTTTGTAAGATGTCGATATATAATGTTGTATTTTAGAATTTGATAATGAAATAACTTTTAATCAATACATCCTCATTTAGGTCTGAATAAACGTCAATATCTTGTATACCATGTTAGTAAAACTGGGACGATCATCGATCGAAATCGGTCAAATGGGATTACATCCAGCTTCTAGATACGAAAATTTTTTTTCCCATTTAACATACAAGTTTCATGCTTATTACCGTTCATTTACTTCTACTTACTTTATTTTTCATCCTAGTGGCTTTCAGTACAGTGTTTCTTATTTTTACTTTGAGGTCTCTGTGTTTTGAATAAACCCTTGACGACTTATCAATACTAATGCCGCAAGATGACTTTAAAAGTGCTACATTCTCTGGAATTGTGAAGCTTCCCATTTTCTTTCTGGGTACAATCGTTAACATGACGTAGCTTTTATGATTCTTCCATTGTCGTCGTTTCATCACGTCTAATCCTTATTTAGAGGTTATCTTGTTTTAATTTTTTTCTTATTGTATTTTGTTATTTTCTGTAGAGATCTTGTGTCTGCCTACGGTGGTAGCATTTTATCACTTGTGGAGGTCGATGGAATTGCTTCTGTTTTACAAAGAGGTAGACGGGCTAAAGCCTCTAGGACTAAAAACTTAGCAGTTTGGGCTACAAAAGAAATACGCAAGTTAAAAAATTCCGTTGGTTCAACAGCCACAACTGTCGCCAATTCAACACTATCCCATACAGCTACTACTGTTCAAGCTTCTCCTTCAGGATAAAATGTAAGTATGCTGTTATGCATTTTTTTTACTGTATATAACAGAAACTAATGTGAGAATCTGTTGATCTATGCTTGAAGCATACAGGAACGTCAGGATATCTAGGGAAATTATTTGGTATTAGTCATGTTTTACTATAAAATCTGGTTTATTGTGGGGCAAGTGAACTCGTTGACAGTTTCAAATTTTATTATAGTGTAGATGCAGTTGTTCGATTTCATATTGTTTGTATGTATCATATTTAATTCTCATTTATGATTGTATACGCTACAACAACATTTCTGAGCAGAATTGTTTAGTCGGCCAAACTGAAACTGTCTTCCGATAGGAGCCATGTTTGTAGATATAGACTACTTGGTTGCGGTTCGCGAGATTGTTCTTTGCCATTGATTGAAGACTCTGGGTGACATGACACGGAATCGATCACAGTAGTTCAAGTTCATTCATTCTTTGTCTCCCCTTAACATTGTTTTATATCTTTCTTTGTACAACCTAATTCTTTCTCTATGTGTCATATTCTACATTTCCACACACTTTTCCTACTATCATTGACGTAACTTTTAATTACACTACTGTGACTTTCATCTCGCTGTGATAATGATGTCTTATAACTTGGACCGATGTACGTATGTGGTTAGTTCTACGTTGTGCATAACTAACTGACTGGTTCTCTGAATTTCTCTTTGCAGGTGGCATAAAATACTAAAGGGAAATTCGCATCTGAAACGATAAACTCAGCTACAAAATTTGACGGATAATAAGGGAGTTAACTCTACAGTGTGAAGTTTTTCACCTATAACAGTGCGGATTGTACACGTAGTTTAAATAATTTTCTTTAAAGCAGGTCACTAGGAAAAACGAAAGATTTTTTATTCCTTCTTGACTTAAAGTCGAGTGTCAACTGTGAAAAAAGCGCACTCCTAATTCTTAATAGGATTTTTAGCCCGTTTAATAGTTTGGTATTCTACGCAATTTTCAATCGATTTATTTGTTACCGCTTAGAGTGTAAAAACTATTTTGTATCCTTCCTTACTCCTAAATAATAGGAATATCTTAGAGCTCATTCAAAGAAGAACCATGCAGTCGGACTCGTTTAGATCCTACGGTTAGACGGGGGGGGATATCACTGGTATATGAGTGCATGGAACCACCTGTGAAATATTTCGTTAATATATCGTACGCATATAATGTACAATGCAGTCTGTAGTAAAATCAGAACTCAGTCTCAAGTCGAAACTGGTTAGGATTTCAGAAAGTTTTGCAGTTATAAACATGTTAATGTGTTTGTATGTATTTATGATTTTGTTTTCTTTTAACATATTTTTCAGGATTTGCTTAGATTATCTTCCATTGTTGATTATGGACAGATCATCCATCCTGCTACGATTTGTACATTCTACGATTACTAAACACAACACCATCTTTTGATTGTTTTTTTTCCTTCTTGATGATATGCTTCTTTCTGTGGCGCATTCATTCACACACGTATACAAAGAGTTTACCTAATCCTGTCTTTTATAATCAAGAAATATATATACTACTTAAACTGGATTCCTCTTATACTTTGCTCTCAGTTCGCTTACTTGAATGTGTGCTACATCGCTCACTTATCTTGAAACGACCAACTAGGCAAGGTTAAGCACAAAGTGCTGCGAATAAATGGGGAAGTAATTGAATGAGTTAATAATCCTTTTTAATAAAAATATATATTGCATATAACCCAACCAACCATTTTGACTCACAATGTCTAGGAGTAGGATAGAAGAAAAGTCTTTCGTAGTGGTTGTTACAAATGCAGAGTGGCTGGTTGTATTTTAAAGTCTACTCATACACATGACCCGATATTCAACGGCTCATCCAACACAGTAATCCGACTAGATGATCAAGAACAACGTAAATTACACACGATACATGTATTATTGTATGCGTGGGATTAAAAGCAATGTCGGGTGGGAAAGGGGGAAGGAAAATAGATAGATCAAAATGTATTGTATACTGGAATGTGATAGTTGTCTGTTTATCCTTGCTTTCGTTAGAGCAGTCACGACTCATACCGATATATCAGTAACAGGGATTCGATCTCTGTATTCCAGATAAATGTTGCATAAGTGAACCTTATTGTCCATTTCATAATTGTCATTCATAAGCAACATATTGCCTTGTGGTAATGTGAAATACACTCAGTCGATGAAAATGAACTACCTAGTTAACGTATGCTAACAACGCTTCGGAGATTTACTTTACTTCCAAAGAGTACGTTTGACAATTTGTTTTGTAGTGCAATTGCTTCGTGTTTGGTATATGAACATCTTGTCTGTTTTGTCGACAGTGAAGTTATGTGGCAGCGTCTGTCATCGATAGACATGTCAAAGACGTACATTGACCTTATACAGGCTCTCCACTCGAACACTACATGTCGAGTCAAAGCTTATAGCGAACTGTCGTTGGGAGTGAATTACTTCAAGTAGTATTTGTCAAGGCTTCCCGTTCCCCTTTATTTTTATTTAATTTTATCATTGACATGTTTTTCGTCGTCTGACTTCTCAGGGGTTGATCTTCCAGGAGACAAAATTGTTGACTTGGAATGTACAGATGATATAGTTCTATTTGTAAAGATGCTGATAAATTACAGTATTTTGACCACTTTAAGCATCAGTATGCGCAGGTTTAGGATGCGATTTGCCCCATCCAAATACAAAATGTTGCTTCAGAATTGACTTACTTCACCGAAATTAGCGATAGGGAGTATATTGACCGGTTTACTTATCTTGAAAGTACCTCCAGTCTTGCTAGTCTAGTGTCTGCTGAAATCTTGGCTCGTATACAGTAGGCTCGATTGGCTTTTACTGATCTGCATCACTTGCGGCGTAGGGGTTACATCCGTCTTCCGACCAAAGGACGTGTTTACTGCGCAGTATTCCGACCCGTTATGGATGTGAAACATGGCTATTAGAAGTAGAGGATATTTGTAGGTTACTAGTATAAGATCATATATGTCGTCGTAACATTGCTCGTGTTTTCTGGGACAACTGAGTGGATCTTCATCGACTGAGGTACTTAGGGCATGTGTTACGTATGCCTGATCACCTCGACGAGTTTTATTGTATGGTGTGGGAGTAGGTTACGAAAAATCTAGAGGCGATGAAACCACAACGCAGCACCAGTCAATGACAATTGGGCTGAGCCATGTTATTAGGTACAGACTGCCTGGTTAGGGTCCGCGTAATGATCGTAAGCAATGCCAATAGACTTTAGGTGATATGGCCCAAATCGTTCACAATGGCGCATGTGCATCCATTCCTTGTCCTCTAAATTCTAATCTTAACTCATAATTTCCTTTTTACTGAACTATATTTTCTCATATCTTCGATCTGTAATCGTTACCAATAATACTAACTCTGTTACTACCTCCACTACTCTGGGATTTATTCTGGCAATTTCATCTCCATCTACTAATAAAAGCATGAAAACTTGAACTGATATACGCACGCACCAAGTTCTACGTTGTAATTGAGTGACTAAGTATGAGAGAATCGCATTTTCAGAAAATAACAATTATCATATTCACTGATTGTTTAGCAAATACAGCTTAGCAGTAGAAGATCCGATATCATGAGAAAATAGATTCCACAGATTGTAATTCTCAAGTATTTTTCCCGTTATGACATATCAAAGATCACAAGTATTGAGTTGGATCGAGACTAACAAACGGGACCCACGACTAGCCAGCTGGATGTATCTTCATTCCTGTGTTCACGTTCCCATCGGGGCTCGGACTCGGTTCGTTTCGTGCTAAACGTCACGGCTTTCACTACTAGGCTACTGAGTCCAGACAGCCACAGTTGCATAACGGGTATTTATGTATAATTAGAATTTATTTGGGTCTTCCAGTTGATTTGTTATGGACTGGAGTTAGTCCGTCTCCGTTGCTTATGTGCATCCTGAGCTGATTGTCTCGATATAGCGATAGATCACAAGCATTGTTGTATTGCCATTTGGCAACAGAGACTGATTAATTCCAGTCTATGACAAATCAACGGGGAGGATCCAAGCACATTCTAATTTCATGTCAAAAATGAGTTGATCGTCTGACTTGGTTAGTTTATGTTCATTATCTAATTGTTTCTTTTCTTTATGTACACAGTATTATCAATTCAATGGATCATTAAAATGATCGGAAAATGCAAAAGATTCATGAGTTACTTGACATTTTTTTCATTTTATTTAGATGACTATTGAAATCTTGGCGTAAATCAAACTACACAGACATAAACATGTAAAATTAATAAAAGCTGTCTCATTAACCAAGAAACTTGGGAAACAATCACCAGTACTATCTTGATGTATAAACGCTCTGACTTAAGCCCGTGTCTATATTTATACCTCACACATGCAGGCTACTTAGTTTAAGTCCGCATGATAGTCGTGATCAGTAGTTAGAGTTTCTGAGCTCGAAATCGGCCACAATGGTGTAAATGTACGCATTCTTTATGTTCTACTAGATCCTAAGCTCCATCAGTATGTAAGTCACATTCTAGTTAAGTGAATGCATACTTACATTTCAGCGCATCATATCTATCAATTCTCACTGTTACCTTTTTAAATTATATTTTATTTCAGTATATCATATATTAAACATCTAATTCATAATCTTATTTAAATGGTTAAGCTTAATTCATATCATTGTCAACTATCTTCATCTAGATTTCCATTATATCATTATGTATACAAATAATCTATTATTAATACTCTAATCGATATTCTGATAGATCAAGTGTTAACAACAACCAATCAAAATCTAAGATCGATAGAATAAGCTACTAATCACGTATGATATAACTTTTATAGATCACTTCCATCGAAATTTTGCTCTTAGTCGTCATTGACAATATCCAGGCATTCGTTACAATTATGTTGATATATACCAACTGAATTTGTTAAGCTTTATTTAAATTGTTTGATTTTGCAATATAATAGATGATACAATAAATAATTGTAATAACGGGAGGTAAGAGATCGAAATTACAAGCTGTAGAGTCAATTGTTTGTCATATCGGGACCCTTACAGCTACATTGTGTCTGTTAAATTACTTAGTAACCATGTTATTTGTATTACCTAAATTGTAAGCTTTCATAGACTAACTGTTGTTATATGTTTTCTCCCCTGATTCTTGTACACAACTCTTCTGGTCCAGTCCTTGTTGTATTCTGTACTTAACATTACTGTTTGGTCCAGCAAATAATATATATAAGGGCTATTGTTTTCCATTCAATAAATGACTTCATCTTAGCATTCACTTGTTGGTGTTTGTTCTCTCTATCCATGCCCCTGGGGTAGGCTTTGGCCACTCAGGCATAGTGTAACCAATCACTGTTTTCTAAGTCTGTCATGACATAGTCATAGTGAAAGTCTCATTGGTTAGCTTACTGTAGGCAATCACTAGCAACGTCACAACAATAGTGAATTGTCATGGTGTACTGCACAACTCGCTTTTCATGGTCTCTTTTATAGAAAAACCTGTTTTACATTCAAATTAAACAAGATCACCTTAGAAAAACCTTTTGTCTTCATTATTGATTAACCGTAACGTCGAATAAAAGAAAAGTTATTTGATGCATATTTATTACTTTAATGTACAAACACAGGATTCGAACCAATGAAGTGAATCAAAGTTAACGCATTGAAGTCAAACACAAAGAGATGACCACAATAGTAGACTACATTTTTTAACGATAATAATAATAATAAACTATAAGGGGATAATGATGAATTGAATATACAAATAACAATGTTACATAATAGTAGTATTAATGTGATAATTATTTCCTTGATTTCATACGATCACGCTGACGTGTATTACTTTTACGTGAATTACTTAATCCATATCCTGTTGAATTCGTTAAGGTTGATTGATTGCCAAGTTTTGTCGTTGAAGAATCATGTTGATGATGATGGCTATTATTATTGTTGCCTGAGGCTAATTTAACTGACGGTTTACGACTGCTAACAAGTGGATGAACCTTGAAAATTGAAATATTTTAAGCAGAAAATACTTAAAATAAAAAGAAAGGAGTTTTAACAATGGTTATGAACAAACTAGCTCCCTACCCCTCCCCTCTTAATCGAATACTTTCGTACAGAGGGAAATTAAACTTACTATTCTCATACATGGTGGGTGCTTTTATAAAAATAAGAGAACGAAGATCCATCGTTGTAACTGAGTACATCGAACTATAGAATTCTAAATCAATCGAGTATATGGATCGTTGCTACATTGGGCGACTCAATAAGAACAACTGACTTCCTAAACTGTCTTTTATAAGACTATTTCACTTGAGTAGGTGTAAATTACTATTGTCGTTTCCTCGCTCTATTCCCCCACTAGACAAATGATTAATCAATGCTTGTTATCCCATGTGGAGCATAGGCCGCTGACCAGCATTCTCCAACCAACCCTGTCCTGGACTCCTTTCCAGCTCTTTCTAAGTGATTCCATGTCTGTCTCCAATCCCCGACGCAATGTGTTATTGGGTCTTCCTCCTTACCTTTCGTCTTCAAGATTTCAAATTAATGCCCGTCTTATGCTCCAGCTTAACTCAAAACAAATATCAACTAACCTCAAAGTCAGACTCTTCAATTCGAACGTGAAGACAGTCCTGCTGTATGGAGCTGAAACCTGGAGAATTACTGCAAACATCCTCAGACGGATACAGGTATTTATAAACAACTGCCTACGCAAGATACTGAATGTCCGTTGGCCGGAAACCATCAGCAACAACTTACTATGGGAGAGGACAAACCAACTTCCAGCCGAAGAGGAAATTAGGAAAAGACGGTGGAAATGGATAGGACATACACTACGCAAACCATCAGACTGCATCACAAGACAAGCATTGACATGGAATCCTGCTGGGAAACGGAAAAGAGGAAGGCCAAAGAACACGCTGCGTCGAGAATTGGAAGCAGACATTAAAAGGATGAACAGCAACTGGAAACAACTGGAAAGGATTGCTCAGGACAGAGTTAAATGGAGAACACTGGTGAGCGGCCTATGCTCCTCAGCGAGGAGTAACGGGCAGTAAGTAAGTAAGTATGCTCCAGCTTGATAATTTCCTTGATGTGTATGCTATCTACCCCCAGCATCTTTTCCTAATGTTTTACTTGGATACAGAAGGTTGTTGTTAATGGTGTCTGGTCAACGGATCCGAAGTATCTTACGCAGACTGTTTTTTATAAATACTTGTATCTTTTGAATGATGCCTTTCGTAGTTCTCCAAGTTTGAGCTCCATACAGCAGAACTGTCTTCATATTTGTATTGAAAATTTTGACTTTTGTGTTGACCGTCAGTTGGTTTGAGTTCCAGATGTTTCTTAGTCGTAGAAATGCTGCCCTTATCTTTCCAATCCTCGTCGGACCCTCCTTGTTTATCGATGATACTGCCCCAGAATTTCTCCGTCAAGTGTAACTGGGTTAGAGTTCGTTGTTTTGTACCGAAGGATCTTTTCCCTTTGTATATGTTGAAGCCAACTAGCTGCCGAGGCCGTTGTTACACGTCCGTCTTCACCTGCATTTTTTGATGTGAATCGGATAGAAGAGCTAGGTAGTCTATAAAGTCTGTCACCTAATTGCATTCATGTAGTCAACTGTATTCTTAGATTGCCTTGAGGTGTTGCAGTTTTCATGATCCAGTCAACAACTAGCAGAAAGAGGAAGGGCGAGATAAGTAGCCTTGTCTGACACCGGTCCGTGAGCTGACCTCTATGCACAATTTCACATTGTGGACTGTATGGTGTTGACTATCTTCTCGAGTACACCATAATGTCGAAGCAGACTCCATAATATTCTATCCACTCTATCGAATGCTTTCTCGTAGTCGGTGAAATTGATGTAAAGTAATGAGTTCCATTCAATTGATTGTTCAGTAATGAACCGTAGTGTCGCGATTTGGTTGGTACACGATCGATCCTTACGGAATCCGGTCTGTTGATCTCGAAGTTGGGCGTCGACTGGATCACTCATTCGGTTCAATAACACTCTACTTAAGACTTTTCCTAGTACTGAAAGTAGATTGGCGTAGACACATGAACTGTTATTATATTATTTTTCATTCAGCAATAATAACTAATTAACCATGTATCTGTCCCTTCAGTTCTTAATCATTCTTCGTCCCCTTCTGTATACGAGTTTTTCTCTATACTGGTTAACTGTGGTCAGGTTCTGTGTGTATATAAACGAATGAATGAAATATAGTTAAACTGGTTGCCTGCTAGCTAATTTATCTTTTGTTCTATCTGGCTTGGGAACTAGAGGTCACGGAACAGACGAGCAGGCATAGAATATTGGCCTTGGTATCTGGCTTTTCGGTATTGGTTTCAAACAAGGCTACTCTGTCTCTGCACATCATGACAGGCCGTACTTCACATCATAACAGTGACGATAAGATGAATAGGTGGTTGAAGCATGATATGCACCGTGTTATGAGAGTAAGGAAACGAGTTATCAGGTGACCATGTAATAGCAGCAATTATTATTGTTAATATAGGTATTGCTTTGAAGCATTAACATAAACATAGTATTACTATTTTCTACTATTCAAACAACACTAAAACTAAAGAGCTTCGCTATCTTATCAAAACATTTAAATCATCTAACCAAATCACAGTCTCATTTAAAACGTGAAGCGATAAAACATCAGCATTCCTTGAGATAGAACAACATTCATGGCTTTGAAGCTTACAGTAAGCAGTCATAAACAATGTGGAACTCGACGTATATGTGCATAAGTCCGAGTTGCTACACCATATTACCACAATATGACTAAACTTACAAGATTAACACAACAATAAAATTTAACAAGAAGGAATGAGGCAAACGTATGTATGGAAGGATAATGGAATATGGGATCTAGTAGGTAAGGTATGTATGTATGTATGTACAATCAACATAGAACCTGGCACATGTGTGCATCGGTTCAAGTTGCCATAAGAAGGTAAGGAGTAAACACACGTCACTTTGACTGATTCTCAACTATGTTACCCTGTGTTTACAGCCATTGATCACGATTATCAAGCGGACCATAACCACGTAGTCTGCATTTCATGCATTCATTAACAACATAGAACCGGGCACATCCGCCCATAGGTTCAAGTTGCCATATAACATTGGCATTAAGAGATTACAGAAGTGACACAATAACAGAATACAAGAGACGTAAATTGGCGAATGCCAATAGGGCTTTCTGAATCCGCGCTGAGATTTCGTCAGACACCGACCCACCAGGGGTGATGAGACTTCCAAAATAAGTGAAGCGGTCAACGCATTCAATTACTTCACTCCCAATAACTAATCTAGGTGAAGAAGCAGACCAGTTCTACAGTAACAATTCGCATTTAGGAGGGAAGAAGCGCATCCCGAATATCTTTGCATTGTTACTCAAGGTGCTCAGTAAACTCTACATAATGTCAGCGTCTTCACCATATTTGGACAACCATCTGCGTATTCTAAGTCGACAAGAGGAGTTCCAGGAAGGAGATTAATTTCTGAGGAGTTAAAAGAAGTGAGTGAGTGAGTGAGAGAGAGAGAGAGACTACTAAGAGTACATCTATGACGAAATTAAATAAAAGGGGAATAAGAGGTAACCCTGATGAACCCCACTTGAGGATGATATTTCTCGTGACAATTCGCCATAGGCTCTGATTCGACCAGTGGTGATCGAGTAGAGAGCCTTTATAGGGTTAATGTACTTTCGAGGTACGTCTTTTAATGACAAACACTGCCACAAGACTTCACGGTCTACAGAGTCGAAAGCTGCTTTCAATTCAAGAAATACAACTATAGTTGGACGTTGGTACTTACGTCTATGTCCGAGAATCTGGCGCGGGGTAAGTATTTGATCAATTCAACCACGTCCAGGTCTCAAACTAGCCTGGTTTTCTCGAGTCTGCTGCTCTCTAGTGTTGTATAAACGCCGAATGATTATGGAGGATAATAGTTTAGATACTATATTAGTCAAGTTGATTCCTCCATGGTTATCACAAGAGGATTTTTGCCCCATAATCCATCAAAACTTGTGAATTATTCCTAAGAGGCCGTGCGTTTCGCCCTTTTTAAGACTCATCAGTTAGTTGCGGCTAGATTCAAATGATTATGCTAAAACAGGGATTCTAATTCATCTGAACCTAATTGTATTTTATACTTCTATTGTTTGCTGCATTCCGAGTGTTTGTTTGACATTTAACTTGTAAATTTTTACAGTTCATCTCGTTGAATTTTTACCATAGTATTCATTTGGAATGTAGCAATATTAAACAATACGCATTAATACCAATACCCAAATTTAGTCACTGAAGTAAAAATCAAATAATGTACTATTTAAGCCACTTAAGTTAGTTTAAGTTGCTATACCATATCAGCAAAGTGAGTTGAAATTGACAAAAGTGCAAAACAAACTGTAATGAAGTAGTAGCAATAATAATGAGGATGAATAATCATTGAAAATATGCTTCGAGAAGATGGAAAGAAAAGTAGGGATGTATGAAGGAAGAGTGAGACTCAAGATCAAGAGGAGGATGAGGAGTGAATACATCTGTGATACTGAGGCCATTTATGAATCATTTCACATGCCTCTGACTACTTGTCACAGCTATCGTCCTCCCTCCCCCCAGTCACACCTTCCAATTTACACTTATGGCTTCCAGAATCTTCAACTGAGTGGCGTCAAATACAGGCAGTCATTTCCCTGTAGAAGGGTTCTTACTAGGAGAACCTGAAAACAAAACTTGATTATGGGTAGTCTTGACGATTTTGAAACGCCACCTGTTGGTTCAAAGGATAATTGCTTGAGGCGATTTTGTTAACAATTTTTTCAGAGTTACAGTCCTTCGCTTTTGAAGCTTACTCATCGGCGATAGAAATGCGCGAAGCAAATGACGTGTGTATTTTTAGTTTCGACATTTGCTAATTTTCTCCCTTCATTAAGGGAAGGTAGCATCGTTGCAGTGATGGTTGTCTGAATGAAATACATTACTGCAGTCATATCCTTGTACAGTCAGCAGTACAATATCTCTCTTGTAGCTTGAGTCTCATTTACCGCTCTTCAACCGACCAATCAGGTATGGAAAATCCACAGCAATGAGTATTTCGGCTAATACTACCCAATTGGGTTATCATTATAGGCAAACTAGACCACTATTCCAAGGTAACGGCCATGATCTTAAGCTCAATTATTCCTTCACACAAATCTTTTCATTTCTTCTTGCTGAACTACATTCTGGTATTAACCTTATCAATTCGATCTCGTTGTGTGGTATGGTAATGTGAACTACCTGATAAATGTATCAGGCTCTACATCTTTTTGTGATCTAGTAGCTTGAATCTGAGTTATTTATTAGAATTGCACATATAAATTTACTTTTATGTTAGGAATAAATTAGTTTATAAACAACACCCTATACCTCATCAGTTTGTGCACCGGGTAAATGAATTGAAACTGTTGGTGTAGATTGATTTTGATCCGAGGATTTCGAATGCTTCGATAATGGTCCAGTAGATTGAACTGATGGTGAATCAGGACGTTTTCTATTCGATAAACCGATCGGTCTTTCGGAATTTTGTGTACTGACTGATTCTTCACCACCAGATAAATCATCCGGGTTATCAACTTCCGGAGAAATGGATAAATACATAAGGATATCTTCACATTCTTCATCTTCATCACTAAAATTATAATAAATTATAGTGGGAAAATACTAGGATGATGGTTTATGCGTGAAGATGGCAACTAATAAGTGGAAAAAGCAAACTTGGAATTTGTATTTTCAGGAGATAAATATTCGGAATCCTAACATGTATTTGTAAAACACTTAGTTTACTTATACACTGTAGACAAGTAATTGTCTATTAATTATCATCCCGTTACTCAGATGTTGTATTACTAATGTCCTAGATGTAAACATATTCATGGCATATTGTGGCCTTTTATATGATCTATGTAACCTTACGTATCAACAGCTTACGTAGCAACAGCTTACTATGGGAGAGGACAAACCAACTTCCAGCCGAAGAGGAAATTAGGAAAAGACGTTGGAAATGGATAGGACATACATTACGCAAACCATCGGACTGCATCACGAGACAAGCATTAACATGGAATCCTGCTGGGAAACGGAAAAGAGGAAGGCCAAAGAACACACTGCGTCGAGAATTGGAAGCAGACATTAAAAGGATGAACAGCAACTGGAAACAATTGGAAAGGATTGCTCAGGACAGAGTTAAATGGAGAACCCTGGTGAGCGGCCTATGCTCCTCAGCGAGGAGTAACGGGCATAATAGATAGATAGAATCTTACGTATTACTGTATCATGATAATAGAATGTAAATAAGCTGTGTTTACTTGTCTTCTGGAAATAAATATCTTGGATTGGCCAATAAGCATTAACATATACTAATCACTGAGTAATGGCCACCAATCTTATTACCATAGTAGCATTATGGTAATTGAAAGATATTCAGCTGCAACATAGTATAAGAACACACTTAAGCGATTCTTAAACTGTTCACGAAGAATAATCACTATAGCTAGCCGGCGATGATCTAGAAAAACTGATCGCAAACAATCAGAAATGGGTTACTGCAGTACCTATAATATAACGTATAAATTATAATAGAAAAACTAAATTTTTTATATCACAGATCAAACATATCAAAAATTTGGTTTTTAATCGATAAACGGCTTATAGAAGGTGGTTTACGAGTAATCGACAAGAAACCCTGAACTTAGGTTTCGTGCTGTTTAACACTTATCTGAAAGGCGTTCCTACAGTCTTTGAGCCTATACTGCCCTGCTTATTTGATCCCTAGTTAGTCAATTTTACAACCGTTACTACTACGTTATTCTGGTGGCGACTGACTCTGTAGGACTGAAGTGTATATATTAGTTGATCACTATGTAGTGATGAATTTGATGTTCATCAAGTCCTTTATAATGCTGGTCGAATTATATCGATCTAATTGTAGTGTAACGACTCGATATTACTAGCACTATGTAGAGATAGAAGGTCCAGAGTTTCTTGTCAACTGCTCCAAATCACCTTTCACTTCTACATAATTCCAGTAATGTCGAGTCAATTAGACTAGTGGCCACTTTACAATTAAATCGATAGAATCCGAACAGCACTATAAAGGACTCGACAAACAGCCGATTAGTCACTACAGTGATCAACCAATGCAAACAGTTTATAGCACCTAAATCAACTTTATTTATTAACAAACTGAAACATTCAACCTAAGCTAATTCTAACTCATCACCTTACCCTTCTATCTAACTGTAAACTAACATTAACCCTAATATAAAACCAATTCAGTCAGTTATAAATAGCGTAGAACTTGGTACATACGTGTATTTGCTTAAGTCCCAATCTTATAAAATACGATCAAACAAAATTAACAATACCAAACACTGGAATATGGTTCAACAAGAGGGAATGACATGATATAGATATAACAGAATAAGGGAACTTAAGATCTATAAAATGAGCCCATGTGATTAATTCTCAGTCATGTCATCCAATATTGTCAATCACTGATCATGATTATAGCGAAGACACCAACTATGTAGTCTACACCCATGAACACTACTCAAAGCAACAATCAACGACTACATGAACTAGTAGCATGTTTCAGTTTGAACGTTACCCCAGTTTCTTTCCATCCTACTCTTATATTCGTCAATATCTTGTATTGAGAAAGGAGGTTGTTGGTTACATGTAATACATATTCCAACCACCTCGATATTACTCACTTGGTTGTTCCAAGATACGCGAGCGATTATACGATGGAATATACGATCGACGATCTTCAGCTTATATGTATTCTATTTATACAACATTTCTCATCACTACAGGTAAACACAACAATTATCAGGCATAGTAACCAAACGAGAAGAATATTCTATCATTGAATAACATTTGGTGGCTTAAATGATTGCATGTGATTGGCTAGTAAAGATCAGTATATAACTTAATCAAGGATATGTAATGTTCCTAATACAAAACGACTCAATACGTATGTAAACAAAAAGATATTGAATGATTCTGTCATTTTGAATATCATTGGCAATAGAAATCATGCAAACAATAAAATGATGTTGTTTTATTCTATTGAATTACCTGCTTAATAACGCTGGTACAGGCTCCATAGTTTCAATATCGATTTCTACATCCTCTTCTTCATCATTATCTAGAGACAAAAAACAAAATCACGTAAGAAAAATATGGTTTAACGATAGATATGGACACCAATACATGAAAATTCTTTGAAATATGTACAATCAATGAGTTCTTTATGCATAAACTAGTAAATTATGATAGACATAGGGTAGTAAAATAGATTATGTAATTAATATTACAGAAAACATATTAATGCAATGTATTAACAAGAAAAGTTCACTTTTGAAAGAAGTATAAATGATTTATAAACAGTCCATGACAAATAATCACTATAACTAGAAAATTCATACAAACATCCCTACCTTTTTCATTGGTTGATCACTGTGTAGTGAGTAATCTATACAGCTGAGTTCTGTAGAGGTCATTTGCAGCATGAATAGTGGTTTAAGCTCTAAAATTGGGTGACTCAGGACTGAATCCTTAAGGAAGCATAGGTTCTCTCAAAGAATGCAAGTACTATTTCCTAATGACTGCCAAAAAGAAGGAAACGTATACTCAGAATTCCATGCCGATTATTCCCCTCCCCTCACTTTCTAAACCACCGTCCACCTTTATCTTTTGTTTAGATAAATATAATATTTTCATGAATTGAGAATATTTTTGTTTTGTTTATCTTCTCTTATTCACCCAGCCATTCTGTATATTGTCTTCACTGCCTCTACATAACTGAAACTTTTATTTATACACTTCCCTTTACGTAATTTCCTTTTGATGAACATTGTTTAAGCTTATCAAATTGAGGTGATTTTGTGGTGATATGCACTAAGTTTATTTGTTTGTGTTCATCACTGATTGATATTAATTGAGTACCACTGAAAATCATCAGTCTATGATGAATACAAACAACTAAACTTAATACACATCTCCATGAAGCCACCTCAATTTAATTACAATAATCATTTTACTAGTGACTAATTTCAGGATGTTCCTGAGGCTCTATTGAGAAGTCGTGAATGATAGAGTTCAGACTTGTAGGAAAAGAGATCAGTTATCACCAATGACAATAGATGATTTTCTTAATACATAACTAATTGATGGAAGTGGGAATTCTGCGATTAAACGCCTGTCCAGTGATAAAGTTGGCTATCCTAATCAATTTATTTTCTCAAGTTCTAATCTACTGCCTATATTGAAATATCTATTTGGCATGTTTCCATCATTCTTATCTGTATTAGTGTCCATCCTCTTAGTACCAATTTGTAATTTCATGTTATGTAATCCATACACGTCATCGCTATCATTGACTGACAAATTGCAATGATTGGTCTAACTAATTATTGCATATATTAGAATGAAGCCTGATGAAGATCGGGTTAATGAAACAATATTGTCTCCTTGTATGTGTTCTAACAAATGAATGAGTCAATCAGGATTATTAACTGTTAATTAATTAATTAGAAGATAGAAATAATATTACATGGAATATGGAAATTTTTCATGCCTAGATAATCCACCATAGTATTCTAAAAGTATTTCTCTTGGAAAATGATGAGAATAAAGGTACATCTGTTTGTATATACTGATAATCTTATAACATTCTGTTATGTTTGGCGATTCAAAGGACTTGTGTTCTTATTTCCGACCTGAGACTGAGTAGGCACCTGGCAGACCGATTGGGCACTGTCATTGACGTTTATTGTTAGAATTTCGTGCGTACAAGGTCAAATCGAATAATTGGTCGTACGCATCAGGTATAGTAGTTTTGTCGTCATATTACATCCATATTCCTGAACCTTTATAGATAAAGGAATAGTCTTTTAAGTGTCTTAAACTTTTTAGATATGGAATTTAGTGTTACGATTAGAGGGTCAAGAGTTGTTACAGTTGAAGATTAGGACCTTAAGTAGGTGATCTGCACCAAATAACATAGCTTAGCCCAATTATCATTGGTGTCATGGGCTGGTGATATGTTTCAGTTTGGCTGCCCCTAGAATTTTTTCCAACCTACTCCTACACCATACAAAACTCATCGAGGTAGACGGTGGTCGGACATACGCAACACATGCCCTAAGTACCTCGTCTGATGAAGATTCACTACTTCGTCAAACGATTTACCATATTTACCTGGTATTCTATTCGTAAACCACATACTGCTTACTCGGTTGAGCTAGAAAACAGAAGCTACGCTTGAAAGACAACTATGATCAAATACTAGTAACCTACGAATATCCTCTATTCTTGATAGCCATGTTTCACATCCACAAAGTAGAACGGGTCGGACTACTGAGCAGTAAACACGTTCTTTGGTTGGAAGATGGGTGTAACCCCTACGCAACAAGTGAGGCAAATTGACAAAAGCTAATCGAGCCTTCTGTATACGAGCCGAGATTTCATCAGATTATACACTGTTAGAACTAATCATACTTCTAACATAAGTAAAGCGGTCAACACATTCAACTTCTTCGCTACCGATCACTACTTTTGGAGCCGATGTAAACCAATCCTGAAGCAGTATTTTGCATTTCGATGGGGAGGAACGCATCCCAAACATGTACATGTTGATACTTAAGGCGGTCGAAAGACACTGCATTTTGTCAGCATTTCCACCCAATAGAAATAGACAAAGTAGTAGTTGAAATCGTAACTAAGTGACTGATAGTCGAATTCTATGACAATATATTTCCTTTAAACAAAGAGACTTCTGCAACTCTACGTAGTCTAACCTCAATAAAAAATTTTATGTTTACCAAAATTTGATTTCTCTACTGGAAATATCGTATTTTAAGTGATTCTAAGTGAAATATTCATCAGCTGATAAAGCGTTAGTGTTATTGGTATTCGCTGTAAAGATTTTGCAAGTTTATCATTTTACAGAACGTATCCAAATGGTGTAACAACATTCTCTTTTCTTTTTTTTTCTAAAAACAAAATGGTTGGTTTATTCAGTACAAGAGATCACCTTGTTCGAGGTCAAATCCCACCCTCAACTCTTAATAACTCCCTTATTCTCTCTGTTTTATTCAAATCTGTTGTACAATCATAAAATCGTATACCCTAAATTAATTATAAATTCTCCCATCTTCAATATCGTTGTTTGTATGAACTAGTACTAACTGTAAATACTACCAAACTTATCCACAATTCAAAAAAAAAAATACAACAAAATAAAGTCATTGTAAATATGATTTCCAGTTGTATGTACAGTTTCGAAGAGGAATGCTAGTCATCGAGATGAATGTTGTATATTACTGTTTCGAAGTTAGTCACTTCATGAGTTTTATCATCAGACTTTGTATAGTTAGTTTATCTAAGTTAAATTAATGACAGATCTGCTAAATCCACTCATCCCCCCTCCTCCAACTTCACTTCATACGTCTGATTGGTTACTGTGAACAACAGGGAGAAACTAAATTTTACGGTTGGATACAATCAATCTCGTTAATCATTAACCTTTCGTATACTTATTTAAGTACTATTTATAAATTAAGGTTAATTAATCAAATGACATTGAATGTACTTTTTTTGGTATTAATGTTCTCAATACCAATATATATGTGTATCTGGGTATGTTTAACATACAGACTGTAAAAACAAATCACAAGAAAAGTAGAGAGAATAACAACAAAATGAAAGAAGATAACACGAAAACTTAAGAAACTAATAACATTATTGGTAATATCAATTTGTGTAGTCGTGATTAGTTAGTGAGAAAGTGAAGACAGTAAGACAATGTATCAATATTCGAATGAATAGAACATTGTGATTTATGCAAGCATACCTTTTTTTCATATTTGTATAACTTTTCACTCAAGTATGACAGCTTGCAATTGCAAAGCATCTATATGATATAATATTTAAACAATCGCCCTGATAAGCATGTGTACCAATGCTTTTACCTATTGGCTGATTAAAGGAGCCACTTTGTATTAAACACTGGTTTTCATATACGTCGATTACAATGTAACTTGTTCTTTCTTTTAGTCACTGTTTCAAGAGTAATAACCGTTGGATGTCAGTCGACTTAGTTGTCTAAAGGTAGGACGTTTGCAGAGGAGCCAGAAGGTGGGGTCGTGGATGCGCATTGCTGAAGAGTCCCGCACTAGGACGAAACAGATGTCTAGTGCTCTCTGGTTTTCAGTGGTACCCTACCAACATCAATCTGTGATGAATTCAACCAACTAAAACTTAGTACCAATCTCCACAAAACTACCTTAATTCATTGAAGAATAATAGTTTTATTTTAAAAATATTGCTGAGTATTAGGTAAAAATATGAAGTTGTGAATCTTTATTGACTAACGTGACTTAAATGTGTTGCTTATTCCGAAGAATCAACTGTTGGTATGTGAGTTGTCTCAGATAGCAGTAAAATTTAAAAAGAGTTACGGGTTCTTAAAAATGAAGACGGGACCTTTAACTAATGTTCTGAGCCATATTTGTAGATGCAGTTTATATGATTGGGGTATAAGGGATAACTGTGATCAGTAGTTGGAAATATTGGATGAAACCGCTCAGAATTGATCACAGTAGCACAGATCCATTCACGTTTATCATCCTCTAGATTTTGAGTCCCAACAAACATGCGTATTCAAATCCTAATATTAAGTTTTTCTCAACTTCATTGTTACTATTATCGCAACTTGGAATTATAATATCATCTTGATGTAGTATAACACATCACTCTGCCAGGTTCTATACTGATTAGGGCTGACTGGTGTATAAAACCGTTTGAAAACAGGCAAGAAATATAATTATGGAGCTAGTAACAAACTGATGCACATATAAGCATACGCGTGACCAAAATTCTAAAACCATTATGATTCAATAGTGTTTGATATCTGAAACGCTGAGTACATCAACAAACGATTACGGATAAATATACAAAACTGACTAGTGTTGAATACGATGATATACAGAGTATAGATTCAATCTACAACGAATATTCAAAAAAACAATAATCCACTCGTACATGGCAGGCAAAATCGAGGTATCCGCCGAAAGATGCCACAAATATAACAATAGCGAGATTCATTTACAAATATAAAAAACAGAGGAATACAAACTCGTATGCTTAAGCAATTAGTCATACAAACTGGCACATATATGTATTGACCGAAGATCATATACCACATAATCATGATGTGATGGATATCAGGATACAATTCAGCAATAAGGAATGGTGGTGATGTTAATCTTGCGGTGCCATGGAGGTATGGCAACTTGAACCGATGCACACATGTGCCAGGTTCTATGTTGTTGATTATACAGGTATGTATAGGAGCTAAGAATTAAAAAACTAAGCAATCAACGACCACACACAACTATAACTATTCCCAGCAAAGTCACCCAGTGTTTATAACCACTAATCGCGGTCGGCAAGACGAGCCCAACCAGTCAGCGTGTACCTCATATCAGCTAGTCACGAACAACGTAGAACCCGTTGCATATGCACAAAGGTTCAAGTTGTCATACCACATTAGCACAACATAGTCAAATTTACAAAAACAATAACACCAGAGTATAATTCAACGAGAAGGGATGAAACAAAAGAAACGAAAGAATAATGGAACTTCAGATTTAAAAGAACAAAAAGGTGAATACACCTGCATCACTGTGTCCAATTCTTAGCCATGTTACTGATTGTCTTCATTCACTGACCACTATTATCACAGTGACCCCAACCAGGCAGTCTGCATCTACCAATATGGGTTAAACCAACAATATATAACTTCGCTGACTGATGTCACATTTTGGTTTGGTCACTCCTAACTTCCTTCCATCTTACTACTACATCAACCAACATCAAGTGACGAAGAAGGTGGTGGTTAGGCATTCGCAACACGTCCCGATTGTTTCAGTCGATGAAAGTATGTGACATCAATTGATTTCCCATGTTTTCTAGTACTCCGTGTCAAACATTAACATAACCTACTTGCTCATTCCATGATATACGGGGGATACTATGAAGATTTCTATGATCAAAGACCTGAAGCCCACGTATACCTTCCATATTCATGGCCCATGTTCCATAACCATAGGTTAAAGCAAAAAAACTACTGTGCAGTACACTCGGCCTTTCGTTGACAGACGGGTATCTCTCTCCCACACCACGAGTTGGAAAAAAACAAGAGAGCTTTCTGAACCCAGGTTGAAATTTCTTTAGACACCAATCTTTCAGGGCAGATCAGACATCCGAGATAAGTAGTCACTATGCTCGATTTCACTTCTTATGACTAATCTAAGTGATGATGCAGAGCAGTCCTGAAGTAACAATTTACACTTAGAGGGGGAGAAATGCTTTTTAAATGTGATTGGAATGTTACCCGTGTTCAGGAGACTATGCATATTGTTGGCACCTTCATAGAATAGGACTAGGTAGTCTGCGTATTCTAAGTCGACAAGTGGAATTCCTGGAAGGATATCAACTCCTAAAAGGTTAGTCGAAGAAAGTGTGACTTCTAGTGGGACATCTATGACGAAGTTAAATAAAAACGAGCAACCCCGATGAACACCGCTTACAGTTAACAAATCTTGTGACAGTTTGCCATAAGCTCTAATTCAACCAGTGGTGTTTGAGTACAGAGCCTTTATAAGGTTTATGTACTTTTGAGGTAAGCCTTTAAAAACAAACGATGCCACAAAACACTTGATCTACGGAATCAAACGCAGCTTTCAAGTCAAGTTGTCAGACAGTAGTAGGCATCCCTATGCTCTAGGATCTAACGAAAAGTAAGTATCTGATCAACACAACCTCACCCAAGTTTGAAACCAACCTAGTTTTCCTCAGTTTGTTGTTCCCCAGCTTCGGACAAATGCCAAATGGTTACAGAGGCTAATATCTTAGGCATGAGGTTAATCATACTAACAGTCAACTATTCCATAGACTAATACCAATTTTTTTCAATTTTTCCACTCCCTTACTTTTAACCTACTCTTAGGTTAGTCATCATCATGTGTAGCGGTAAGCAGTGGGTGGTAACACACAATAAATGTCCCAAATACAACAGTCGATGAAGAATCAATGCTTCAACAACCGATTTATCATCATTGTTAGGTACTCTATCCCTAACCTCACCATTTCTTACAAGATTATCTCACGATGTGCAAGCTATGTTTAGAGGACATTTATAATGAAATACTACTAGCTTCCTCTTGAATATCACCCTTACATTCACGCAGTAAAATAAAGCAGACTATTGTGTAACATACTAGTCCTTCGGTTGACAAATGGATACCTCACCTACAGCATAGGTGACATTAGGTGGTAAAAACAAAACGAACTTCTTGAATTCCTCTTATATATATGTAAACAGGTAAAGATTAAAAGTCAGTGCACAAATCTGGGCATGGTAACTCCGGTCGATAAACACTTACTTAGTCATGAACAGTTAGTGAAGTTAAAAATATGACTGTATCAATCTCCTTGAGGTTGTGGTCAGGCTCGCTTATCTTGATGAGTCAATTGGGTGGCACTGGTCATGACATTGATTCCCGTTAGATATTGCTGTGTCAAGTAGGTCGGTTGGGGAGGGGTAAACAAAAAGTAACAGACTTAAGCAACAAGAGAGAAATCGTACTGCTGACTGTACAGGGATGTGATTGCAGCAATGTGTTTCCTATTGGCAACCATCATTGCAAAGATGCTGCTTTCCTTTAATGAAGGGGGTGAAAGTTAGAAAATATGGGGACTAAAAATACACACCTCATCTTGCTTCTCGAATTTCTGGTTAGGCCTTTAAAAGTGGAGGACTAAAACATCAAAACGTTATTCACGAAAATGCTGTATATGATTGGCCTCAAGCAACTATCCTTTGAACAAACAGGTGAAGCTTCAAAATCGTTAAGACTACCCATAATCAAGTTTTCTTTTCAGGCCTTTCCATGGTGTGAAAAATATCTAACAGCACTCGAGATCACCTTTGACTGTAATTGAAGATAATTTTTAGATATACATATGCGAAAATCTGAAACTATGCGAAGTTTGCAATCTTAAATCTCATTATCATTTAAAAATGAGTAAACGATACAAAAACACAATAGCAAACCAAAGAAAATCATAGGTTAATGAGTTGTAACAGTAGTAATGGTTAGATAGCAGATTAGTGTATACTGAACAGAGGTGAAGCGACTTACAACATTTTGTATGTAATGATTTCAAAGAAATCTGGTCTACAAAAAGAAAGCTGAATTTTATAACAAACTATTTATGAGGACATTAATGATAATAATGATGAGTATAATGCAATCAATGATCATTAGATCTTTTTACATCAGAAGATTGTCATTATGTAATCATCAACCACATAAAAATGAAATTTGAAGTAGTCTTGAAGAGATTGTTACTAACTTATTTTGTTATTTTTATATTCGTCATTGATTCAGATTGAGTAACGTTGAAAACCAAAAGGCAATAAAAGTTATCTATTCCATTCGAGTAACGGATTCCTTAGCAGTACACAACTCCTAATGGGGCTGATGGTTAAACATATGTAGTGGAATTCAAGTATCCTGAGTGTACACTGCCACTGAGAAGTTCAACACAAGAATGAAAGAGCTACCTTTTAGTGCTCCCTAGATTTCAGTAGTACTCAACCGAGGTCAATCTATGATGAATATAGGCAATAACAAAGTGAAATTATTGGAAATGTATTAATTTTTTCTTAAATCCAACCTGAATTTGTCAGAAAAAACGGATCTTTAAATAATCCACATTCAGAATTTTTAAACCTCTTATGATATTAGATGTTATACGCACTAAAATGTCAAATAGCTGATTCCAAATGACATCCTAATAGTATGCATATACACGCCCACATTTTCCTCTAGTAAATCATAATTGATCAGAGTGTGGAAAAAAACTTTGATCTTCCTTTTAATAGTTCGAGATGAGTAGTAAAACTTTCATTCAGGAGTATTTCGTTGAATTCAATCATTATTTCAAGTTACAAAATATCAGTAAGAGATTCAATGCTCGAGTTGCAATCATAAACACTCAGATAGAAACATGCTTACTTTTATTCTCTTCAATCATTTTATCTTCATCTTCAACATCGAATTCCGATTCTCTTTCTTCATATTCGACATTTTCATCGAGTTCTTTAAAATCTGGAGCAAAAGCTGACCAATTTTGCTGGAAGACAAGAGAAAATAATAAAATACCGAAAAAAAAGAACGAGGGTCTTATGTACATAACTTTGGTAATAACAGTGGAGCTTCCTAATACCAATGTGCCCGTTGCACAAGTGTGACTGTCCGGACTCAGTAGTCTAGTGGTGAACGCGGTGGCGTTCAACACGAAACGGACTGAGTTCGAATCCCAGTGTGAACATCAACATTGGGATGCAGGTACATCCAGCCGATGAGTCCCAAATAGGACGAAACGCGCGTCCTGGATTCCACTTGCCAGTCACAATCCAACTTATATAAAACAGTGGAACTTATTCTTCATGAGATAACTTGTACATAGATATAGTGTACGTACATGCATGTTATGCATGTGCAACCACCACTAATTTTAACGAACAATGTATGATGAAATGGTAATAAGATTGAAAATGGTTATGAGGTAGTTGAATTAATCTGAATCTTCATACGAGGAAATTTCAAATAGTAAGTCTATGATGAGGATAGTAGACAACCTTGATAGACACCATTTGAGATTAAAAAGTTCAGATGACAGTTTTACACAAACTTTGGCCCGACTAGTAGTGTTCGCGTAAAGAGTTTCCACAAGGTTTATGTATTCATAAGATAGGCCCTTCAATGACCTGTTGGTCTGCGTAGTCAACTGTTATCATCAAGACGAGAAATACCACAATTGTCAGACGTCGATAACTATGTCTACACTTAAGAATTTGACGGAGATTGAATAGTTGATCAATACAATCATAACCAAGACTAAAACTAATCCCGTTTCCTGGAGTTTATGATCAACTAATAGAATCAGAACAATAAGGTAGTAATTATAACCACTAATATTGACTTCTACTTCAAGAAACTGAGAATATCCATGACCAATAGATTATGTACAAACGAAGTTGTATTTATTACTATTCCAGTAAAAGAAATTAAACAACAAAATCATTCTAAAATCACTAACCACTTGTGTTTGTGCCCATATGGATACTTGTTCTTTAGTCACTGAATTCGATATCGATACAATAATTGGTCGTAAAGGATGCCAAACAACATCTAAAAGTGTTTCACCTTTTTGTCCATGTAAAATTTTTACTAAAGTTCCACTAGCACGTTCCCATAAATAAATTGAATGTTGTTTCATTGAACCAGCACAAATGTACTCACCATCACCAGAGAAACAACATTTTCTCCAATGACTCCTGTAAATTTTTTTTAAAAAACAAACAGCAAAAATGATAAATGAATGATAATTATGAACTTGACCAACATCTAAAGTAACTGGGAATATTCAGCCCAATTTTAGACAATCAGAAAATATCAAATATGAATGAATGCTTTTATTAAGGATACAAAGGGGTCGATTATACTGTTCACTAACTATTCACGTGATCTACGTATCGAAACGGTAAGCCCCAGAACTTTCGGGCTTACGTTATATTTAAATTCATTCAACCTAGAATTCAGGTATTCTTGATCCAATACATTTCAATAGCTTAATAACATACTGTATAACAAGAGTCAACTTAAACCTTGTCTTAGCTAGGCTTTGTAGGTTTGAAATATATACTACCTACTTTGGTTTGGACCATTTGGCTGTGCAGGACTAGCTCTAGAAATCAAATCCACACATTTTGAAACTCCAGAACTGAAGGAAAATAAATCGTGAATATGCCTGCATCATTGTGATTCAACCATGGGATCTTAACGAGATAATCTGCACCTACTAACATGGCTCAGATCACTAGTCAATGGTCTTATGAAATGATGCCACAACTTAGCTTGATTATTATCTCACTAACCGATTTACCATCCTTATTTCGTGCACTATGTCTAGCGTTGTATATCATTCTTCAGTTGCTGGTTCCAAAAGACGAGATATGTTTTAAAGACATCCGTGATAATGTATTAGTAGCTTATGAATATTCTCTACATTTAACGACATTTCTACAACTAAGCACAGTAAACTGCTGAGTATTTTACTTATGTCTTCGTTTGCAAAGGGACATCTCATCTACGCCATAAGTGATTTTAAAACAAGTGGGGTTTTCTGAATCTGTGCCAAGGTATCACTAACCAGGTCTGATGAGATTTCCGACATACGTAGAATGGTTGATGCACAGTAGTAATTCATTTCCTATCATTAGTTTAAGTGCAGAATAAGATCATTCCTGAAATAACAATATGCATCGATAGTAGGAGAAATGTATTCTACACCGACTTGTAATGTTACTCAATGAAGTCAGAAGACTAGAAGATTTAATCAGTATGTTCGTCAGACAGAACTATATCACTATTGATAAATGAATTACTTTATACAGAAGTATAAACATACAGAGAGAATATCAGTGCATGTAATAATTCAACAACACTATGATGATGAAATGATAGGAAGTAGTAGAAAAGATATCACAGATAAAATAACATAAAACCATATGGTATTATAACATGTCTATCCATTTCATGAAACAAACAAGAGAACATGTTTTACAAGAAGTATCCATTAGTTTATTTATTTGAGGATGACAAGAAAGAATGATCTGCATGTATGAACAGAATACTGTATAATTTAATAAAGAAGACGATGTCATCTGAACATGTTCAAGAAGTATAGTGAAGAGGATCGAAAACAAAACATGATAATTTAGAGAAGAAAACAAAGTAGAATACAGTAATATGAACAGTCGGTCAAAACTTAGCATATATGCATCAGTTAAATTTCCTACACTTAATTAGTACAACAAGACGAATAACCAAAGTAGGAGAAGTTGTAGTCACACTAGTGAGAATAAGAGAAAATTTGGTCAAGATTCGACAATTGTCTAGATCATGTTTAAGTACTTGTGTTCAACGAGTTCCTTCATAAGTCAGTGATTAATTACTTTTATTGTACTTACACCTACAGTAGTAAGTTACATGTGATATTTAGGACTCGTCTACTTTTGAATATATTCAGAATAAATGATAATTTACATTATTTATATTCTCAAATTTTACATGTAACACGTTAGCATTGATTAAAAATAAAGTAGTGATTAAAGTTGTGTTTGAGTCCCAATCGTAAAGACAGGATCGTTTCCTTCAAGATTTCAGATACACCTTGTTGACAAGAATGTCAACGATGGCGGCCTGTCTGAAATCGTGGGGTACTACTGTTTACCAAATATCTCAACAAGTTACTTTTTCGTCTTTTGTTTCGTTTTAATAGAGCAATCATGTCCCAAAGTCGGATTGCGTACTCATGCACCTTTATAAAATGTCTACGACCTATCGTCAACAATCCAGTTATATCTAAGTGAAGACATCATGGTGGCTAAACATGCGTTACTAAACAAACTCGAGAATGTGAACATAGAAAGCTGAATAATCAACTGGCTGTATTCCTATTTTTCCGGAATAGAACAATATACTTGATACAAAGGAAAGTGCTCCACTCATCTATTAACGAAAGTTTGTGTGCCTCAAGGTGCTGTTCTTTCCCTCCCCTTTTTTTATCTCACTTTTCTTGAATGAATTGCCCACTTCTACAAAAAATACCTTTGTTAAATACGCAGATGATCTTATTATTTGTAGGCCAGTTACTTCCTTAAATTGTTGTGAAGTGAATTGTTTCTTAGCGAATGTTGAATGATGGTCTAGTTTGAAGGGTCTTCAACTTAATCCCTCCAAATGTCAAACAGTCAATCTCAGTCTAAAACATGAAAAAAAAACTAAATGATCTTGCGAATTCGTACGATGTTTGTAAAATTGGAGATTTCATAATTAACACTACGTCGTGTGTTACTTATCTTGGTGTAGCTTTTACTTCTGTTATGTTTCACTAATATCAGAGGGTTTTATCGTTTTTTTTACTATTTGAAGCGATTACGTAATTTCGGTAATACCAAGCACTTATTTTTGTTGACATTATATATATGTATATAAATGTATCATTTTTCAGACGTGTAAATGGAGAAAGAATAACTTGTTGAGACTCAATGCTGAAAATTCATATTGCACTAAACATGCTACTGAATAAAGCTATTGTTATTATTATCATTATTATTATTATTATTATTAAAAACTAGCACAAAACTTAGGCTCATGAGTTTTCTGATGACTGACTCTAACTATACAATATGTAACTTTTATCATTCCAGATACTCATGGATGTATTTTACAGTTAGACTGTGTGAACTTAGATTATGTAAAGTCAAACAGTATGTGTATGTACAATCAACACAGAACCTGGTACATGTGTGCATCGGTTCAAGTTGTCATACCACCATGGCATCGCAAGATTAACACCACCACCATTAGTAGAAGTTACTTCAATAAAATAAAATAACAATAATAGTAACAAGGAGTGTGAACATATAGAATGTGGTTCAGGAAGCGTAGAAAGAAAGTTATGGAATAATTTAAAGCTCACGATTTAAGGGAGGACAATGAGTGAATACATCTGTGCCATTGTGACCGATTCTCCGCCATGTCACTCAGTGTTTCTAGCCACTGGTTACGGCAATCGCGAGGACCCCATCCAGGTAGTCTGCAACTACCGACACGACTTAAACCGGCAGTCAGTGACTTCATGGACTGATGCCATGTTTTAGTTTGGCCGCCTCTAACTCTCTTCCATCCTGTTCCTATATCAGCTAGGAATGCGCGTCGAGGAAGACGGTGGTTGGGCATACGCAACACATGTCCCAACCACCTCAGTCGATGAAGATTCATAACCTCATCGATCGATTTACCACATTTGCCTAACACCCGTCGTCTAACCTCGTTATTACTTACTCGGTGATCCCAGCTAACGCGAGCGATGTTTCGTAGACAACGATGGTCAAAAACTAATAACCTTTGAGTGTCATCTACCCTTAATGGCCACGTCTCACAAAGTCAAACTAGTTGAGAAGTAAGGACTAACATTGAGATTTGACTAATTCTCCTCTGCCATAAGCTTCTTATATTCAAAAGAATATAATTGAAGTTTAAATGATAATAATTATAGAAAATAATACATTTCATGCATTACATCATGGAAGATTACATTACCCAGTCACAAGATCTTTCAATTTTTTTATTGGTTCAGGATCTGTAACATTTGCATTCAACGCATCCTCACAGTTATACACTCGAATAACTCGATCAGCACAATTAAGAAGGAAATATCTAAAATTAGGCATAAAGTGAATACGAAACTTATAGTTTTTAACACATGCGCATATATACATAATTACTGTTTATTTAATCAGTTAGTCAGTTACAACGTAGAACTCGATAAGTGCATACATCAGTTCAAATTGCCATGTCTCAATTAGCAGATAGAGATGAAATTGTCAGATCAAATCCCATAGTGGAGGTAGTAACAGAGTTAGTATTAATGGGAAAGATTAGAGATCGAAGATAAGATTTAAAAATATATATATCAAGTACATATTTGTGGATTTCACTTTGAGCTACACTTTAAATTTGAGAACTAATGATACCATTACCAATTTCTTCAAGCAAAGTACGTAGAGTTGGGTTCAAACTTGCAGCTTCGGCAATGGCTTTGCATGTATGCATATGGCTTGATAATTAGAATGAATACTATTAATTCTGAGTACTCTCGAAAGATAACGTAGATAAGTTCCGTTGACTAATGAATCATAGAAGTTTATATCTAAAGAGGTTTGTTATGATTAGTGTGTGAGATGCTTAATCCCTAAAAGTCACTAGGCGAGCCTATTCTTTTAGTGTAAAGGTTTAAATTTCTCATTTTCGCGCCAAAAGCTCTTATTTGAATCACTTTTAGTTTGTTTCTTATTACAAAGGATGTTAAACTTCATTGTCTCGTTCTCTTATTCTAGTAAGTTATTTTTGCAATCCTTCTCAAAGAGATTTTTTGCGATATATGTGCGCATGAGTTGTGTTCTTAATTAATTATCTCCCTGGGTGCTTGTGAAACTATATCTTCCTGCTCAGGCTGAATTTATCTCTCTGATTAGCCAGGTCAATGCGCTGAGGATATCAATAGCCTCGTTGTATCGTTGTGTTGTTGGTCGTCGTTTTGTTATTCTCACCGCATAGAAGCATTACTTCAACGCAAAAATCAGAAAATAACAATCTTATGAAATGAACTGGGACTGTTAGGCGAAAGACTGCTATGCTGTTCGATAGATGATAATACACCATACGATGTATCTGAACGATAACCGCTCATGAGATACGGATATTAATTAAGATTCTTGAATGAACTGCGATTAAAAACAAACCCGTAAACCAGGAAACGAAATCTAGCGATTCATAAAATGATAGTGACAAATTGACGTGATTATTAAAAAAATCCATTAAAAATCAGCGATTCTTTGGCTTGCATATTATCTAAAACTCATTAGTCATCAACCCTGTGTTCAGGTCCATTAAAGAATCGAGAGTGGGAACTGCTAAGAAGCACTATAATAGGATGAAACAGGTATTTGGTGCATACTGGGTTTCAGTAGTATTCAACCAACATCGATCTCTAACAAATACCAACAACTCAACTAAATACTAATTTATATACAACCACATCCATTCAATCACCAAAACAGATTAATTTGAAGCTTGTAAAATGGTGTATTAAGAAGGAACTTGTTTTAAGCATTGATGACTTGATGTCAATAACACCAGAGAGAGTTTCACAATGAAACTAAGTCGCTTAGAAGACGTAACACAATGAAAAATACAACCAACTTGTATCCAGTGAAAAATAAAAGTCAGTCAAATCGATTATTTATTTAAGTTGAGATGGCTTGTGCAGACTGATATTAAGTTTAGTTGATTGAAACCGTCCCAAATAGATGTTGACAGAGAACCAACGTAAACCATAGAGCACCCGACAGCTGTTTCGTTTCACTATGGGACTCCTGGGCAGTGCGCACCGTCGATCACGACTCAGGGGCTTCACGTTGAGGAATGCCTAACCATGTGCACTACTGGGTCGACATCCAATGGTAGGTTTCTCACTTCCATCAATTCCTGATATAAGGCGACGATCATTGATTGTCATTAGTGATAACTATCTCTTTCCAGGCAAGCTTGAATTTCACTAGTCAGTATTTCTCCCTAGAACTTCAGGAACATCCTGAAGCTAGTCACATCAATCTCTTACGAATTCAATCAAATAAAACTTAGTACCAATCTTCACAAACCACTTCAATTCAATTACAATAATCAGTCCACTCGTGACTAACTTTAGGATGTTACTGAAACTCTAGTGAGAAGTCGTGAATGGTGGAGTTCAGACCTATCGCGACAGTTATCGCCGATGACAACGGATGATCGTCGCGCTATATCACAATATGATGGGAGTGGGATTTCGACCATTGGATGCCAGCCAACAGGTGTAGAGGGTTAGATGTTTAACAGCCTAAAGCGCCTGGGGCGGAATCTAGGGTGATCACTGCTAAGGATTCCCATACTAGGACGAAATTGTTGTCCATTGCTCCATGGTTTTCAGTGGTACACTACCAACATCAATCTTTGACGAATTCAATCAACTAAAACTTATGGAAAAAAGTCCATTTTGATGATACGAACCAAAAATTAGGGTGCTAAATTTAATAAATGGTAAGTTGTTTCCATGTAAATTGAATGCAACGTGTAAATCAATCTTATCCGTAGCCCAACAGTCACTATAACTCAAGTTCTGATCCTAAACTCTAACCTTGAAACCTAACTCTTGACCCTCCAAATTCTAACACTAAATTTCATTTCTAAACAATTTAAAACTAAAAGACTATTTGTTTATCAATAAAGGCTCAAGAGTGTGGTTGATAAAAAAAATCACTAACATGTGGAAACAGATGTTATATTATCCTCTACACTCTTTCAAGCAGTAAAACTCTTAGGCAACTTCGGTAGATTATCCAGGCATGTAGAATCATCATTTTCTTTGCAAAAGTATTATTTTCAACAATAAGATATTTATTATTACTATCTATTGATCGGTAACTATAACAATTAAAACGTGTGACGATGGTTGGCTCGTTGGTTTATCCGAATTTTTCAGGTCGATGCTGATTAGCTAAAAGGATCGTTCGTCGCAGACAGTTTAAGAATAGGTATTATCTCTTCCATGAATTAAATTTTGACTAACGAATTGAGGATATCGGTTTCTTAGGTCATTAGCTCACCAATCAATTAAGACTTGACTATTTTACCCATCACACCAACTCCCCAACCCCAAGAAGTGATATGCACTCTTTCTGTGCCATCCTTATTAAAACGATGAGGTTACTGAATTATAACATTTAGTACTCCTTTGTAGAATCATAAGATAATATAATATAGAACACTTAAATTTAGTACGCGGAAGAACTGCAATAATAACAGATATTATAACTAGCCAACTGCTTATTGAAGTAACACATAATGAACTGCTGTGTAGAATAACCCCGACTTCATTGATAGACGAACATCTTGTCTATACCATATGTCATGTACTATCCACCACCAAACACTAGTAGCTTATAAAGGTAATCTCTTAAAGGTCACGTTTCACATACATGTAGTAAATTAGAGCAGAATGCTACGCAGCAATCGTAAACGACTTTCGATTCACTCTGTGCCATGCCGTAGAACTGAGGAAATATTTTCCCATGATTCAAATAAAATAGTTCCTTGAATCTAAATAGATAACAATAATAAATACAAACATCTACGATTGATTTAACCACAAAAGGATTGATGTATATGGGGAAAAGTCGAAACCGCAACTGAATAACAACATACGAAACAGCCATCTGGTGTGGTCCTAAATGTTAACAGATAAATTTATTCTTAGTAAATAAATTTTAAGGTTAACTTATTTTTTACGTACAGAACCAAGTAGTTGGCTTTGAACCACATGTGTGACAGTTAATAATACCACCCAGTTTCCTAGGCTAAAATGAACAGGCCAGGGTTCAAACCTGCGATTTAGCGGCTAGGTCACGGTTTCCATAATGAATAATTACTACGATATAGAATACAGATAACACACACAAAACGCCTGAACTTACTCTCCACGCCTAGCAAATTCTATGGATTTAATGGCAGCATTTGCTGCTGATGTTGATTTGAATGAACTAATTAACTGGAAATTATTTGTTTCATATATACAAACCTGTATAAATGTCAAACAAGAAGTGAATGCATTCTAACCCATAAATATGAATAGAATAATACTCAAACAACAGAACATAAAACGTTATTACGTATACTATCAGATTATTTAACAATTGAATAGATGTGATAATAAATGCATAAAATATTTTAATATACACAGTTAATTTACTAAGATTAAGAAATTCTGTTAGTTAGTCGAATTCATGGGTGATGATCTCACCTCTGTAAAAAAAATTATCAGACTGTTCTACTGAAGTCCACAAAATAACTCAAACCAACAGCTGAAGACTTAAAACTAAAAAAATCCAATCATAGTAAAGTTGAAATAACTATGAAACATGACTAGATTATAGGTTATAAATCATTATTTCCGTATTACATAAGCTAGAACTAAACTGATAATTAATTTGATTTACAAATCAAGTATAGGTTTGCATGAATGGGTTTGAGTAACACATTCGGCTAGTGATTCTAATCACTTCCCCTAACCGAAGTAGGTGTATTGTGTTATAACACAACTACATCACTACTTAGCCTAACAGTAACTGATGGACTGGCTTCCGATCTCACCTCACCATTAGATTTAAGTTCGTATATTAGTTAAATCAGAGATACGTATCGGTTGATATTTCATTACGCTTGCGATGCAATTTAAAACTAGACAAGACAAACATAATAGTTTTTGTTGACAAATTCTAGCACCATGCAACAATGTTTAAACTGGTGATAGAATTCACTGAAAGAAGTGAGGTTCAGTTAGTAAAAATCAGTATGGCCGGGCGCAAATAAGTTTCACACCCGGTTACCATACAAACAATGAAGTAATAAGCAAGCTCAGAACATAGGGTAAAGTGAGAAGTGGACGCAACTATGCTACTCTCACTAATTCTAGGTTATATCACCTTGCGTCGACAACTGATAACTGTCATTACACGAATTCCAAACGGATGATTCAGCCCAACAATCAACGTTTTCATGGACCAATGCCATGGTTTGCTTTGGCCACTTAGTTTTCTCTCAGTTTGTTCCAACACCAGCTAGTACTATGTACCGAAGTAAGAGGCCGTTGAGTAAAAGTAACATAAGTCCAAGAAACATCAAATCACAGAGATTCACAGCTTCAGTTTTCTGGTATCATAGTCTAAACTCAGGTTCTACTAACTTTGTTCTTTGTTCCTTGATAAGCTTATTGAAAATAATAGTTAAACAATAAAAACGACGTAGAACCTTGCATGTTATTGAAAATGTTTAAGTGGCTGAGTTCTGAACAGTAAAGTATAAAAAATTCGAGCATGGTACAAAGGACGAGCTTATAACGTACGCAGGCAAAAATGGAGGTAAGACCGGGTTCCCACAGTTTGGCAACATACAAACCACCTGAATATATATTATCGTTTGAGTACTATATGTTTTAGCTGTTTATTGGAAAATCAGTTGATGCAGTTTTGTGAAGTAAATCCGAATCGAAACCTCAACGACTATACAAAATTGAGTAAGGAATTATTCAACAAATTAACAGTGTTTGATAAGAAATATACCGAACTGAAAAGTTTTCATTAAATATCTAAAATCCTAACATTCAAGAAGACGGTAAGGAAAAAGCAATGGATATTTATGAAATGCGTAAAATTATCAAATTATTTCTAGACTTACTTTGCCTTTTGAGTTTCCAGTATAAATATGACGACCACGACGATCATATGATGCAACAATACTAAGATCATTCTACAGAAGGTAAATAAAAAGCTATTCATTGAAGAGTGAACTACATTGACTATAAAAGAGTCAACAGAACTATCAAACTACAAAATCGTCGACAGAAGGGTCACAATACAAAATGAAGATCCTGCAAGCACTTGAATAATTAGACCAGCAGATTAGACTAAGATTTTCAATATATAGTTAAATAAGCAGGTGATACCAATATGGGAATAAACTTGAAATTTTAGAAATAATGACAGAAATAAACTGTAATTACGCCTGTTTTAAATTCACTCAAGATTACACCATAACCAGGGATAACTGTCGAAAAAAACGTTGGCTTTATGCATCAAACTGATAAAATATACGAAGAGATCGGAAGTGCTACTAGCACTTTTGGAAGTCTATAAAAGATTACCACTCTGTCTGAAGCCTTTGGATAAACTTCGATAACACCATGGTTTAAGGATGGATACTTTTGGATATGAACGAATGAGAAAGCCTACAGTTTGAAGTCCATTGTTCAATATAGAGATAAAAAAAACCAGAAAATGAACCGACAAGCGTCAGAATGAATATTTTGTGATGTGGTGGACAAATATTTAAGAATTAAAGAACTAAGTGGTGTGATGTAAAAACCCAGGTACGAATTCGTGTAATTTGTTTTGGACTACACTCTAAATATGCGGACTAGTAATGCTACCTAATAGTCTAAGTCTCCAGTTGGTGGAAGGCTCAGAACTGCAACTTAGCGGTTGAAAATCAACACCCAACACCACCACGTAGAACGATATATATTCGGACAATAACCAAGGGGAAATGCAAGAATTGTACATCGAAAATTCTAATTAAACTAACTTCATCTTCTGGCTGGATTATAGTTGGTACACCACTTGGGATACTGATAACTACTGGAGCATGTCGCATCGGGCAAACAAGCAGTTGGTCTGGTTTTCTTGCATTGAACTGGACTTTCATGACGGGACAAGGAAATTGAAATGTTTGTTCGCAAGCACTAGACAATACATTCCAAATAGAAACCGTGTTGTCGGTGGAAGCACTAAGAAGTCTTTTGCTGTTTCTACTCCAACTAGACAAATAGATGCCTCGGAAAGATTACAGTTTACTTTAATGAACAAACTGGGTGTGCGTGTGCTACCAAAACTTTAGAAATACGTCTTGTGACATGATCCCAAATTTCTATTCTTCCATCATTGCATCCAATAGCTAAGAGACTTCCAACCCGATTGAACTGCAATGTTATTGCATAAGTGGCACAGCCAGCGTCTTTACTACCATCATCCTTTTTAATGCGTTCTAGGTAACCATCTGCAGCCTGAAGAATCTAAATCAATGCCACATTCTTACTTCAGGGTAATTTTGATGAAACGCTTCTGTTAAATAAAATATGATAAACTATGAAGTATTAAGCTTACCCAAAAGTTCTAAGTTCATCCAAAAGTAACGCGACAGTCAAAATTGCGCAAAAATTATAAAATTTCAAACATTTTTTGTTGTGAATAGACTGTCTCTTGAGAACAGCGTTTAGGGGGCAGTGGAGTGTTCTTCATTGCTAAAAAGTATATTTTTTTGATGTTTTCTCTCTGATAATTAAGAATAAACGGCGGAATAGTAAACGAGATTCACCCAGAATGTTGTCTCACAGTATCTGCGGGAGGTGCAATCATCAACTTTTCAGGTAGGAAGTTCTACTTTACAGATTCAGACCACAGAGCATTTGCTGTAAATTTATGTATGAAATCCTACTAGCACTATCATAAAGCAGTGTCACTAAATCTTACTGATGATCTATTAGGGTGAAGTGTTGTGGGCAACAGGATGCACCAAGATGATATCCGGTCTAACCCATCCGTTTTGTATTGAATACGTGATTATTACCTTAAAATGACCTCAGTGAGTTACGTATTTTGGTCCTGCTGCCTTTTTACCAACTCTCCCCTTGAACACCTTCGATACTTTTTATTTAATGTTCGACAATTTCTTTGGAAATTAACGCATGGTTTAGTGAAAGAACAATCCTCGATCACAAACTAGCTGTCTGCTGAAGACATTCTTCATAGAAACGACACAGTCGATACAGCATATCTCAACTTCTCAAAAGTCTTTGAGCGAGTTAGTCATGCATGTCGCATCCGCAAGCTGGAACAGATAGATGTAAAACCTACTCTACTAGTTTGGCTTAGTCCTTGAAGTTTACCCGATATATAACCAAGTTACGCTTGCGGTATTACCAGGGCAACTTCTAACGATTAAAGCCACTCTTATGAATGAGAATAAATCAGAAGGAAACGATGAATGGAAGAAAAGCTATATTTGATCGTAAACAGAGCGGCAATGGAATAGCGACATATAGGCTGGCAAACTAGAGAAGGAGATGCTTTCCACGATGCGGCGTGACGTGATCTGGTAATGATGCGTGACCAAGCGCCCTCAACTAGTAGTGTCCGCTAAAACAAACATGGTCGGCATTAATATCAAGGACCTATGTAACTATTTATTTTGGGGATTATTTACCGCTACATCCTTATTCTGGCAATTATCAATCCATAATTAGAGTAAACCATTCATTCTTCCAGGCTACGGGGCATCCTAGTGGTGCTCCCTGAGGTCTACTCCTGAACTGTGACAAACGATCATGAAATAGTCTAACCAAACCATTTAAGAAGACCGGGCTCTAAATCGCCCTTCGATTAAGACATTTGACACCTTATATGATACTCACCGCGGCACAGTCAGTAACACTACAAAAGTCCACCTCCGAATTGACATCCAAACTCAACCAACTGGCACCACTTGCAAATATTTTGGACCATAATAGCGACAAAAATGTTGAAAATTTTGCGAAGGCTGAGTGTTTGATTGACTTTGTAGCAACGAAAGTGGTGAAAAGGGTCAGTTCTTCATGTAACGTAGTAGTATATAATATTCCCGACCGCAAACCTCTCGTATAAATATGGGATATATGCTTAAAAGCATGTGGTATGCCAAGTTATAAGACTTAAAAAAGTCAAGTGAACAAAATTGCCTACTATTATTTAAATTTAATTGTCTAAGTAATGCAAGACTATTTATTACGCCATGCAAAAAGGTTAAGGAATTAACCCCCTGTAAAAATATAAAATTGCCTATAATCTAACCCCCCCCCTAACGTCGCATAAAGGGATGTGAGGAATCCACAACTAATAATTGCACCACAAGTGCCAACCGAAAAATATTTCCTACTACAATATAGGGGAATCATTACATATTTCAGGATACAATACCATCACCACTTAACACACCCCCTTTTATTAGCAAATTAGGGGGCAACAGATGCTGACCTAGATGTGCCTCTAGAGGTAGCAACATGTAACGGCAAACCCCTTCCTTTGGATGTCTACAATTGTATGTGTGATAATAATCCTACAGGTTGTTCCTACTCAGAGAAACCAATATCAGATCTTCTAAACAACTCGAATCTGGATATTTTTAGCTAACCAAAGCCCATCTATCAAAGAGTTATTCCTCGAGATGACATAACTAAGCCTATATTTAAAGCTAAACAATTTCAAGTAAGCCCATGACACATTCCAAACCGGGCTATTAGCCACACGTAGACTAAACATCATACCCAAATTAAACAAAACTCTCAGATTATAATAGCCTCTGTAAACAAATTCTCTCCGCTATCTTTCAGCAAACTCATGAGAACTTAGAACAATAAGACAGACGATAAGTGTGATTTTATTCGACCTCTAGATATAAAGCACGACATAAAGGATAGATGATTGAATAAAGGATACGATACTCGCATCCACTGAAACCTAACGGTCAGCACATCGAGAAACGGTTCCTCACCTCTCATCCAGTACAACACTCTTCCCACTGTAGTAAACGCACTTGAGACAATAAGACAAGACGCTTTGGGACATTAGCTCAACCTCCAAGTGTGCTATACATTTTATTGTCGGATGTTTTTTGTCGTAGTAGAATCCGTTAGTGTAACAATTTAACCCTGCTATAGTTTGACATTCTTTTGCTAGTCTTTCCTGTAAAAATGGCCTGCTCTTTACTTACTTGCTTACTCCCGTGATTTCTCACTGAGGAGCATAGGCCTCTCACCAGTATTCTCCATTGAACTCTGTCCTGAGCAATACTTTCCAGCTGTTTCCAGTTGCTGTTTATCTTTTTAATATCTGCTTCCAATGATATCAAGAAATAAATTATTATCACTATTAAAATGGGCGAAATCATAATTTGACAAACTACCTAACTGTAGCATAGGACCCTAATTATTTTTCACTCAGATGAGTGGTTTATAGGCAACTAGTTAGATGTCTTCTTTTCCTATAACCTTGAATTCTATGCCAACTGATATTGAGCGGTACGTTCAACTTTTGTGGTAACTATTTGTGTGTTTTCTATAGAAGGCTAATTATCATTACACTTGTCTGTTTTGGTCAAGGCTAATACCTCTGCTAGCTAATATTGACTATAATTATTTAATTATGGGTCGTATCTCTAAAAAACGAGCTCGTCAAAGCCCGCAGTGCTCAGTTGATAACAACTCCACTATCGAGCAACCTTCTAGTCTTGTGACCCCGGGTTTGACAGACCCAGTAATGCTAGATTTCACACCAGTGATTCAATTGCCGAAAATATCTGATATGGATTACACATCTATGCTACAGAACAGTAGCCTCGAGAAGGCTAGTGCGAACTACAACATCTTACTCAGCAGCTAGCAGAAATGCGTTCTCAGGTGGAGTCATTCTCAGCATTAGTTTGTGGCGTTAAGCAAGAACTTGACACCTTGTCGCCTCTTAAGCTGCTACTGACGAGGGACACAAATCCACCTGTACTTGAAGACGTTTCGAAAGTATCAACAGTTATAGACTTCATTACTACAGAGGTAACTAAACGTATGATATCCCGTCAGAATGTGATTGTCTACAATATACCGGATAAGGCACCGCTGAGAACCGTTAGGCATTTTATACTTAAAGCAGCTAGTCTCTCAGATTATTCTTGTCAATGCCTTCGCCTTAACAAAAAACACCAGAAGTACTCATGCCCCATTCTCTTCCGCTTTGATTCTCAATCGGCAGCAGATAAGTTAAAACGGGCTGAACAGCCAATAACCGCAACTACCAAGTATAAAAATGCTCGTGTAGTTGAGGATAAGACTGTAATCCAAAGACATAAGAGACTAGATACTTCGCACTTAGGTAAAGTTGAGCAGAACACCACTGATGTAAAATGCCTGACTACACCACTTAGCACGGCCACGGAATCCCATGATGATAATACTTATCAACATACAGCCGTAAAAATTACAGATGGTATAGCATCCATTTACTTCAAACTCGGAGGACCTAATTTACCATTAATCCTATTGAAACTGTTTGACCTTTCATTAACAACAGGATCTTACCCTAATCGATGGAAAACCTCATACATATGCCCTCGATATAAATCAGGTGACAGGACAAACCTGCATAACTATAGGCCTATAAATATCACCCCAGTTATCTCTAGAATAATGGAAAAAATAGTATGCGATCAAATGTCTGATTATTTACTCTCCGAAAAACTCATATTTAATTCCCAACATGGTTTCCTCAAAACTAGGTCCTGTATGACTTGTCACTTTGAATTCTTTAATTTAGTTTTCACCAAACGAAGCCTTGGGCACTTGGTATTAGTATTATACTTAGACATCTAAAGCCTTTGATATGGTTAACCACAAGCTTCTTGTAGGCAAACTCTCCTCTTATGGGATTAGGAATCCATTACTTGCATGGTTAAACTCTTTCCTCAGTAATAGACATCAAATAGTTAAAATTAATTCCACTCTTTCGAAGGCCGAACCGGTTACAAGTGGTGTTATACAAGGAAGTGTCTTAGGCCCATTGCTCTTTATAGCTTACATACATGATATATGCAAATGCTTTAGCATGGGTAGACCCTTTTTATACGCAGATGATCTCAAAATAGTGTACTCATTCCCCCCCTCAAGAATTTGCACACACATTCAGTGGAGTCACTACCGAGCTTAACAGGGTCGCAGTATGGTGCTCAAAATGGAAGTTGGATCTTAATGCTTCTAAGTGTCGTTGGATATGTTTTAGGGATAAGTGTCCCAATTTTGATCTCTCCATAAACGGCAGTAAGTTATCTAGGCTTCAGTCAGTAGTTGACTTAGGACTAAGGTACTCTTATAACCTGTCTTTTACAGAACAGGTCAATATGCAGACATCTAAGTCACATCGACTACTAGGTTGTATACTACGTAACTTTTATAGCAACGATTCTCGTATTCTGCTATATAAAGTTTGTGTCAGACCTTTGCTAGAATACTGCACCTTTATTCTCAGTAATGTTTCCATTAGGGATAAACTCAGACTGGAGTCTGTGCAACGTCGCTTTACTCTTCGTATTCTTGAGGCTGATCGTACTCTAGACTATAAAACTAGATGCACTAAGTTAGGACTAGATACCTTATGGAGGCGACGGCTAAAATTAAACCTAATCTTCTTTTATAAAATATTAAACAAATTAGCGTTTTCATCGCCTAATACAATCCAGCTCGAGGAACCCTCTTGCTATAACTTACGCAATTCAGCCTCGAAAATAAAAATATCGCAATCTAAATCTGCTCTTTATATGAATTATTTTACAAATAAATTCTCGAGAATCTGGAACCATTTGCCTCAAGCCATTCGGGAAACAGATTCACTTCCTTTATTTGTACGGCATGTTAGTAACTTCATCTCTTCTGAAATCTCGTTAAAAATGTTCACACCAACTATTGTTTCTTACTCCACTAGCGAAATAATAGGGACTCTGAACGTGTGAGCACCACTCACCTGTCTTGGTCATATGATAGTATTCTTCCATTTTAATCAGCCTATAAGCATAAGTGGCATGTTGGAAGTATAATTACTAATCCTGCCCATTAGTTTTGTTAACCCCGGAATACCAGTGCTGTTGTCTTGTGTTCTTCCTTCTTTTGTCTTTCCTCTAGTTGCAGAAAATTATGTGCAAGATAAATATGGAACTTACTGGCACAAAACTATTGCCTTCTCCTCAACACCCAAGTTTCAAGTACCCTTGCTCCTATCTCGCGTCTGAACATGCACAGTGATCCAATCTGCTAACCCTTAGCCGTTTTTTGGAACTGTAACGCATTGGTCAAGGAGCGCGCGGGACTTTGTCATATATGCACCATGCTACAACACATATAAATGGTGTCCTAATACTGTGAAATTTGTTGCAATTGGTTTGTTTCTCAATGCATATCTTTATACCTAGAAAATTCCTGACACTAAAACTTCGTCTAAATACTTGTATGTATGTAAACTTATATCATTCAGATCATGCCTGTAAACTGGCATGCTCTCATGTACAAATTGTTACTTGAGAATAAATTATTATTATTATTATAACTTATTTCCTGATATCAAGAGCAAGCCATTTTTACAGGCAAGATCAACAAAACATATGACAATAGTAGTGTTTAATCGTTGCACAGACTATTTATACTGTGATATATAGAGATAATGGAGCGATAAACATTTTAAATTGGTATTTATGTAGCATCTATTACGAACTAGATCTTGGAACAATCTTGTGACAGGAAAATTCTAGGGTAGGTTCAAGTCGCCATATCGAAGGATCGCATTATGACAGATGTAGATATTCAAGGTTTTGTGTAGTATGGAGCAAACTTTAAGTGCTGAGAAGAAAGAAGGAAAAAACAGCAGGACAGAACAACAGTATAACTACACTTTCCTGACTATTTTAGCAATCGGAAGAGTATAACTCTTTAAACTGGCAAGGATTTTGGTATTAAATTTCATTTGGCTATCACGGAGGGTTACAGTAGTACTGTTCAGACTGAGTTTCTAAATAAGATGCTTTCAGATGTCGTGAAAAATTTCCGCCAGTTTAACAACAGGACTTTCCAGTTGATTTGAACGCAGTGTTTCCCACCCCACGGCAAGAAAATAAGAATGCGTTAAAACGGCCCTCAAGGAAATAACAGATCAGTTTGCGAAATGAAGTTTAAATTATAGGAAGAATGTCTACCAATATTATGCTAATATCTCCTCTAGATTACAGCAGTTTGGAGGCGGTCTCATTATAAATTATCAAATTTTAAATACCTCTGGGAGTTGATTTGTATACTTGTTTGAGTTTATTCTTAAAACCCTTCTTAGAGGAGGCACTCAAAAAGTAGGGGTGCAGTACAGTAGATTGAACTGTAGGCATAATTTTTCCCCTTCAATTATAATCAAGTCCATGAATTCCCTATCGGCCGAAGTAGTTCAAGTGAATTCTATTGTTAAGAATAATGTCGACTCAATTTTGACACCATAGGAAGCCTACCAATATTCTTCTAAATCTCTACATACTTTATCTACGTAGGTCTCTACCTAGCGAAATCTGTCATCCATTGCCACTAGACACGGAAACCCGCTAGATGGAAACTTTTTACGTCCCGTCCACAACCATTTGAAACCATTTACCATGGGAAATTAATGTCCGTCTAAATGTACGGGATTATGGCGTAGGGGTTCTTTCCATGATATGGTCATACGTATGTACTAAAAACACCCATAACTAGTTCAGGACTGAATATTCACAAATGTTTTAAAGATGAATATGAAGAAGGAGCATGCTATATTTTCTGTAATCAACAGGAAGACATATTTAGGGTGTTTTAGATGGGGGCGCTCAGGTAGTCTTCTGAGAAGTGGGGTGATTCTGAAACTACCAGGATTCTAGGTGGTGGTTGTATCACCGACTGCTTACTCCAGATAAATGTTTGGTTAGAGGGTGCGTGATCCTTGTGTACCGGATACATAGCTGGTAGCTTGCTTTGTGGCAGCGAAAAGAGAAAAACAAAGGAAGTTGGATGCCGGAGTGAAATCTGCATTTTCATGAATTTAAGTATGGAATCCATTTCATCCAGTAGTCATTTTATGTCACTATCCTTAAATTTTACTTCACTAAAATGTGTCAGTTTCATTGTTAGTTTGGAATTTGTGACATACGGGTGCTGGTATAGCGTAAGGTCATACTGAATCAGAGTTACCCAGTAATGCAAGCTCAAAAATATCAATGCACCCGTATTTCTACAATGTCCGAACACTTTCAGATATTAAGCGCGCCTATTATACCCAACGTGCAGGTGAGGATGCCTGTATCAGCCGGGTGACTAATATATGTTAAAGCTGTTGTAAAATTTACTTCAGTGCTGGAAATCTTTGAAGTTCACTTTGTTGGATAATTTTTCTTTCTTTTGTATTAGGTGTCACTCCATTGTTCTTTGTGTTTGTGGAAACACAGGATGTGTTCGGTTTTGCTTTCATCATGATTATTATTAACTTTTCTCCACCAAACTGGTCTCTATGTATTCTTATTCTTATGTACTGTTTGTAAGATCCAAACTGGGACAATTTGCAGTGAAGAGTAACTATCGAGGTTTGTTTAGATACGCGTTCTCCTGCTCAGCCGAAATTCAAAACAAATGTGTGTGTGATGAACTGTTCTATGTTAAATTATTTATACATGTGTATATTATTACCTAAACAAATGTCACCATTAGTTATTCAACCAAAATTTACCCCAAAAAATTGAAATAATCAATCCAGTTTCAAAAAATAAACGTGAATGTTATTTCATCTTTTTGACATAGATCACGTATTGCTTGTCCAGAAGGTAAGGTCTAACTCTGTAGAAATATCGGTAACAACGTATCAAAAGTTACTCGTTACAACACAATATCTAAAGTTTTGGAGGTGGCCGTTAACACAATCAGAAATTGCATAAACCCAGTCAATTCAAGCAATACGATCAGGTAGAGGAACGGACCATTATGGCAGCCACCAAAGCCAAAATATACAGTAAGATAAAGTATATGAAGTTCATAAGAATAACAGAAATCCAGTATAAACACGATGAAAAACAAATATTACAATTGAAATAAATAACAACTATCTCATTTACAGCCAAGAATGTATAGCTAAACTGATTAAGATGAATAAATGTATCTTTGAACGCAAAACAAAAAATTACAAAAGGAAAATGTTGCTTGAAGGGATTTTCACACAGGACTATCAAAAAAATCTTACACTACTTTCTGTGCCTGTTTTCACAATCAAACCCTGAAGTTGACTTCGGGGTTTGATGGTAAGCAATATTGCTTGCTGCTTTGACTATCTGTATCCAAGTAACTTAACTTTTTTTGTTGGTTGCAGACAGAAACCAGTACCTTTGTTTTCAGTAACATCTATAGGGGAAGTGAAGCAAAACAAAAGTGCACATTTATTGAGTCGCATAAGAAAGGAGTATTGTTGAGAACTAGTTCTAACTGTGTGTGGGACCAGTGATTTGACCATTTTGGAGTTCTACGTCATTCATGTAGCTCACTATCAAGCACGTCAGTCAGACAGACATGATTGATTGCTAACGTAAGCCTTCAGAACATTACTTATTCCTATCCCATAAGTAAGTTCAACGGAAACAACATTTTGAATGGTAAGAGTTCAGTATTGAAGCAATAAAAATACTCAATAATACAACATTTACAACAGCAACACAAGTTCATGGACCTGGATATGACATTAACGAGCCTAAAACAATACGTTTCTGTTTGTCTTGAGGTGAGGAATCTCTGGCCTTTACACAGACTGCCTTATGTTATCCAGTGCAATGCATGGAGGCAAAAACGGGGTTATGAATACTATCACAACGTTTTCACTCATAGCAATCGCTAGGAGAGGTTTCTGAGGATCAAACCAGAATGTGGGTCTTAATGAGAAATAATTCCGGCGGGTAAGTACATACGGAGATCTAGCGTGTATTAAACCATTAAAGTTGATATTTCTTAATATATACGTGTCAGCTTTTAGGACAATTTATTGGTAGATAATTTACTACGTAATCTCTTTGATTCACGATTAGAAGAAACTTCGAAGTTAAGACACAGGTCATGAGTGATTGGGCATGTATTATGTCATGATTTACTGTCTGGGATGTCTAAACGGCTTCATAGTACCCTAAGGCCATCTTCTGTTTATTATTATTATTCTGAAATTTAGTACAGAATTCACACACGTTTACAGGCATGGTCATTATGATACAGAAGGGTTAACTCTTGCACAATGGGACACAAAGTTTTGGCGAAATGAGTGCTTGACTAATAATAACATTTACAAGACGCTAGATTCATATGTAGGAAGATTAAATGTAAACAAGAAAACCGTCAACCAACAGCTGGAAGATACTTTACAGTCTTGAGTGTTCAGGGGTGCATTAGTAGAGAACACTTATTAATATATGTAATCAATTCAAGAAAAGGAGTGTCAAAACGCGACACAAGGAAGATTTAGATACTACGCGGTTGTTTGATATAGTCAATTGTGGCGTCAAGTACGAACATGACCTTGGGTGGGGCAGCACCATACAGGTGGACGATGGAGATCGGAGGTACCACATTAAAGTATCGTGAGTAGATACAAAGATGCAATTTCCTTCTCAGTGTGGATTCTGGGTAATATTTTCAACGTGACACAATAGTTGGAAACTGAGAAGATGAAGAAAAGAAACAAGCAGCAGGGCGAGAGGACACATTCACTTAAGTACTTCTGATTCCAGTGAAACCTAAAGTGTACACATTGGATTAACTAAGGCTCATTTTTATTCGACTTTTTTACTCTGGGAAACGTCGACTGATACTAAAAGGTTCATTAATGGACGTCAAAAGTGACATGTTACTTATAAGAAAATTTCTTAGCAACATTTTGCACTTAATATTAAAACAATTGAGCCTGATAGCATTATAGCATCTAACCAATTTAAATATGAATTCATTATTACGAAGGTTGTTTAAAACTGTAAAACTGAAATTCATAGCTAGAAAGTTTGTTAAGCCATACAAGAATTCCAAAATTAAACGTAAGATTAAGCTTTGTTCCCAGTGTCAGACTGGCAGGACATGTAATCACTTACTTCCAGGATAGTAGCGCAACGTTTTATTTCATCCGTATATCCATATGGTAGATTTTATCAGTATGCTTTTGATACAGAGTTTGTCTGTTTTAGAAATTATAGCAATTACACGGGGACATTATTCTAACAGAGATCTTATACAACTCTTTCATAAGACTAATTTTGTTTCCTGAGCATTAAAGGTTTTGTAAACGAATTCTATAAGCATTTTGACTTTATAAGTCTCAGGGCTTATATGTTCCAACAAATTATAGACCGATAGGTGTTTTATACCTTGGTCTTGTATTGTGCTAAGAATAGAAATTGTTCCGTCAAGGGGATACGAATATCACTTTGGGAGGGTGCGTCTAGGGCACAATAACCCACATTTATCTTTGATAAGGTGCATTTCCCCGATATGGCACCAGATCCGCAACTGGATAATATCATATTAGGTACTATGAATACTGGTGCACACATTATAGGAGGAGGAAAATATGCAATTTCAAAATAGTCAGCATAAAGAAGAAGCTTACCATGTTTTAAACTATTACATACGTTAACAAAGTAAATTGTGAGCAAGAATGGATCCATTGTAGAACTTCGAGTTACGTCAGTGGTTAGAGGCTGAGTTCTGATTTGTAGAAACTTATTTTTATAACTTGAAGCCGATTAGTGAGGAAAAGATATAACCGCTGCAATTAATAGAAATCTATTCCATAAGATTATAATCCTGGTAGTAGCAAATAGCGAGAAATCATATCAAAGGCCTTAAGCAAGCCTAGATATTGCACAAACCAATGGACATGTTGTCTTCAAATTTGCTTATGTGGTCAAAGAATTCCATGTGGCTAGACATACAAGGACGCGTCCTCATGAAACCTTGTTGGGTGTATGAGATGAGTTATTCACCTAGGATAAAGTCTGGAATCTAGTTTTTAACAATTATTCCTGCTTCCTGGGAGTAGGAAAATGATATTAATAGATCTGTAGTTAGACATATCTGTTTTCAGGCGAGGGATAATTCGAGTAGTCCACCATGCTGCGGTATAGTAGCTAAAAGCTATTCACACATTGAAAATTCTGAGCAGTGAAAGCAATATATCCTTGCCACTGTGTTTAAGGAAAGATGGGGGGTGTAAGATCCATTTTGAAGGCTTTGTTTGTGGAAATCCCTCCATGTATACACTTGTAATTTGTTCTTATTGGTTTCTTCAATTATGCATTTTGTTAGTTTATTCGATCCCACTTGAGATGGTAATATTGTATTTTATTAAAGTTTTTAATTTTCTTTCGCCCATTCTCTGAGTTTCCATGTTTCTTTTTGAACTGCATTTATGTTGTTTTAGTTGATACCTAGTCTTGGCAGCAGCCACATTGAATTGTTCCTCTTTTGATTGTGTTGCTTGGATTGACTGGAATTGTGCATTTTGATTGTGAATTGGAGCACTCTTATAGAATTGGAAACATTCCGTGTTATAAAGAAACCAAATATTATCTTTCGAACTATTCTGATCAGTGCTGAAAGGATAGAATAACGTTTATTTGTGGTTATTGGTAATTTCCTTACATTCTTTATCAACTTGTTTATTTGATATAATTTAGATTTGATTAATCGGACAATTGTTGATGGAATAACTGAGTGGTAATATTTGTTTAGGTAATGATGTACATTTATATTTATAATAAATATTAGAACCGTCATTTCCCCAATCACGTTGTTTTGGTTCTAACAGGGTAACAGCGCGTATCTAAACTACCTTGACAGTTATTCCCCAGTCCAAACATTAGTTTGGCTTTTAGAGAGGGTACGATATCAGTCCTCCGGGCTGTTAGAGTGTTTTAGTGTACAGGCATATTCATATCATTATGTAGATGCTTCTCACACTGATTCGCATAATACAGGGAACAGAAATTTGTAAATAGAGGTAAAATGCACAAGAAGTATGACGTGGAGACTTGATGTACATGGAATAATCAAACATTTTAAATCGGGGTTTACGTAACATCCGTTATGAATATGGCCTTGTAATGACCTTGTGGAACAGAAGAATAGAATAGAAAATTCCAGCTAGGTTGGTGGATATAGGATTTAGAAAAATAAGTATTAAGTGGCTCGCACATAATTTGTACATCATAGATATTATTGCCTTCAGAAGCAACAAAAAAGACAATGGCTTTCGGTGGATTAATTCTTTTGTTGAACAGTCGGTACACGGAGATAACTTCGTTTTCACTCGTCAGAGTATCAGACTTTTTCAGAATCCTCTTGAATTAATTGTCCAGAATGTCATCATGGATGCGACTGGCTAAAAACTGCCAAGAATATAGAACTCGGAATTGAGGTGAGAGACTTTGGCTCTTTGAAAGTTACCTACTGTAAAATCTTCTTTGCTTGTATAAAAATCCCTCCATGTGTTTTTCGCATTCAGCAGTTCCTTAACTTGTATTTTGTCATTTTGTTGTGCTTTGACTCTGTAACAGACTTTGGGTTTTTACGTTTGCTTCCTTTTATTATAACATTATCGGACCTTGCTTACAATCAGATTCTTACATGTCCTTTTTGTTAGCATATGTTGCATGCCATTGGTCATTAGCTTTATTTCACCAGGTTTCAGGGTCATGTCAAGGCCATACTAGCTTTATATTTTGCTTGTCTATGCCTGAGTGATTTGACTCACTCGGTTGGTTGCAGTCATAATTTAGCTTCTTAATTTGTTAGGACAAGTAACCGATTTGATGTCTATTTACTATCTATTTGTTGTGTTGTAGATTAATTGTGTAACCTGCTTGAATCCTTTTGGCTATATTCGAAAGGGGAACTGTTGAGGTTCGTGTATTAAATTTGTGTTTATTGTTAAATATAGTGCCACGTTTTGCACCAATAAATTATATTATTGGATATCCTGTTGTGAATTCGTGCGTGGCTCAAGAACCAACTAGCCCTATACAGAAACAACGTTAACTTTCAAACGTTTTCAGTCGTTTTGGCCTGTACACTTACAAATGGATTATGTTCGTGTGAATATTGAGGAAAATAACATAGAGTGACTTGGTCAAAACAGTACGCGCTATTGGAATGAAAGGCCACTAGGACTACATTCAAGCCATCGCTTGAAAAATGTATATTAATTAAAACTAATTAAGGCTTGAGAACGATGGACTCAGTTTGCTTTATTAAAATATAGCGATTCATAATTTTGAAGACAATTTGACTTTTTCAATATTTTGGGTTTATTAGTTGTCTAATAAGCCTATTCACACTGAATTTAAGCCGTAACTACTTGGTGGTCTCCTTTGAATTTCGCTTATAATTTCTCTCCTTAGTGTCATATGTATATATACTACTTCATATTGGCGTTTTATTCTGAACATTGTTTTCCCATGTAAACTAATTCCAATTGCTGTATATTTATACCCGTTTGGTGAAGCCCAAAACGGTGTCTTCACGACGCACATTATAAATAAGCTACATGTGATTGAATTTAAATTCAAATTTAGGATAACCCTGTATTTGTAGTTGTATTGGCTATCTTTGCATCCCACCTTCACATTTAGAACATGCAGAAATCATATATTTAAGCAATTTATCAAAAGTATCTTCGGCAGTTAACAAGGACAGTTTCACCCTCAGCAATCAAATTTTTCTTAAACCAAGTATTTATAGTCCGGTTTCACCAACTAAACATTTACAAGACATGTATTTAGATTCTCCATCTCGAACATGCAAAGTACAGCACCCACGAATAAGAAGCTTATGTCTACTAATATCTGATATAGAAACATAAGTGAGTCATATAACAGTATTCGCCATTGGTAAATGCAACTTTTCAACCGAAATGGTGGATTCCATACTTCCAGTGTCAATAATGAAATCATGAAAAGTACCATCAGGTAGATACAACCTTTTATGAATGTGAGAAACACTGTTTGATTCTGTAGTCAGAGAGAATATGATCCTCAGTAGCCTTAGTATTTGAACTCGAATCAGAACATATCATTACCAAGGTTAACTTTGATAATTTCATAGTTTAATCTTGTGTTAATTAAATTCGGTTATTCATTTCTCTGAAAAATCGACTTACACTAAGCAGCGTAACGTCACAAATTTTAATTTCTACTCATTGGAATTTTACAGATATGTATCACTCATTTTATAAACGATTCAGAACACTTGTTATAGCATGATGTGAAGCGGACTGTCGACCAGCACAATGATTTGACGTGCCCAGTCTTTCCACAATTAAAACATCATGTATGTCAAAAAGGACATGATGTACGCAAAGGATAGTGATCATATGACACAAATTTAATAAACCTCAACTTGCCTGCGCCTGATGCTTTATAATTACTTACTTGCTCCCGTTACCCCTCACAGAGGAGCACATGCTTCTCATCAGTATTTTCCATTGAGCTCTGTCCTGAGAAAACCTCTCCAGCACTTTACAGTTGCTGCTCATCCTTTTAATATCTGCTTCCAACTCTCAACACAGTGTGTTCTTTGGCCTTGGCTTTATAATGCTGAACTTTATTACTGTCAGCATTTCCCGGTGAACTTAGACCATTTTCAATACATTGGGACTGTATGCGACCCTGACTTCATAGTTGTGTAATATGACTAATGAATGTGTTAGAAATTTCCATGGACGATAAATCCGCTTATTAACTGCCTCATAATCAGTGCAGACTTTTCAAATCTTCTAAAATGAACATTGTAGGAGCTGAATGGGCTCACTTTTTTAAATGTGGTGTGTTAATATCAGCCATTAAACGATCTCGCAACTGGACATCAAGTTGATTACCGAAATTGCACGTAGCAGCTGGCGTTTGTAAATCGAGTATAAACTCACAAACTTATCATATTGTGAAATATCACCCTTCCTTCAGCTTGAAAGTTTGTAGGTTGCATACGAGAAAGGATTAGGACTTCGAGTTTTATATAAGACAATGAAATAGGCATATCAGGAGAATCGAGATTTTACAGTAGATGGTAGGTATCCTTCCCAATGAATGTGTATTGCATTAGATTATTATTCCGAAATTTAGTACAGAATTTAAGCCAGTTTACTGGAATTGTCGTTATAACACAGGAAGGTTGGCTCTTACACAGTAGAACATAATGTTTTACAAAAATAAGTCCTTGAATAACAATAACATTTACAAGACACTAAATTCATGTGCAGGGAGATTAAGTGTAAACAACGAAACTGTCAACCATCAGCTGGAAAGTACTTTGTAATCCTAGTGTTCCGGGATACATTAGTAGAAAACACTCATCAATATATGCAGTCAATTCAAGTAAAGGAGTATCGTAAACTTGACATTAGAAAGATTTAGATACTAGATGGTTTTTCTTAATAGTCAATTTTAGCGTCAATTAGGAACATGACCTTGTGTGAACAGCATCTCTTTGTAGAACGATGGAGATCGGAAGCATCACATTAAGGTACCACGAATAGACCATAAAGTCGTATCTCACTTTTCAGCGCAGATTCCAAGTGATGATTTCAAAGTGACACAGCAGTCGAGAACTGACAAGTAAAAGAACAAGCAGCAGGGCGAGAGAACACAAAAAAACAATTAAGTACATCTGTTTGCAGTGGAACTTATGGTGTACCTGTTGCATTAAATGAAGCATATTTATTATCTCTCTTTCTTATTCTGAGAAAACGTAGATCAATACTAGAGATAACTATGACAGATTTTAGGTGTACTTTAGGATAAAGAGCATAGGGAAGTATAGCTTAGGAAAATAGAAGGTATACTGCATCACCTCTAAGAAATGTATAGGCGTTACGAAATTCCAGAGCACTATCTGATCATGCCCGTAAACTCGTATGCACTCATGTACAAAAGCTACTTGAGAATAAATCTATTATTATTGTCTGCCGGGAAGAAAAACGTTCTTTTGCCTGTAGATGAATAGTCAAAAAGCTCTTTAGATCTTCAGGCAATTTTTTTCAGAAGTGTTATAAAAAACTAAGCGACAGAAGGTCCATTGATAGATGTACTTCATTCTACATAAGTTAAATTGAGTTGCAGATACCAGTATTGTCCAAGTAGAGGTTTGCTGAGAATCTAAACTGTGACAGAGAGCAATATTGCCGTATGTTTTTCAGTAACCAGTTCCGGTGGTTGGCATAAGGTACAAGAAAGAAGAAAGATTTCAATTTGCTAGTGGCTTTCTGCACCCTTACCAGAGAATTTTGGTTCCTCAAGTCATACTTACGTTTTTGAGCACATGTCAAAGTAGTACGATCTGTTATAATTACTTCAGGAAGAATTCTATAGAGTATCGTAAGATTAAGTTTAGTCCTTCCGACCCATAAAGGATCTACTTTCTAAGCACGGCATCTAGCATTATAGGCTTGGCCAGGGGTTAGTATCCTAGTAAGATGCCGCTGAACTTTCGCTATTTTCTGACGATCTAGTAAACGTATGCAACGATATTTAATTGGGCAGTACTCAAGTAGAGGTCTAACACAGGTTTTATACGGAATTACCTTAAATTCGCCAAGATGACAGTTACGATGAATAAAATCAATAAGTCTGAGAGCTTTAGAGACTTGTGATAAAGCATGCTCGGCAAAAAAAATTTTTGAATACCTTACTCCTAAATCACAGACACTACTTAGTTGACGAGGTTCGTATTCGTTGTGGTGTAGGTTGATTTCTGGGTTAGATTCTCCGAAATATAGGTACCCCGACTTTCATGTGTTTAGAGGAAGGAACCATTTATTACACCATTCACTTAGTTTATTGAAACCTCTCTGCATTAATTCGTTAACATTTCGAATTTCATCTGGGTAGAATGCATAGACAACTTTCAGGTCGTCTGCAAACATATGGGTCTTACACTCTTGAAAATAGTGGCACATGTCATTAACATACATAATAAATAATAATGGTCCTATGACTGAACCCTGAAAAATGTCACTAGTGATGTTCTCAGGATGTGAGATATATCGTCGTAGTTTCACTAACTGAATGCGATCTTTCAAAAACGAAGCTAACCAATCATGCAATTTGCCCGTTATCCCGAAGGCTTGTAATCTATATAAGAGAGATGAGTGATGTACTTTCTCAAACGCCTTAGTGAAGTCAAAGTATAAGGTAACAATTAATTTTCCGTCATCTCTATTGTTTGTTATATAGTCGAAGTATTCTAGATGGCAAGTTATGCAGGATTTCTCAGACATGAAGCCGTGCTGAGAAAATATAATTAGTTTAAGCTTAACTGAACAACTGTAAATCTCTTTTATAACTGTCTTCATGGCTAAGTGTTATAACGTGAGAAAAAGTTTTGTCGGTTGTGCGCGGACGCCTATTGAAGTGTGCCTAGTTGATAATTCGCGACTACCCTATGCCCACTAGGTCCCAAGCTGGAGATAGAAGAATAAGACAATAGACCAACCAGACAGATCGGAATCACATTCGGAGTCAGATTCTATTTTACACATTCCCTTATATATACAAAATAATCGTAGTGATTATTCATCAAAAGAAATTATCAACATTGTTAATAATACAATTAAATGTTGTCAAATGTGCTCACATAAAAGTGATGAAAGTTTACAAATCATGTTAACAAAAAATCAATACAACTTGATAAAATGACAATTGTATTTCAAGGGATTTCGATTCCCTAACACTAAGATAAAACAGAATAGCGATTGATTGGACAGTAGTTTTTAATACTAAGCGTAAAGTCTTTCTTAAAGTGAGGAATCATATATGTAGTTTTCCACGATCGAGGAAAAATTTTATCTTCTAAGGAGAGATTAAATATTTTTGTGAACAGTATTGGGGAAGCTGAGCTACCATATTTGATCAAATTAACCGGTATTCCACCGTCACCACTACCAAATGAAGGTTCTAGTTATCTTATAGTATCTCTAACATCGCTGATTGTAAACTCAAAGCTAGTTAATTTGTACTGGTTGAAATTGCTGATCGTTTCTATACATGGACTGTTTCTAGTAAAAGAATGTTCAAAGGATTCACTCAACGCTTCACAGACCTCTATAGGGTTACTAGTCATTTTATTTTTGACATTGAGAATAGAAGAAGGAGGAGTAGACTGGGCACAAAGTTTCTTCCTGAGGGTGGCCGCTAAAGAAGCGATTTTGTCAAGTAATTTCAGATGCATTTTTTCGGCTTTTAGTTTTCCCCTTTTCTTGTAGCTTACTATATTTATGAATACTGAACAGATACCAAAAACTACAGAAAAGTCGTGCTGAACGAATAATCTCTTTCGTAACTTCCTTAGTTTGTTTTTAAAATTAACAGGGATGTATTCACTATTTGGGATGTGTGGTTGGATAAGATGGGAGGTTTCAGTTATGCTTTGGTTGAGGCTTAGTTACGTCATTATGCAGCGTAATGTGATTATCCATTCTTTGTTTCAGAACCATTTTGTTTGCAACTACCTTTACATGCTCCAGGCCAGTAACAGAGCTCATAGCCCTATTGCGTACCATTTGAGTATTAGGAAGCACGATGCAGTTATTAGTAAAGGTGATGTTAGTGTTACAAGTTGAGATATGAGCGAAACTCAACTAAATATAAGAATGATAGACCATGTGAAAAAAGTTACAACCTTCAAAGTTCGAGAGAGATATGTCAAGAAAATGAGCAGTAATTTTATTGTCTTTAACTCTACCTTGATGTATACACCATATTTCAGAACGCTCCATGTACGCTTTAATTAATTCAACACAGGAATTTATGTCTACGTGACCATGTTCAGACTGCATCTCGACGCCAATATAGTATTTCTTATAGTCTCGAATAGTAACTAGCGGAACAGATCAGGCAATAATCAAGACGAGACAAAAATGGAGGTAGTGTATATTTTGAAATTCAATAAGGGCACACACAATTGTACAATGCCACTACTGTTTCATGCAAACACCACAGATTAATATTTAAGTGCCCAGAGTATTGGTCGGTTCGATCTTTATATTCAAGTTTGTGTAAGGTTCCATCATTTTTGACCGATGTGGAGCATTTACACTTAGTATACGCTTTCGGCGAGGTTTAGTTTTTTTAGATGTCCGAGTCATGACTTACTAAAGCAAGGGTTAAATATGCGTAAAAACTGTGAAAGACTATCCACCGTGTTAAGAGGTGTGGTAACTGTGGGCCAAGTGATGCAAATTTAACTAGTCGGAGAAAAAGTGTATGTGTAACAAAAGCGAAATTTCTGCTAAACTGTTACTATGAAGCAAAGCTAGAAGTCAACCAAACAATATCCCACGTGGAAAAACGTTCTCTGTTTTTAAGTGCGTGGTGGTGGTATGGTATACGGTGTGACTAAGTGCGCCTGATTATTCTTTGAGTTTGACCTGATCAATGTTGCTGCCACTTGCCACTTCTTGGCCTTGCACTATGCGTGGAGGTAATAACTACTGTCTAAAGGACTCGGGGTGGGCATCTAATAGTATTCCGGCGATTATGAATGATTGCGAGAGAGATGGGTCGATATAGTACACACGCTGCAATCGATTGTTTGGTAAATTTTGCCCACACTGTGAAGGCAAATTACGCAGATGTCATCCGTTACAGTCAGTGAGATCAATGACGGTACAAAATTAACTCTCAATACTTAACAATAAACCCACAATATGACACCAACATGAACAAAAGTATCGGTTCGAAAGGAGTAAAACATTGATAACAAGATGGACAATGCATTTACCACTGATTTGCAAGGGAACCGGAGAACTCAAAGCGAATACAACTCGGAAAATTTTAGGAAAGAACCTGACACTGGTTCGGAAGAGATCCGTGAGATTCAAGGAACAAACCAGCCTGGAAAAAGAGTCCACACACTAGTGAGTACAGTTAAAATTGATGCGAAAGTCCTTACTCAGAGAACACTTTGACTAAAAAGATTTTTGCTACAACAAAATCATAGCCCCGAAGCCAGAATAGTTAGCAAAACTACGAATTTTACTATGCAAGGAAAAATCATACTGTCGCTTTAAGAAAACGCTCTCTAGATACATGACAACTTATTCTATGGACTTATCTAATACTTCAGATATGTGTCTGCATATGTACGCGATAGTAATTAGAAGCTCACCTAATGTTCTTCGGAATAGTAGGTAATAGGTGTATTAAGAAAAATGCTGTAGATTTAGCAGGAACAAAACGTTGATGTTAGAACACCTAAATTACGAAAGACAATCAACAAGGAGGGAGACGAATGCTGGTAGAGACAACGTAAGTTAAGTATCCAGAGATTAACGAACACCTCACAGGAGCTTTCATTTTTTGCTCTTCAGAACTAGGGAATTTTCGCTCCCTGAGTTCTATGTCTACGTATTAGGAGTGATCTTGTTTACGGAAGGTACAAAACTGAGTTTTGCTTCCAAAATCGTGAGGAAAAAGATCAGTAGAAGATAAAAGGAAATCTGTTAAGGAGTTGTTCCCTAGTGGGTATTGGGATTTTACTAGGAGGCTTAACTAAATATGACATCATTATATCTCCAGGTAAATGGTTTTACGGGTTACTTATTCTGACCACAAAAGCATTAGCAACAGATATTGAGAGGGATAAGGTGATGATACTCATACGAAATCCTTTTGCTAGTATGGCCTGTTAATACTGACAAAATTATCATACATGTCAAACTCGCACCAAGTCACTTATTTCGAGGAGTTACTGGCACTAACTTAAAGCCAATGTCATAGACTAATATACTCAGAAAAACCCTAAACGAATATAAAAGTGTAATTTGAAGAGATAATAGAAACCTAAGATACCTGACACTTTGAATAAAATTCCTAAAATATAGTTGTAGCTGATGTATATATTTGCAATAATTTTCGAAACCAGGAGAGCCACAGTATTTGTTGGCGGTAGTTTTGGTCGCCGTCGCCATTATGAGCTTTCTCAGGTCGCTGTGTAATGTGTCTAGATTCCTTAGGCCTGTCTCAAATTTGTCACCATTTTGTCCAGCCACGTTCGCAGGTCAAAGTATGGTGTATGTTTTTCAATCTATATTTCTATCATAGAGCGTGGATATGCCGCAGAGGCCAAACCAGTAGCATCTACATCAGCTTCAATTGGACGTGTTGTTGCAGTTATTGGTGCAGTTGTAGATGTGCAGTTTGATGATAACTTGCCACCTATTCTAAATGCTCTGGAAGTAAAAGGCCGCACTCCTCGTCTCATTCTTGAGATTGCACAACATCTTGGTGAGAACACAGTTCGCACCATCGCTATGGATGGTACGGAGGGTCTTGTTCGTGGTCAGCAGTGCGTTGATACTGGTGGTCCTATCCGTATTCCTGTTGGTCCCGAAACCCTTGGCCGCATCATGAACGTGATTGGGGAGCCAATCGATGAAAGAGGGCCCATCAAAACGAAAATGATGTCAGGTATTCATCAGGATGCACCGGATTTTATTGAAATGAGCACTGAGCAGGAAATTTTAGAGACAGGCATCAAAGTTGTAGACTTACTAGCTCCTTATGTAAAGGGAGGGAAAATTGGTTTGTCTAACATGCAACTCTGACATACAACTCTTCTAGGTCTTTTCGGTGGGGCTGGAGTTGGCAAAACTGTATTAATTATGGAGCTCATCAATAATATCGCAAGAGCTCATGGAGGTTACTCTGTGTTTGCTGGTGTTGGTGAGCGTACTCGGGAAGGGAACGACTTGTATCACGAGATGATAACAACTGGTGTAATTGACCTTAAAGGAAATAATTCAAAAGTTAGTTTTTGTCTAAATTAAATTAGAATGCTTCTAGGTTTCCTTGGTTTACGGACAGATGAATGAACCACCAGGTGCGCGCGCTCGCGTCGCCCTAACGGGTCTGACGGTTGCAGAGTACTTCCGTGATCAGGAGGGACAAGATGTGCTACTTTTCGTCGATAACATCTTTAGATTTACTCAGGCAGGATCCGAGGTGTCTGCATTGTTGGGCCGTATTCCTAGTGCTGTAGGTTATCAACCGACTCTTGCCACTGACATGGGTAGCATGCAAGAACGTATCACTTCAACAAGAAAAGGATCTATTACTTCTGTTCAGGCAATTTATGTTCCTGCTGATGACTTAACTGATCCTGCTCCTGCTACCACATTTGCCCATTTAGACGCAACTACCGTGCTGAGTCGAGCAATTGCTGAGTTGGGCATCTACCCTGCTGTAGATCCTCTAGATTCTAACAGTCGTATTCTGGACCCTAATATTGTGGGAGAAGAACATTATTCCGTCGCGCGTGGCGTGCAAAAGATCCTACAAGTTTGTCAAACATTTGTCTTTATATCGTTTAGGAAAACCGATCTCTGCAAGATATTATTGCAATTTTGGGTATGGATGAACTTTCAGAAGAAGACAGGTTAACTGTTTCGCGTGCCAGGAAAATTCAGAGATTCCTGAGTCAACCCTTCCAAGTTGCAGAAGTGTTTATTGGTCGCGAAGGCAAATTAGTATCACTGAAGGATTCCATCAAGGGTTTCAAGATGATAATCAACGGTAAGAACTTTTTGATATTGTTTAATCTGTCTTTCTAGGTGAATTGGATCATATACCCGAAGCTGCGTTCTTCATGGTTGGAGCAATCGAGGATGTATTGGAAAAAGCAGAGCAGTTGGCAAGGGAAAGCACATAAATGTCTTTCATTGGACAAAATATTGAGTAGTTAGCTGTAAATTCGATGAGCGAATGTTCTTGTTAGAAGATTTAAATTTGAAAATAGGATTTTGTTACTTACTTTCAAAAGTTTTTTTTATACCTCGGTCGGTAAACTTTGGTGATTAACATTTAGTATTGCTCATGTCAATCTTCTTGCAATTTGTACTGACACCGGTTTATTAGCATTCTTACATCTTGGAAGACTAAGAGATTCATTGCTAAATTACTTAAAAAAGAATGCCACTGCCGAATTCAGTGGACCTCAAGTCCATTTCATGATTGCTTAGTTATTAAAGGATCATAATTAGTGTATTTATATGCAGGGCACTTGACCCAGATTGTTAAGCTCCAGCGAAAACCTAGCAGTTTTGGGGAATTCTAGTTTAACCCTGGTAGGCTGGAAGAAAGAGTGGCTAAACAAAAACACGGCATTGGTCCGTGAAGTCACTGACTGTTGGTCTGAGTCACGGATCCGGGTGAATAATGTAACCAGTGATTAGAGACTCAGTGACAACTCAAAATTGGTCACAATCGAGGGAGTGCATCCGCTCGTTGTCCTCCTTTAAATCGTTAGCTTTTAATCGTATACTTTTCCACGAACTAATTCTTTTGCTCTACAACATATCCTATGTATCCACTATTTTTACCATTATCATTGAAGTAACTGTCAATTTGGTGCTGAGGTGACGACTTGGGCCGATTCACACGTCAGGCTGTGTTGTACATGCATATAGCCCCATTAAATAGACCATAGGAGGCCTCGTAATTAGTTTGTGCAGGGGGGGCTGCAGATAACTCACTATCTCATCTTTGTTGTGTGTCTGAACTTCTCCATGTACGTACACACTGTCTAAATCGAAACGTTCTAGTGGGTAATGTAAGTACTCTTTCGGTACGCGTGCATAGAATAACTTTTGTTGTAAGTTATGCTGCTAATTCTGTCTGATTGCTTGTTACTTTCTTTTGTTTAATACTGGGAGGATTTAAGCCATTATATGCAAGTCTGTGTAAATGCAAGCAGTTATTTGATCTCCCCATTATTGCATAACAGTGGGCGGAATGTCTAACGTGATCATTTAGTCATCTTTATGGCCTAAAAGCCATGGCTTAATTTCGGAAATCAAAGATTCGTATTGTAATGAATTAGGACGTCTGGTTGAATATCGGCTACTAGAATCCCTTATTATTTATGTAAACTCAATTTTGAAACAAACAAACACAGTGAACTTAGGCTATACAGGAAGATAGTTGCTAAAATTAAGAGAGAGCCAAGTCAGATCACTGGTAAAATCTGAGAATAGGAAAATCGCATAAATGACACAGTTTGGTTGGAAATACATCTCAAAACGGCTTCTATTTGGGGATTCCTCTTATTGGGGGGAGCCAGCAAGGTCTCGACCAGTTCCTGTTCCGAGCCACATTTGGTAACGTTTAATGCCACCGGTAGGATCAGTCTTTGGGGTTCCAACCGTAATGGTCCAGTGTAAAGTTTCTTCTCGTACGATTACATCGTGATCACTTCCTTCTATCCAGTCAGTGTCGGCAAATAACCCACCATCAAGCCACTGGAATGACATTTGAAAAATATGGCCAAGCCACTGGAGTTAGAGTTTTAAGAAGGTGACACCAATGGAATTGTGATCACTGCGTCCGATCGTGTTCCCGATCCTCGGCATTACTAACATGTTACTACCTCATGTCAACAATTCGTGGGAGACCGTATTCTACCAGTTTCTTAGTGTTAAACGGGTGAGATTTGACTGACTACCTAGAGGTTCTATTCCTCTTGCAGTCGGGTTATCTCTGATCCACATACTGAATCAACTTAGGTACTCGTTGAAAGCTATCACGGGTAATAGCACAAATTGTAGTCTAATGCACGTATCACGAATTGGTGGGACATATTACGTATCCTAATAACCCATTCGGACTTAGTTCAGCAGTCAAAGGCTCCATGGACTGATGTTACGTTTTCGTTTGGCCTCCCCTTCTTTCTTTTGTCTACTCCAGCCAATACCGTGCGACGAGACGATGTGACTGAGTATATGTGAACTCGGCTTTTATGCGAGGCCAATTGATAGATACTTGGGCGCACAAACCTAAGTAGTTGTGGCAAGTTTTGACTCTGCAACGTGATGGGATCTGATTCGACAATTTAATCTATATCTGTTAATTGAGGCATGGCAACTTGAACTGACGTACGCATGTACCAAGTTCTACGTTGTAACTGTCTGTCTGATGGATAAAATTTCAACTCAATGGGTGCGAAGTCGTACTATACATGACTTGAAAGTTCTGACTTTGAGTTCTCGTCGAGTCGTCGTTCGCGTATAAGTATCAGACTACGTCGTGACATTTAATGTGATATAAAATCCTGAGAAATACTGTCTTTATTCATGTTATTACTATATGATATGTTAAAAGGTGTATTATCTAAACAGTTTTTCCGAGTGTATATAAAAGCGAGTCTATTTTTCTGGGTTATTTAATACGTGGACTTCAGCATTTTAATATTATTACTATTTTAACACTTTTAGGTTTGTGCACTCGGTTGTTGTTTATCATACTGGAGATAAGATTCTCATGCACATCGGTTACACTTCATATTGATAAGCACATTACAGTAGGTTGGTATGAACGAATTTCATAATCCAGTAATAATGATGTTTGCTATTATCATATAGTTTGATAAGGTAATTATTAGTAAATATCCGAACTTGAAATATATTACCAGACAGACAGACAGTTACAACGTAGAACTTGGTACATGCGTACATCAGTTCAAATTTCCATGCTTCAATTAGTGGATAAAGATTAAATTGTCAGATCAAATCCCAGAGTAGGGGAGGTAGTAAAAGAGTTAGTATTAATGGAAAGGAATAGAGATCGGAGAAAAGATTTAAGAAAATATGATACAGTAAAAAGGAAATTGCGATAAGTCCAGAAACTTAGAATTTGGAGGGAGACAAGGAGTGGATGAATACATTAGTAAGCTGCCGTATTTACGAGTTTCTGAAGACGTTATCTGTGACCAACTGATTCCGTGAAAATATGTGCCAGCAGGTTAAAGCCTTGCTCCATCGAGATAGTATAACTGCAAATAAATTGTCACCACCTGGTTAGGACTCACGAGAAAACCACAATCAGCAGTTGGATGACAGGAGAACAGTTGCTTCTGATTTTCTGATCTTATAGATCTTATATCCTAATATTTCTTTTATATATGCCTTTCATTCCATTAGGTTGGACCGCTTTCTCATTATGATTATTTAGGTTTGTTTTCTATTCATTTCTTTGCACTGATACAGTGAAAATTTAAGGTGACTCATATATTTTTGCTTTATACCTGATTGCATTTACTAATCAGTTAATAGATGAGTAGTCAAGGATGAAATTTATCCGTCATAAAGCAATCGATGGTAATTTATGTCAACTTGTTATAATACTACTTTCGTTATTGTCAACAAATTGAATTTATTAACAATATTAGTATGTGATTAGAGAGTATGCATATTATTACAGTATTCAAAATTATATTTTGGGTTAGTAGTTTGTAAAATTTCCTACAAATTTTATTTAGTACTTCAATTGCTTAGCAACATCCTGGTTACTACAAAGAAAAACTTATTTTCATCTAGTGATAGTTTTAGCGTTTCAAGTGATTGAATATGCCATGAGACAAACCAACTCCATAGAACTATGTACATATCAATAAAATAGACTTATCATTCATATGTGTATAAGAAGTGTAACCAACGTAATTGTATAAGTAATCGACATTATCTCAAATGACAGTAACAGGGGTCATTCAATAGAATATCTAACAGACATAGCTAAACTTCATGGTATTACATCACAACAATAGTGTTGTTATTCTTGATTTTGAATCATTTTTAGAAATCATAGAAAGTTACTGATACATACATCGATGTATATCAATAGGAAATGAATGATAAAACTCAACAAGCATCATCGTTTTTTCACTAATTGGTTTCACTATGGAGAAAATTTTTGCCGATTCCATTTTATTATTTTCCTTTTTATGGGTTTACAGTCAATTTCAATTTTCCACACGAGTGAATTATGTAATAGTGCTGTCATTATTATCATTACTTTTTTTTCAAAAGTATTAATCTAATGGGTGATTGTAAAGAAGAAAGATTAGTTAATTAGAAAGTACGTATAGTCTGTCTAATAAGTTCGGTCAATTAGTCAGTCATAATCAACAATTAGCCACTACATAAATGTATATTAGCTTAAGTCACGTAACACAGTGAGATGACTGAATGATAAAGGAGCTAAAATAGTTACGGTGGTAGTCAGGCAGATTAAGAAGTGAGTGTACGATTTATGAAGAAGGGATGGAAAGGTATGCATGAAGGTGTATGGGTATATTCAAGGTGTATAGGAAGATAAAGAGTGAATAAATTTACACAATTATGTATGTATTTTAAGACATATGGTCCGATATCTTCAACCACTGATCGTGGTTTTTACTATAATCCCAACTAACTATTCCATCTGTGAACATGTCTTCTAACTTTCGTTATACTTAGTCTTACTCGAGCCACTATTACATCGGAGCAGCCGGTGGTTGGCCATACGTGATGCACGCCAAACTTTATTCAGTCGGTGATTATTATCTTCAATTTACTGATGGTAGCCTAATCACCGAGGTAGGTCTCTGTTTTTCTCAACTATTTCGTCATAGATGTCTTCTTAGAGGTCACACTCTCTTCATTTGGCTTCTCTAAGATTAATCTCCTTTTAGGAAGCCCACTTGTTGACTTAGAATACGCAGACGATATAGTCCGATTCGGTGAAGGCACTGATAGTATGCAGTCCCTTGAAGTCCCTGATTAACAATTCGAGAATATTCGGGACGTGTTTTTCCCGTTTAAGTGCAAAATGTTACCTCAGAGCTAATCTGCATCGTTGCCTAGATTAGTCATAGGAAGTGAAGTGATCGAGCACATTGACCACTTCACTTACGTCGAATGGGTGATCTATTCAAATGGGTTGGTGTCTGACAAAATTTCAGCCTGGATTCAGAGAGTTTACCTGGTTTTTGCCAACTTGTGGCGTAGGTAAGATATCCGTCTGCTGAATGTACTGCGTAGTAGCTTGCTCTGTTTTAAGCTATGGATGTGAAACATAGACTATAAAGGTATGCATAAGCTCAAGGCCTTTGACCATAGAAATCTTCATAGTATCGTCCGTATGTCGTGGATTTCGCGAATAAGTTATACTGATATTAGAGATAGAGTACTAAAAAATATGGGAAATCAGTTTAAGAGGTCGTAAACCTTAATTGATTGAGGGGGTTAGTATATTTGTTGCGTATGCCTAACCACCGACTGCCTAGTCGCTTGATGTTGGCTGGTTTAGGAGTAAGATGGAAGGAAGTTAGGGGTGGCCAAATCAAAACATTGCATCAGTCTATGAAGTAATCGATTGTTAGTCTTGGTCATGCCGATATAGTCTACTTGGTTAAAGTCCTTGCAGGTGAACATTAGCATAGAGGATAGAGTTATATAATAAAATTCTTAGTGAAAATGATGTTTCACCATACAGTGCTCATTCAATAAATGGAAAATTGTTGGAAATTATTGAATGTGACAAATGTCGAGGCGAACCTAGGTCATTTAATATCTTCGTGTGTTACAAAAGACGAGTTAAGAAGAATGATTGGACTCCTTGAAGTACTTTTTAAAGTCTTTTTCTGGGTGCATACTTATTAAACATTTTATTACCATACTCTCTGCATCTTAAGCATTTACTTAAGACATTAACTGTTGCCATATCAATCCAAGTTGTTAATCTATAATGTACTTATTACCCTCATTAATACCTTTGTTTTGTATAGATGTGTTTTCTCATGAACTCCAATCAGTATAGATAACAACATTAACTAAACTAATACAGTGAGTAATGATGACAAGACTGTTACTCAGTACCAACAAGTCCTCCCTGATGCTTACTAGTCTTAGGCTGGGATGAAGAGAATATGTTTAATGCAACAACCAGCCAAGTCAAATATATATTTTAGTCTTGCGGAAACTGAGCATACAGTAGGCCAGTTAGAAAAGTAACTTGAGCACAAGACAAAGGCAATAATGATATGGGTCTGACGGAATTGAGGCTGATAAGTGATTATGAATTCGTTTTCCATTGACTCGTTTGTTTATTTGGCTACAGATTAGTATTAGAGCGATAAATAGTGATACTTAGATTGTTCGCGCCAAGTTTCTTGATGAATCAATCAACGTCTGAATTCAGTTAACACTTTTAGATAATCAGATAATAGTATTTGAATGTATAGTTTTATTAGACAGGAAACAATAATATTGTAGGCAGGAGGGAGACATAAAGATTTAACATGGTAAAAAGTAACTTCGAGTTTTGTAGTGGGGCAATTGAAGAAGAATTTAAAATGAAGACTCATTACAGAATACACCACGAAAATCGCCATTTGATGACGAAGAATTATCCGTGGATGGATATACACCATGGTACCAACCAGAACCACTTATGTGCATATATATACTGTTCTCACTGAATGCCTCCATGAAGAAGGTATCATGTGTCGAGATATATTGCGTTAGGGAAAGGGGTGTAAGAGCTACTTCCCAAATAACGATGTGATCATTCACGAATACTGATTCGTTAGTGAATCGTATTATAATCGAAATACAAACCGTAAATATTAATCTTCTGCCATACTCCTAACACTATCGAATTGGTAATATTAATCTACACTGTGAATAGTACTTTTATCTCTAAGTGTGAATTGTGATTTAGAGCGTAGTTGTAATTCTAGTTATGAATTCTATTTCTACGTCGAAATAATCGATGTCAGTAAATTTACACGATTTATGTGAGGTGGAATGATATTTTCTTCGAAACAACAGAAATGTTTGTGTATGGTATGAATTTTCAGTTGAAATTCGTAGGAAGTTTGATACTGGTAAGGCGTCTACGTTTGGTTGGTTAGGTAACACGATCCTTCGTTTCTATGCTAAACCGTAACCGCATATTCTCTAAAACCATTTGAATAGTTTTAAGTCGTTCTAGACATTTGTCTGATGATCGTACATTTTCTTGCTTGAGTGTATATTGGTGACGGTTTAATTTGATAAATAGATACACAACTAATTTTGTTTTTTTGATAGATAGTGTCACGACAATCGAATTGATTATCTGATGCAAACTATGTGGTGCAGTTTGTTAGGCTTTAACCAACTTGAAGTCCTTCAATCTATTGGTGGAATCAAGGGTGCACACCGCTGAAGAGTTCCGTACTAAGATGAAGCAGCTGTCCATTGCTCCCTATTTTTCATTAGTATTCAACCAGAATCAATTTGTGACAAAACACAGACAACCAAACTTAGTACCTCTGCCCACAAAAACACCATCAAATTTAGTATTGTTTTGGATTGTTCGTAATAATGTTAGTAATAATAAGGAGTGTGTAAACTATGATGCATAACACTATTCCTCTTTGTTTCTTAAAAAAGTTTTCAAAATAGAATTAAGGTGGCTTGTACAGATTGGTTGATCCAATTCGTCACAGATTGATATTGATAGGGGAACAGTGAAAACCATGGAGCACTGAACAGCAAAATTTGTCATTATATGGGACTCCTCAGCAGTACGTACTTCAGATTCTGACCTAGGGGCTACAGTTTGGCAAACACCTAACCCTGTGCACCACTGGGTAAGCACCCAATAGTAGGATCCTCACTTCCATCAATTTGTGATATAACGCGACAACAATTCATTGTCATCGGCGATGGCTGTTTCACTCCGAACAAATCTGGACTCCTCTATTTATCGCTTCTCACTAGAACTTCAGTAATATCCTGAAATTGGTCACTAGTGACCTGAATATTGTTATTGAATTGAGGTGGCTTAGTGAAGGTAAATATTAAGTTTAGTCGTTTGTGATCGTCGTAGATTGATGGTAATCACATTATATCATAAATTGATCAAGGTGAAAATTCTGTCACTGAATGTTGTGTCAGTGGTGTAGAGAATTAGGTATTCGTCAAACTGAAGCACCTGATTCAGAATCTAGGGTACCCAATGCTAAGGAGTCTCATACTGGGACGAAACAGCTATCAAATTGTTGGTTTATTTTTATATACAAATAAAAATCCATAAGATGGAAATTATTTTCCATTTACTTTCAACTCTTCTTCATGATTTCGATTTTCAAGCACTTGATATATGAATAAGTAACAGAAAATAAGTATTTGGATTAGGATATTAAACAGTTAATATTGTTAAGATCTTTAAGGTTTTGTGCCGATTGATGATTGATGAATATTTCCCGCTAATCAAAAAACACAAAGTTTGGTGATAGAAATATCAATCAATCAATCAATGCCTGTTACTCCAAGTGGAGCATAGACCGCCCACCAGCATTCTCCAGCCAACTCTGTCCTGGGCTTTCCGTTCTAGCTCTTCCCAAGTGCTGTTCATTCTCTTCATGTCTGTTTCAAATTCCCGACGCAATGTGTTCTTGGGCCTTCCTCTGTTTCTGTGGCCTTTAGGATTCCAAGTCAGTGCTTGTCTTGTGACACAGTTTGATGGTTTCCTCAGTGTGTGTCCAATCCATCTCCAGCGTCTTTTCCTAATTTCTTCCTCAACTGGAAGTTGATTAGTTCTCTGCCACGGAAGGTTGTTGTTGATGGTATCTGGCCAACAGATCCGAAGAATCCTACGCAGACAGTTGTTTATAAATACTTGTATCTTCTGTAGGATACTTTTCGTAGTTCTCCAAGTTTCAGCTCCATACAACAGGACTGTCTTCACATTTGTGTTGAAAATTTTGACTTTTATATTGACTGACAGTTGGTTTGAGTTCCAGATGTTTTTCAGTTGTAGAAATGCTGCCCTTGCCTTTAATTGCCAATTCGCGCCTTCACATCCGAATCAGACCCTCCTTGTTTGTCGATGATGCTGCCCAAATATGTAAAGGTTTCAACGTCTTCCAGAATTTCTCCGTCAAGTGTAATTGGGTTAGTGTTTGCTGTTTTGTATCGGAGGATCTTGCTTTTTCCTTTGTGTATGTTGAGGCCTACTGCTGCTGAGGCTGCTGCTATATTGTTGGTCTTCTTCTGCATTTGATGATGTGTGTGAGAAAGAAGAGCTAGGTCATCTGCAAAGTCCAAGTCATCTAGTTTCGTCGATGTTGTCCATTGTATTCCGAGAGTGCCTTCAGATGTTGCAGTCTTCATGATCCAGTCGATGACCAGTAGGAAGAGGAAGGGCGAGAGTAAGCAGCCTTGTCTGACACCGGTCTTCACTTCGAATGGATCTGTGAGGTGACCTCCATGCACGATTTTACGATGTAGTCCGTCGTGAGAATTCCGTATGATGTTGACTATCTTCTCGGGTACGCCGTAATGTCGTAGAAGGCTCCATAATATTCTCCTGTCCACGCTGTCGAATGCTTTTTCATAGTCGATGAAGTTGATGTAAAGTGGTGAATTCCATTCAATTGATTGTTCAACAATGAACCGTAGAGTAGCGATTTGATCTGTACATGATCGATCTTTACGGAATCCGGCCTGTTGATCTCGGGGTTGGCCGTCGACTGGGTCCTTTAATCTGTTCAATAACACTCTGTTGAAGACCTTTGCTGGTACTGAAAGTAGAGTAACGCCTCTGTAGTTCTCACAATTGCTGAGATCGCCTTTCTTTGGTATCTTGATGAGGTACCCTTCTTTCCAGTCTGCTGGAACTTGTTCTTCCTCCCAAATCTTCCTGAAGAGAATGTGGAGTATCTTTGAAGTTGCTTCTATATCTGTCTTCAGTGCCTCCGCTGGTATGTTGTCTGGTCCTGCTGACTTGCCACTCTTGATCTGTCTGATGGTCATTTTGATTTCTTCGACTGTTGGTGGGTCTGTGCTTATAGGGAGATCCGTGGCTGCTGCTTCGATGACTGGTGAGTTCAGTGGAGCTGGTCTATTCAAGAGTTCTTGGAAGTGCTCTACCCACCTGTTCCGTTGTTCATGCACTTCAGTGATTGGTTTGCCAGCCTTGTTCTTGATTGGCGGTTCTGGCTTGTTGAATTTCCCAGCTAACTTCTTCGTTGTATCGTATAAGAGCCTCATATTTCCTTCTCTTGCAGCTTTTTCCGCTGTCATTGCTAGATCCTCAACAAATTTTCGTTTATCCAACCTGATGCTCCTCTTCACTTGCTTGTTGACTTCGGTGTATTCGGCTTGTGCCTTGGCTTTCTCTGCTCTTGTCCGACTGTTATTGATCGCTGTCTTTCTGTTCCTCCTTTCTTGGATCTTGTCCAGAGTACTAACAGAAATCCGCTCTTTTTGGTGTTGTTTCTTGCGACCCAAAACCTCCTGACATGTTGAGGTTATTGTTCCCTTAATCTCTTTCCAGTTGTTTTTCATATTAGTTCCACCTTTTTTTAGTAGATCATGAAATGCCTGGAACTTGTTGCTGAGAATTAATTTGAATTCGTTGCGTTTGTTAGTATCCCGGAGAAGGGCTGTATTAAACTTGTGTAATACCGCTGCTCCAGTTGTCCAGTGCTTCCTCAGCTTCAGTTTCATTTTAGTTACCACCAAATGGTGATCTGAAGCTATGTCGGCTCCTCTCCTTGCTCTTACGTCTTCCATGGTCCTTCTAAACTTCTTATTGATGCAGATGTGGTCGATTTGGTTCTCCGTAATGTGATCCGGTGAAACCCATGTAGTTTTGTGTATACGTTTGTGGGAGAAAATGGTGCCACCTATAATCATTTTGTTGAAGGCACATAAGTTCACAAACCTCTCACCGTTATCATTCCTTTCTCCCAGTCCATGTTGTCCCATGATGTCTTCATACCCGGTGTTATCCACTCCGACCTTGGCGTTGAAGTCGCCCATTAGAATGGTCAGGTCCTTGGCTGAACATTTCTCGATGATTGACTGCAGCCTCGCATAGAACTGGTCTTTGTCGTCTTCGTGGCTGTCATTGGTGGGTGCGTAGCACTGGATGACATTCATTGCAATCCCTTCCTTCTTCGTCTTGAAGGATGCTGTGATGATCCTAGGTCCATGAGGTTCCCATCTTACAAGAGACTTCCATGCATCTTGGGATAACACCAATGCTACTCTTTGAGTGTGGGGGGCGTTTTCTTCTTCGTGGCTGGAGTATAAAAACACATTTCCCGAGGATAACTGTTGCTGTCCAGCTTGCACCCAATGCGTTTCGCTTATTCCAAGTATCTTCAGGTTGTATCTTTTCATTTCTTCAGCTATTTGCATGGTCCTCCCTGTTTCCCACAGCGTGCGGACATTCCACGTACCTATATAAATTGTTGCTCTGGTTGTCAGAAGAGACATCGGCCTCGTGGCTTCCGAAGAAACTCGGCTTTCACCATGAGGCGTCATAACATACCTTCCAACTCCCAGGGCAGAGTAAAAATGGTTATAAAGGTTTTTACTGGTTAGCGTTTTTTTAGCACGTTTGCTGTTTTACGGGATGGGGTTGCTAGCCCCATGCCCAACCCTCCTCCTTTATCCGGGCTTGGGACCGGCAGCAACCCTAGGGACTACAGGCTGTTAATACGTCTAGGTATTCTCAGTCTATGGTCGGTTCCATCTGATTCATAACTTCAAGCTGGTGAAAGGAAGAACACTTGAATAATGAGCTAGGGTTATTCAGTAATACAAAATGATTCAATCTTATTACAGTGGTTGTTAGTTTCTATGAGAAATCATCGGTTTAAATCAAACTGTACAATGGCTAACATGAGTGATAACTTAACAAATTGAACATAAGAATTACAATTGAATTATTAGTCTAATGTCATGACATTTACAGTGGATTACATGAATATAAGTCACAAAAGGAAATCAGTACAAGTTATTCGTCTGGTTTTTGAGTAATTGTGCCTTTTGGAGAAAAGTGGGTAGCTGATTCAACATCCCCCCCAACAATTGTTTCCACATATTGTTTGGGTTGGATTGTGAGTGGCAAGTGGAATCCAGGACATGCGTTTCGTCCAGTTTGGGACTCGTCAGCCGGATATACTTGCATTATAGTGTTAATATTCACTCTGAGGCTAAAACCCAGTTCGTTTTGTGCCACCATCCAACTCAAACAATACTTGTGAGTTATCACTATATGGAAGTAATCCACTCAGGATGCACATATAACAACAGAGACTGATTAATTTGAGTCGACAAATCAACGAGATGATCCAAGTAAATTCTAATTATACCTGTACATATGTTCTTTGTATATGACACCAACTGGAAATCTAAACATACAGTTCCAGTGGAGCATCTTTAACACCCCCAATATATCAGTATATAAGAGTAATGTAGATATGCTTCATATTAAATAAAACCAGTGATATTATTTAAAGTATACATTGAATGTATTCAACATCTCGTTGTATACTCTTCAGATACATACTACAAATTATTAATTCTAGTTAGTGTAAGATACTGATACCATTGTCAATTAGGCGATGTACATTGTTCATCAGGGCATCGATGAGATAGTAATGAAATGATACTTCCAGAGACTATTAAAAATAACTTAATTACTTTATGCAAAAATAAGGTGAGGTGGAGTTATAAATCTAATCAACTTAAGAGTTAGGTAGGAATCATAAAACGGTTACGTAATATAGGAAGAATTTGCACCTCATCCCTAACAAACAGATCAAGTACAATTCAGCAAATAAATAGATCAATTTTCAGCAAAGGGGTCGTATACTATAGCTGTACAATTGTATATTTTACCTATTTCCACAAGATACTTGTATTTTGATAAATAGAAAACGATTACATAATAAGTTATTTAGAAATTTCAAGTATCAAAAGAATTACAAGAGTGTTACGTAATTATCTAAGTGATAATGAAATGTTTCAAAATTAAATTAACTCTACAAATTGGTAGACAATTGGATGATAATTGTCCATTTGACTGAGATAAAGCGAGCTATCTACTGAAGACAGTACTAATTATGGAAAGACTGAAGAGGTTTATCAAAATGATCATAAAGTACTAGAAACTTTAGAAAAACAGAACCAATGAAAGATAATAACAAATAGTAGTAATAATAACAAATGAAGAAGTATTAAGCTCAAGGTAAATCCAGGAGTTGCACATGCTGTTTCTGCACAAAAAGATCAGGTTTGATTTGCTGGATTACTAAGGCTTTAGTAGTGTAGAAGATGTTTGTTCGTGACCAACTCGACCTCACTCGTTGTACAACATAGATGATGCTTTAGAACGATTCTGAGGTGGAGGGGAAGGCGACGTGACTCCAGCTGGTACGATGTTCATGTACTGAGCTAGGAATTGATTTGTGTTCTCCTTTTAAAAGCCATGTTGAGTAATCTACTGTGTTTGGAAAGGGTTCGTTTTGTGTCGCCAACATGACAAACTCAACAATAGCAAGTAAATTTGCAAACAATATAAATACGGGCTCAATGTAATAGATTATTCTTCATTGATCCTCGAATCATGAGTCGGCAAAAGAACACACTGTAAAGCCTCCCAATAAAGAATTTTTTCTTTAATGAATTTGCAATCTGATTTTAAAAATAACTTTCACGATATAGTTACATAGAAATCTCATAGTCTTCACTAGGGGAACATTTGTGAAAATTGAATTACTTACTTACTTACTTACGCCCACTACTCCTCACTGAGGAGCATAGGCCGCTCGCCAGGATTCTCCATTCAACTCTGTCCTGAGCAGTCCTTTCCAGTTGCTGTTCATCCTTTTAATGTCTTCTTCCGATTCTCGACGCAGCGTGTTCTTTGGCCTTCCTCTTTTCCGTTTCCCAGCAGGATTCCATGTTAATACTTGTCTCGTGATGCAGTCTGATGGTTTGCGTAATGTATGTCCTATCCATTTCCAACGTCTTTTCATTCATTCATTTTCGCTGTTTATTAAAATTGAATTGACATCTGGTAAAATCATTTTCTTACCGTTACACTGGCATCTGTAACGTAATAAACAAAATCGAAGGAATCATGAGTGTTGTATCTGTTGATATGAATTCTGAAAGAGTGTAGAATTCTCTCTAGCTATTTGGTAATCATATACTGAAGAGAGGTATGTATATCAAATATAAGGAGAAGTGGGAGATTCTCTTTATGAATCTTCAACATGTCATATAATCTTGAAATAATATGATATGATTGTATAGATAATGTACATGATATCGTTGAAGAGAAAATTTTCTCTGAGTTGTCATTGTTTCATTTTTCAAAAGAACAGTATAGTTGAAGGTGGGAACGAATCGGTAAAATGACAAACGAAATTAAGAAAAAACATTAAAAACCTCTGGGTCAAAATCACTGAACTGTACTCATAAATAAACGAATGGTGACCAGCAAAAAAATATAAACTACACTTCATATCTGTTACCATGGCAATCGAGGCTAGTTCACTGATTCATTTTGGATAAAAAGGTCAGGTTTTAGCTTTATAATAATAACGGCTTAAGTCAGTCAGTCATGAACAACATAGAACCTGAGACATTTACGTATGAGTCCGAGTTCCCATACCACTTTGTCATGACGAGACCAGATTTGCAGTATTAACACATCTGCATAATCCAACAAGAAGAAATAAGACAAAAGTATGTACGAATGAATAATGAAATTTGAGATTTAGAAGAACATAAAGAACTTAGTAATTTGAAAGTATCTGTATCTACTAGTTGGTATTGTTATCGACTGAAAATGACTAGTTTGAAGATGATGCAATAAAGTACTGAAGTGATGCTAATTATATTGTGCCTATAATTAGGCAAATCTATAATCTTATTTGGCAGTAAGAATATTAAGAAACTCCAACCTGATGCACCTAGTCGATAAGGGCTATTAATACAGCATTTAAAGTGATATATCGAACTCTACCGAATTCGTTATTCACTTCCGGATGTCACTTCCTTCTACCTCTTACGAAACATAATTTTTGCGTTCATAAATCGTTTGCAAGGCCAATAACTTTGCTTTGGTCATCTAATGAATTTTATTTGATACACTCTACTCTCGATCTTTATTTTGTTACAGTTTACTTCCCAATTTATTGTTAGCAATTATTTTCGATATTCAGTATATACTTCCAACCTTTGAACTGTTTTTCTAACGCCATGCCCAACCATCCTTCTTTATCCGGGCTTGAGACCGGCAGTAACTCTAGGGAGGTTTCAGGCGATGGTGAACAAATCAGCTTCCAGACGAGGATGAAACTCTGAAAAGGCGCTGGAGGTGGATAGGACACACATTGAGGAAATCATCAAAATGCGTTACAAGGTAAGCACTAATTTGGAATCCTAAAGGCCAAAGGAAAAGAAGAAGAATAAAGTACACAATGCTATGGAAATTAGAGGAAAGCATGAAGAGAATGAGCAGCGCTCGTGAAGAATTGGAAAGGAAAGTCCAAGAGAGATTTGGTTAGAGTATGCTGGTCGGCAGTCTCTGCTCCATGTGGCACTGATCGACTTCTATACATATCCATTGTTCTTGTTCCTAGATAATTAAATCGAGTAACTAACTGATTTCTAAATTTTAATCTAACCTCTTTTCACTCTGCCTATTCATACGATTTACTCACTTACTTACACCCGTTACCCCTCACAGAGGAGAATAGGCCGCTCACCAGGATTCTCCATTCATCTATGTCCTCAGCAATCCTTTCCAGCTGTTTCCAGTTTCTGTTCATCCTTTTAATATCTGCTTCCAATCCTCGACACAGTGTCTTCTTTGGCCTTCCGCTTTTCTGTTTCCCATCAGGATTCCACGCCAACGCTTGTCTCATGATGCAGTCTGACGATTTCCACAATGTATGTCCTATCAATTTCCAACGTCTTTCTCAATCTCCACTTCGACTGGAAGTTGGTTTGTTCTCTCCCATAGTAAGCTGTTGCTGATGGTTTCCGGCAAAGGGACATTCAGTATCTTTCGTAGGCAGTTGTTTATAAATACTTGTACTCTTCTGATAATGTTTGAAGTAGTTTTCTTTATGTTTCAGTTTCATGCAGCAGAACTGTCTTGATGTTTGAATTGAAGAGTTTGACTTTGAGTTTGGTTGACAGTTGTTTTGGGTTCCATATGTTTTCCAACTATAGGAATGCTGCCCTTGCTTTACCAATTCTTGTATTTACATTTATATCGGACTCTCCTTGTTCATCGATGATGCTTCCCAGGTACGTGAAAGTACCCACTTCTTCCAGAGTTTCTCCATCAAGTTCAATTGGGCTGGTGCTCCCCGTGTTATATTTGAGGATCTTGGTCTTTCCCTTATGTATGTTCAGGCCTAATGATGATGAGGTTGCTGCTATACTGGTTGTCTTCACTTGCATTTGTTGGTGTGTATGTGCTAGAAGAGTTAGATCATCTGCGAAGTCCAAATCATCGAGTTGCATCTTACTTGTCCATTGAATTTCGTGCATCCCCTCAGATGTGGAGGTCTTCATGATCCAGTCAACCACTAGGAGGAAGAGAAAATGCGAGAGTAGGCAACCTTGTTTGACTCCGGTCCTCACTGTGAATGCATTTGTCAGTTGTCCTCCATGCACAATTTTTCACTGTGTTCCGTCGTAAGAGTTCCAGATGATGTTGACGAGTTTCTCCGGTACGCCATAGTGTCGAAGAAGTTTCCATAATGTTTTCCTGTCTACTCTGTCAAACGCTTTCTCATAATCCATGAAGTTGAAGTACAGTGACGAGTTCCATCAAGTGATTATCCGCCTGTAGATCTCCTAGGGTTACTGCCGGTCCCAAGCCCGGGTAAAGGAGGAGGGTTGGGCATGCCAAAAAAACGCTAACCAGATTAAACAAACTAAACCATTCATACGACTTAGAGACAATTAATTTATCTTTTTAGTTTTGTTCAGTCTTCATGTTATCTGACCTTTCTACTTCATTGTTTGATTATGATTTCATCGTTATTTTGATAATTTACCCACCACTAATTTGTGGGTACTAATTTCATATTACTAAGTAAAACTATTTGCGCCTTAGCGTTGATCTATGGTGAGCAGCTAGTTGCCAGGATATACTTCTTTACCATACTTGTATTTATAATGACTTAATAGGAATATTTAATAAATTAAAGTGTATTTCATGCATTCTATACATAAATTGTCATTTCAACTTCATTTATTTTTTAAGATGGTTTGTGAAGATTAATGTTAAGTTTAATTAGTCGGATATGTTACACAATGATGTTGACAGGGTGCTATTAGAAACTAAGGAGCACTCTACAACTGTTTCGTCCTAGTATGGAACTCCTCATTACTGTTCAACTTAGATTCCAACCCACGGGCTACAAGTTGGCGAACGCCTAACCATATACACCACTAAGTTGATATCTAATTGAAATATCTCCACTTTCACCAATTTGTGATATATCGGAATAACTAAGCATTATCATTAGTGATAGCTTCATTTGTCTCGATAAATCAGTCATGACTTCTCACTTGAGCCAACATCAATCTGTGAAAAAATTCAATTAGCTTCATTTATTTTTTGCTTATTCCTTTTTGTTAAATCGAAATAAATTGTATGAAATATTTCATATTAAATGGATACTTTACAGTACGATTGTATCAAAGGCAAACTCATCTTTGTTACCAACAAAGATAAAATCTGCATTAGTTCATATGTATATCTTTCAATCATTCTAACTAAATGGATTAACTTAACAGGGATGGGGTGGATAGATGGAACTAACTTGAAAATTTATTAACTTTTCTTAATGAATTAATGCGATTAATAAATAAAACAGAATTTGAGATTGTACAAGGAACAAAATAGTAGTTAATTAAAATAGGAGAATTGAATAAATCGTTACTTTAGTTTTCTTTTATTTTTCTTCTTTTATTTTTTCTTTTTTCTCATACGGTAAGCACACACACACACATAAAGTAACACACATACACCTACATACTGTGTGTCTTACACATAATGACACATAATAGGCGCATAGTGATATTGTAGTTATCCAATCAAATCCAAGTATTTGATTATTTGTTTATACATTCTGATTGGTTGATCTACATTCGAGGTGTTTATTTTCTCATGTATAATTTCCCAATCATTTATTGTCAATTAATCGTGTTAGTTACTATTTCTACATTTTGATATTCTTATTGTCATTACTACTTATACTACTACTTATAACACTACTGAAATGCAAATAATTTAACACTTAGTAATATATGGATTATAAAAATTAGATATGAATTGTGAAAGGAAAAAAGAAGAAAGAAGTGGAAGCACAAAGTAGGTTCATTTGTTTTTTTTTTCGCTAAACTTCTATTTGATTTTTATATAAATATTTTTACATCATTCAGTATTTTAACGTTAATCACTAAATTATTTATTTTATTCAATTTTGATTGTTTGATAATTTTTATTTATGAATGAATTGAGATGGTTAATGGAGATTGGTAGTCAGCTTTTGATTGATTTAATTAGTTACAGATTAAATGTTGATAGGGTAAGATTGAAAAGTAGGAAGTGCTAGATAACTGTTTCGTTCTGGTATGTGACTTCTTAGAAGTGTATACCTAAGATTCCAATCCTGAAGGTAGTACCCTGTTAACATCAAGGTGTAATGAATCTAATCAACCAAACTGAATACCAATCTTCATAAACCATCTCAATTCAATTACAATATTCAGCTCATTAGTGACAAACTTAGGGATATTCCTGAATCTCTAATGTGAAGTTGTGAATGGTGGAGTTCAAAGTTGTCGGTAGTGGGTCCGCTATCATCAATGACAATGGGTGACCGTCGCACTGTATATCACAAATTGACGAAGGTGGAAAGTCTACCACTGGATTTCGGTTAGACTGATGATACAGAGGGTTAGCTGTTCACCAAACTGAAGCCTCTGAGTTGAAATCTAAGGTGCGCACTTCTTAGGAGTCCCATATTTGGACTAGCCAGCTGTCCATTGTTCCCTAGTTTTCGATGGATACCACATTAACATAAGTCTGTGATGAATTCAATCAACTGAATTTTTACTTCAGTCAAAACAATCCAAAATATCAATGAAGAATTACTGTTTCAATCAAATTCTCACCAAGAAACCAAATGAATTCATAAACCATAGTAATTAGTTAAGTTTAACCCAGAAATATTTATTGAATTAGATTATGATGTATGAATTTAGTATTGTTAGTTGTCATAATGACTAATTTTCGTTGTCAACTTCATGCAGTTTACGCTTCAATTGTTGTCAAGGTAATCATGATCATCGTCAGTATGGATATGCATTTGGACGTCACAAGGAGGGTTGGGCGAAAATAAATAATCACTTTGACCACACAAAAAAAAGTTTGGGATGATATAATAATAATAATTCATTATTTAAACACAAACACCTGTTACAAAATGACAGCAAAAATCTGTGCACTACACAAGTACAAAAGTAGAGGAAATGGGGTTAGAAGGTAATCAAGGGGGGGGGAAGGTTACGTTTAATAAAACAACAACAGAATTACAAGGCAGGAGATATAGTTCAGCTAGAAATACAGACAAGAGGATTTCATTCCTATCAGGAGAAGTCCTTGTACTTTTATGAACACTTCGATAGGAAACTGAAGCAGGATCGCTACTAACTTCTATTCTGTGCCATATCTTTTAAAGTCTTGAGTCACTAATTTGCACCATCACCAGGACCCAGTCAGGAAGTTGGGAGCCGAGTTCTATACAGCTTTCTCTCATTCCACTACGTCACACCATATATTTACCACATCTCCGCATTTTCCAACCAGTCATGGCGTTGATAAATAATGCATTATATAGAAGATGGGACCCCCTGCTACTACACTACATTTGTTGAACATTTAGTAACTATGCTAATTCAATAGACTTAATTGTATGCTTTTCGTAGTTCTATAACCGTTTGTTAAGTCAGTTTTTCGTCTACTATGAACCTATTATCCCGACTTCTGTATACAGCTCTCCGAGTTTAATCTTTGATATATTTCACATTTTCTGTTACTGAATGATCTGATGTGTAATATTAAAAAGCCATTGTTCTTACTCGTTACACGATTTGGAATTATTTCTTATTTGTTAGTGTTGTTATCCCACTTTCTACATCTGGAAAGGTTTTTAGTTACTGTTGCACCGTGCCAACTACTCAGTAAAGGTCATTAATTCGCTTAGATGCAAGGTCATTACTCTCCTCTTTCAGTCATCTAGTACACTGCCTACTCCAGTACACCTATGACCATGCCATATGGGAATAGGAATTGTGACCAAACAAACTTGGAAGAGCTTTCCACTATTTTATTATTCATTAAGTGAATGACTGCTGAACTAATTACGGTATAGTTGTCACTCCAAATTTCATCTCAAACTTATGGAGTTATCTAATACTGTCTATGATAAAAGCAACGAATGTAGAGCAGACTGACATGTTGGATGTTAAACACACGACATATTGATAGTTGAATGCTTAAGTAAAATTGTCAATAAGCAGGTGTATCTACTCTTTGTCCTACCCAAATTCTAAGTTTCTGAATTCATCATAATTTTTTTCACTGATTTGTATACTCTTGAATCATACCTATGTTCCCTAATCCACTCCATTACTAGCTCCACTACTTTAGGATTTGATTAGACAATTTCATCTCTCTATCTGATAACTGGGGGGATAGCAACTTGAGCCGATATACATATACATCAAGTTTTACATTGTGGCTGACTGAATTTACAATATTCATTCACTAAATAAAAAGCAAGTGATCAAAATGTGCTTGGTGAATATTGTAAACATTGAAGATAACCTTAGTCAAAAATGGCAAAGAATAAAATCTAGTTCTTTTATTTCAAGAGTAATTGAAGCATTTCTTTGTGGATAAGTTCGTCTGTCATGGCAACTAATTTGTTAACTTCATATTACAAATGCCAGTGATGTTGAGTAACTTAGTTTATTGGCGATTTTGCGACAAATTCGATGGAATTCGATAAGCGCTGTGAAGGACTAGACAAGTGTCAGATTGATCACTACCTAACAATCAAACAATGAATAGATCTTACTTCAACTTAGGGGGCCAGTTAAGCCTAGAACAGCTCAGTGGTAGGGCTCAGAGTGACCTGGGATCAAATGTGACAGGAAGTATTAATTACCTAAAGATTGAAGGCATGTCTTGTGAATGTATGATAAATGACACGAAACCTAGTTCCAGGGTCACTAACAGACTATTACCTATACAACCTTCTATGCTGTGTAAAGTCGACTACTGGCCACAATTCAACTTGATCTACAGAATTTACTTGATGTGATAGAGGATTAGACAAACATCACTACCTAATGATTAATCAATATAAAGGTGATTCAAGTTTTCAACTGTATTCTATTCTTTTCACTTTACCTTTTTTCACAGAAGACATGATAGCCATATGAAAATAAGTAGCATCATTACATTGAAGTTAGTAATATATCACTTTGATTAAAGACACACATTTTGAGGTAAGACACTATTGTGGTTTTCTGATCCATTTTGGTGTTAATGTGTACTTTCTAATGCTTGATATAGTCAACTATGCAAGTTTACGATTGCGTAGGAAGTTGTGATACTAAAACCGAATCAGAATGTTCATAGATCATAGGAATGTCTACACATGCGTATTTACACTGGTCCAGGCAGTAAGTGTTAGCTGTAACCGTGGTCATATAGGTAACACACTTAGTTCCAATAACATGCCTACGCCTTCATTTTTTTTACATACTGTATGGTCATGTAACAGTATGTGGCTTTGTAGCAACATATAACCTATCTGAACTGGTTCAGTCTATCATACATGCATAGTTTTATACTGTATTTATATCATTCATCTATATTGTTAAACTACTGTCATATCGAATATTAGTAATAAATAGTGTTTTGTAAAGAGCAATTTGATTATTAGGTGACATTCATCACAATGATTTTAACTAAGTAACCATTGAATATTAAGGAGTACGGAATAGCTGTCTTCCTCTCATTCAAGGATTTAAGAAAAAACTCTTAGACGACTTAGACTTCAACAGTACTCTGAAGTGAGTTCTAGTTGGCAATTATAACCCTTGGAATTTAGCCACTTTAAAGTGAAACAGTCATCACCGATAGCAGGCAGTAGTGTAGCTTCACGAATTAATTAAAGTTGGAAATAGGAACAACTGAATTTCATTTCAGTAGTATTAGATTAACACGCGTACATGGAACCTGAAGTATATTCATTATTGGAAGGTTTAAAACTGGGACGAGACATCTGTTTAGTGCTGTATAGCTTCTGAAAGTAATTGAACTTATGTCACTTCGTAACAGGTACTTTGTAAATAACCGATGATGCTTCTCATATTCTAAACTTTGAAAACATTCTCTTTAAACATTAATTAACTCAGTTTATAGATGATCTTATAAATGTAACTTTTACTGTTTAATCTAGAAAAGTCTACATGTTGGCCAGGCACCCACATCAAGCATTTAGGTGACATAAAGTCGAAAAAAATCGCTCATCATGATCTTTGAAAATCTCACCAAAGCAAGGTCATATTAACATGAAGTCTTGTATATCAGTGCCTTTTGATAAGTTTGAAGAGTCAATCAATTAAAATATTTTTCTAATTGAATCGGACAGTTTCCTGAATTCCTGAAGATCAATTATAAATACTCAGCAGATTGTTTTTAGTTACGCTTTGACGAATTGAATTGTTGTTGTAACTTATCGTTAGTTAATGTAACTAGTTTGCCTTGAGCAATGCAACTTTTCGAATGTTCTGCATCATTACAAATATTGGTCAAAGGTAGTGAATTAGTTGAGTATGCCCATAGCTTCATTTATCTTTGGAGCCAGGTAAGCTTTTATAGGTTGGTGTCGGATATAATCACAGCATGAATTCAGAAAGTTTGACTGACTATTTTTAACAAGCGTTACTTCTAGTGTAGGCAAGATATCGGTCTGTCTAACTAAGGACAGGTATACCAAGAATAATCCACCCTGTACTGACCACTTATAACTTTTGAAACATGATCTACAGAAGTAGAAGACTTGTATAGACTTCAGATCTTTGATTATAGGTGCATTCGATTCACCACCCAGGTATTTTAGAATGACCCAATGACTAGTACCGAGGTTACGCACAGTATTTAGCAACAATGTCAAATGGGTTGATCAAGTAGTGGATTTTCATTTACTGAGGTGATTTGGACATGTATCAAGTATGCTCAGTCACTGTCTACCACAACTCGTGTGGGTATAACATAGAAAAAAATTGGATAACTAGCTAAAAGAAATTTAGAATCATCTTGAAAATTTGTTTACCATTGATCTAAGCTATGTTACTGGATCTAGTGTAACCTAATGGGTTGTCACGAGATAAATACGATCAGGGTTTTGTGACGTTCAATCATGTGACTTAGAATGAATCATGATACCTAACATTGGATACTTCGTCGGTAATTTCAACTTTTCATTTCAAAATAATGAAGTGAGCATTTTTCAGACATCTACAAAAATGTTTATTACTATTTGATTAAAGTGACTTTTGTCATCAAGGAATTATCAGAAAATTCAATGATAATCAAAACTAATTGTAAGACTTAAATAAATTTGTAACCAGGTGTTATGGAAATCATTGAATGTTAATGTAATATCATGAAATGGTCTGAGCTAGACAACCAGTGATCACCAGGAAGTACTGGACAATTGTTTCGTCCTAGTATTGTAATTCTTCAGCAGTACGCCTCGACGACCCCCATCACGAATCAGGCCCACATCTCGTGAATTGAATTAGTTAGAAATATTAACCGATGGGAGCCAACTCAGTAGACTGGTGGTAATGGGTTCACCACACGGCCAGAGGGTCCAGGGTCTGATCACTGATGGAGTTGTGGATACGTTCTGCTAAATAGTCTAATACTAAGGAGGAGAAAGCTGTTCAGTACTTCCTAGAAATCAAAGGTTATCTAGTTCAAACCAATTCGTAATATCATATGAAAGTATGTAACTATCTAGGATTTTAGACAATGACGTGACCAGTAAATCACTAGGCAAATACTTAACGGTTGAATAATTACATCTATTGATCGAAAGTTTATATAACCGAAGCTAGATGAATCTCTGTATTGTAAGTTATAGTGGCTAAATCTGAGTATGGAAATGAAGAATAGTGATACTTAAATTGTCTGCACCGAGTTTATCGATGAATCAATCAACGTCTGGATTCAATTGACACTTTTAGATAATCAGATAATAGTATTTGAATGTATAGTTTATTAGAAAGGAAATAATAATATTGTAGGCAGGAGGGAGACATAAAGATTTAATATGGTTAATAAGTAACTTCGAGTTTTGTAGTGGGGCAATTGAAGAAGAATTTAAAATGAAGACTCATTACAGAATACACCACTCCACTCACGAAAATCGCCATTTGATGACGAAGAATTATCCGTGGATGGATATACACCATGGTACCAACCAGAACCACTTATGTGCATATATATACTGTTCTCACTGAATGCCTCCATGAAGAAGGTATCATGTGTCAAGATATATTGAGTTAGGGAAAGGGGTGTAAGAGCTACTTCCCAAATAACGATGTGATCATTCACGAATACTGATTCGTTAGTGAATCGTATTATAATCGAAATACAAACCGTAAATATTAATCTTCTGCCATACTCCTAACACTATCGAATTGGTAATATTAATCTACACTGTGAATAGTACTTTTATCTCTAAGTGTGAATTGTGATTTAGAGCGTAGTTGTAATTCTAGTTATGAATTCTATTTCTACGTCGAAATAATCGATGTCAGTAAATTTACACGATTTATGTGAGGTGGAATGATATTTTCTTCGAAACAACAGAAATGTTTGTGTATGGTATGAATTTTTGTGAATGAAGAGCACTTAGGAAGATCTGGAAAGGAAAGCTGAGGACAATTTTGGTTGGAGAATGCTGGTGGACGGCCTATGCTCCACAAGAGGTAATAGGCATTGATTGATTGATTGATTGTATGAATTTTCAGTTGAAATTCGTAGGAAGTTGGACATTGGTAAGGCGTATGTGACTGGTTCTTTGAGGAATTTTGATAGGTTGTTTAAGTAATACGATTCTCCGTTTTTATATTAAATCGTAGTTTTTATAGTCAAAAGACTCTATTGTATAGCAATAGACTATGTAATTTACATCTCTAAATACATTTTTTTAATGTTCAGAATCATTTGAATTAAGGAATTCAGTGTATGTTCAGGTTACAAACGGTCCTTTAAATATTCACGTTATTAACCAACTTCATTTGGACAACCAATAAAATCCAGACATACTTCTAGAGTTACTTCGACTCACTATACAACCTTTCACCAGTGTTAACCAACGACTCAACATAGAATGGAAAGCAATTACATTCATGTCTCTTAGTAAACATGCAAACTTTAGACTACCAATCTGTCATCCATCGGTTTACCTCATGCAATTTAGTTGATTGACATTATTGTGGGATCTCTTCCAGTGCTACTGATGGATAACTGCTTCACATTTGATTTAAATAGGCTTTTTTGATTACATTTCCTCGTCAATGAGACTATAGGTGGCCAATACTCAAAAGTCATACACTAAAACGAAATAGCAATTCGGGGATTTGTGAATCTTAATCGTTGTCATACTAATATCCTTTTTTGATCCAAAACATCAAATTCAATAGTCGTCGGATTAATGATTAGTAAAAATCTGTAAGATTTTGTGCTACTACTTTTACTACTACTACTACTACTACTACTACTACTACTACTACTACTACTACTACTACTACTACTACTACTACTACTACTACTACTGTCACAATGTCCATTTTCCATCATTCGTTTGATTGCACGTCACCATAGTAGATTCTCGAAATCACATTCAATCTACTTACTAAACTGTATTATTTCTTTCTAACAAGTCTTGCAGAAATTGAAGGGACCAATAAGTTACTTTCATCAAACATGATTAATTAAAATGAACAATATAGAGAATTTTTTAAGGATATACTTGTATTTTCTCTTTGATTTGTAATGGACTGAAACTGGTCAATCTCTGTTGCCATATGTGCATCCTGAGCGGATTGCCTCGTTAAAGCTATAGTACACAAGTACACAAGTGACTGTCTAAACAAAGTAGCCTAGTGGTGAACACGGTAGTGTTTGACACGAAGCGGACTGAGTTCGAGTCCCAGTGTGAATATCAACATTGGGATGTAGGTACATGAAGCCAATGAATCCCAAGTAGGACGAAACGCGCTTTCTGGATTCCGCTTGCCAGTCACAATCCAACTTAAACAGAACTTTTTGTCTGCAGTTTAGTATAGAGAGGAACTTGAGCGGCTCTTAAACTATTCACGAAGAATATTAATATTAGCTAATCAGAGATGACCTAGAAAATTTGAATGAAAATCTGTTGCTATAATATCTTTGCATAGAACTACTTTTTAACATCACGGAATAGAACTTATAGTGCAAAATGTATTCTTGCTGAACAAATGATATTGGATACACCAATCAATATTATTTCTAAACCAAAACTCAAACATGAATTATACCTAGAATAACACTTTTCTTGGAAGAAGAATAATAGAAGTGTGAATAATCCTTATAGGTTGTGTTTTGATGAGATCTCGGTACAGATTTAAAACGTTACTTTGGCTAGTACCAAATTGCATCATCTTTGGCGCAAGTGAGATATACATCTATTAGTTAAACAAGTAACATACTGCTGCGTTTGTTTGAACCACTGGGTAAGTATTAATAATGTTTGACGCAGAGTATTACGACTGATAATAAATCAGTTGATGTTGTTGTGAATCATCATCGATTTGGATGGTTGGGATATGTGTTACGTATGTTTCACCACTGCCTGCTTAGGCGCATGATGCTGACTGATATTGCCAACTAGCTGTTGGCAAACCGAAATGTGACATCAGTCAATGAAATCATTGACTGCTGGTATGAACTGTATTAGGACCCTTTTGGCTTTCATAACCAATTGTTGAAGACTGGATGATATGGTTCGAAATCAGTTCTAATGGTACAAGTTCTTTCACTGTTCATGTTATGTTAAATCATTAGTTTAGCGTTATTTTGTGCCTCCACGAACTAATTTATTCTTCTTGTATTTTACATGTCTACCCTTTTTTCTTACTATCAGTGATGTAGTTATTACTCCCACTTATTCGATGTGTATCAAGTTGTATCGATGTGGTATCGAAATTCGGATGATTGATACTTGTGTTCAAGACTGGTTGATTGAATGTTAACTAGTTGTTCAGTACAAGATAGTTATCAGAATTAGTAAGTAATGATGATTGTATAATATCATGAGATGAGGACAGTTAGAAATGTGAACTATTCATTTCAAACTCAGTAATCTGAATATAACGCATTTACCATAATATTTGAATATCATCGTTTTTATCTTTGATCGAATCATTGATGAACACTTCTATGATTCATAGTGTTCTATAAACTTTTATCAATTACTTAACAATTTTCCTGTTCACAGACAACAAGTGAAGAAAGGAAGTGACCCTAACCAACTCTATTCATTAAACATTGAATCTTGATTTTAAAAAATGAAAACATCAAACGGAAATACCCATTAGTGTTCAATAATGTTTCTTTCAAAGTTTAAAGGGATAAATATTAATTTCACTTCTACTAATCAATACATGGACTTTGATTTCAATGTTACGTTTAACACTAATCTAATTAGGATGTTGCGGGGATTGTTGAATCTGAACTTGATATCATCAATTGGTGTGAGTTAGACAGCCATTGAAAACCAAGAACCACCTGATATCTGTTTCATCCTAGTATGGGACTTTTCGGAAATGCTTATCTAGAAATCCATCCGGAAATCGAACCCGATACATTTAGGCTTCATGATTCACGTCTAACCGTTAGACCAGTGAGCCGGTTACCATCTAGTGATTGATATTTATAACCCAACTACTTTGCTGTATATCTGAGCTACCTCCTTTATCGCTGTCGGCGGAACAACTGTATCATACCCCGTATGGTTGAACTTCGCTGGTCATATTTTCTTACTAGAATTACAGAATCTTAGTTAGCCACTAGCTCTCCGTAAAAACCAATTAAAGTGAATATTAGATCACTAGTGTCATGGATGTCAATTCCCGAAGAGTTCCATACTAGGACAAAACAACTTTTCAATGCTTTCTGGTTTTCATTAGTTATCTAACTCACACCAATTTGTAATATTACATGCAAATCTATGCATACCTTGTTGTTTTGAAAGATGTGTTGACTTATAGTTTGGGAGATATTAGAAACACTGGCCAACAATTTTGTATCTATACGGAATTTTATTGTAAAGTACCTTCATCATCTTACCAAAAACTGAATTCAATACCATTGTGTCTTATGAAGTGTGTTTAACCTTCAAACTTGGTGAATCAGTATCCACGTTTCTGTGTTTTTAGTTCTAATCGATTAGCGATATTTCATGAACGTAATTCATTCCTGACGAAGATTTGTTCGACACAACTAGGTTACTGGTGTGAAACTTCAGCATTCAACGATTATTACAGCTTTCTTAATTATCCACATGTAATCAGTAATCATGGTTAGGAGGTTTCGCTCAAGTAACTACTGAACATTATTTTAGAATGATAAGTATGTACAGATAGTCTTGTTTTAATTACATCATCGACTTAAATAAACATGAAAATGTAGGGTTCCTCAGTGACTGAATGTAATCAGCAGTGAATCCTTCCTAGTAAAAGTTTATTGTAATCTAATAATAGTCGACAGAGTATACCTGTATTCTTTCATGGAATGATACTGTTTTGAAGATTTGAGTCAACATTGTTCTGAATTACAGAAGAAGACGGAAATAATGAGTTAATTGAAAGCTGACTGGCACCAGGGAAAATTAACGACTAGATAGACATATCGTTAGTTACTAATAAGTTGTCAGTTAGTGTGATAGCAATGACTACTGGATAAAGAATTCAATCAATTATTGCACTTTGCGATTATATGTACAAACAACATCAGTAGCATTGCCTAATGTAGCAGGTGTGAGTACTTTCATAGTTAATATGCTTAGTAACACACTTGGGAATACTGACATAACCTTACCTATAAATGACTGGTTCATGTCACTCTCACAGTGTTTTACTATCAGATCCTATCCTAACAATATTCTCATTTGTAAGGATTAATGAGTTATGTATTCTGTGTATTAAGCGACAAAATAAATAGTTTAAGTTTCAGTTGATTAACTTAATTTGCTTTTAAAAATGTTAAGCAATGAATTAAGCTATAGGCAGTATTCTTGACAATGGTAAGATTTATTACGTAACAGAGTTGTACATCACATGTACACATTATCTTCTGTCAAGGTTAACGACTAACTATAACTGTAATACCTAAGAAGAAAAAATATAGTAACAAGTTATATATACCTTAGTACATAGTCTATGTATGTACGTTTGTAAGTTGATGTAATTGCCTATTTAAGTGTATCAATTGGATAAGATGACATACATTGTAGCATTATTGTTAATCATAAATAATTCTTCATTTTAACTGTATCTAAGACGAAAAGGTATTTGAAGAATCATAAGGCATATCTTTTTCTTATTTGTTAACAGGCAATAATTGAATGAATGATTTTTTTGTTTTGTTTAAAAATTACGTAATAGGTACATTTTAACAAAAAGTAGGTAGTTGTTGAAATGTATCACAAGAAATCAACTTCATTTTGATTTAAGTTTCACATTACAAATTGATCTTAATTTGACAACTATTAAAAACTAAAAAGCAATAGATAGACATTACGTAATAGTACAAAACTCTATGAAATCACGATTGATGGAAACCAATGTCTTCAGGATTCTTAATGAGCACTTGACCGTTAGACTAATGAACTGGATTCCAGTAGAACTGTGCAGTATTTCTCATTATTTTAGTATATGGACGTAAAACACAACCTATAAAATTGACTACGTTTGTAAGTTTTAAATATTTGATTTCAAGCATCGACGTAACATTGTTCATATTCTTTGGAAACATCAAGTATACAATCCTGAAGTACGACGGAGAGCACTAGAAGAGATGACAAATTAATTATTAAGATTGTAGATCTTTGCTGATTGAAATGGTATGAATATGTTTCCCACACCTCTAAACACTGTCTATTTTGAAGCGCAATATTAGCTTGTGTAACTGTAAGCTGGATGAAAATTTTCCACGGTCAACATAAAATGTCTACTCGGTTTCTGATTTCGGTGACTGTCTGTACAATCTCTGTTGGTTTGAGATCTTTACAATCATTGTAACCAATGGTTGAAAACTTACTTACTTACTTAAGCCCGTTACCCCTCAAAGAGAAGCATAGGCCACTCACCAGGATTCTCTATTCAACTCTGTCCTCAGTAATCCTTTCCAGCTGTTTCCAGTTGCTGTTCATCCTTCTAATATCTGCTTCCAATCTTCGACACAGTGTCTTCTTTGGCCTTCTGTTTTTCCGTTTCCCAACATGATTCCATGTTAATGCTTGTCTCATGATGCAGTCTGATGATTTCCACAATGTATGTCGTATCAACTTCCAGCCTCTTTTCCCAATTTCCTCTTCTGTTGAAAGTTGGTTTGTTTTTTCCCATAGTAGACTAATTATAATGGTTTCCGGCCAACGGACATTCAGTATCTTGCGTAGACAGTTGTTTATAAATACTTGTACCCTTCTGATGATGTTTGAAGTAGTTCTCCAAGTTTCATCTCCATACAGCAGAACTGTCTGGACGTTCGAATTGAAGAGTCTGACTTTGAGTTTGGTTGACAGTTGTTTTGAGTCCCATATATTTTTTCAACTGTAGGAATGCTGTCCTTGCTTTGCCAATCCTTGCCTTTACATCTGCATCGAATCCTCCTTGTTCATCTATGATGCTTCGCAGGTAGGTGAAAGTATCCAATTCCTTCAGAGGTTTTCCATCAAATTGAATTGGGTTGTTGCTCCCTGTGTTGTATTTAAGAATCTTGCTCTTTCGCTTATGTATGTTCAAGCCTACTGATGCTGCGGTTGTTACTATGTTGTTTGTCTTCGCTTACATTTGTTGGTGTGTATGTGCTAAAAGAGCTAGATCATCTGCGAAGTCCAAATCATCGAGTTGCATCCTACTTGTCCATTGAATTCCGTGCATCCCCTCAGATATGGAGGTCTTCATGATCCAATCAACCACTAGGAGGAAGAGAAAAAGGCTAGAGTAGGCAACCTTGTTTGACTCCGGTCCTCACTGGAAATGCATTTGTCAGTTGTCCTCCATGCACAATTTTGCACTGTGTTCCGTCGTAAGAGTTCCAGATGATGCTGACGAGTTTCTCTGGTACGCCGTAGTGTCGAAGAAGTTTCCATAGTGTTTTCCTATCTACACTATCAAACGCCTTCTCATAATCAATGAAGTTGAAGTACAGTGGCGAGTTCCATCCAATTGATTGTTCAACGATCATCCGTAGTGTTGCGATTTGGTCCGTGCACGACCGATCCTTACGAAAACCAGCTTGTTGATCTCGAATTTGGGCCTTCACTGAATCTTTCATTCTGTTCAACAATACTCTGTTGAAGACTTTCCCTGGTACTGACAGTAGCGTGATCCCTCTGTGGTTCTCACATTTGCTTAAATCTCCTTTCTTTGGTATCTTGATAAGATGTCCTTCTTTCCAGTCTGCCGGCACTTGTTCTTCTTCCCAGATCCTTTTGAATAAAACATGGAGTATCCTTGCTGTTATATCGATATCTGACTTGAGTGCTTCAGCTGGTAAATTATCAGGTCCTGCTGCTTTCCCACTTTTGATTTGTGTGATGGCCATCTTGATTTCTTCCATCGTTGGTGGGGTGACATCTATCGGGAGATCTGTAGGTGCTGCTTCGATGTCTGGTGGGTGGGTTCAGTGGAGCTGGCCTATTTAGGAGTCCCTCAAAGTGTTCTATCCACCTATTCTTTTGTTCTTGAATCTCAGTGAATGTCTTGTTTTCTTTGTTCTTGACCGATCGCTCTGGTTTACCATGTTTATCTTCGAGTTTCTTCGTTGTGTCGTATAGCTGTTTCATATTTCCCTCTCTTGCAGCTTTCTCCGCTGTCGTTGCAAGGCCTTCGATGTATTTCCGTTTGTCGACTCTAATGCTCCTCTTTACCTGCTTATTTGCTTCTGTGTATTTAGTCTGTGCCTTCATTTTCTCTGCACTTGTTCGCCTGTTGTTCTTTCCCGTCTTCTTGTACTGCTGTTACTCCAGTTATCCACTGCTTCTTTAGCTTCAGTTTCAATTTAGCAACCACAAGGTGGAGGTCTTAAGCTATATCAGCCCCTCTCCTTGTTCGCGCATCTTCCATTGATCTTCTGAAATTTTTATTGATACATATATGATCGATTTGATTCTCTGTTGTATAATCCGGTGAGACCCATGTAGCCTTGTGTATGCGTTTGTAGGGGAATATTGTAACATCAATGACCATTTTGTTGAAAGCACGTAGATATGTAAATCTTTCATCATTCTTATTTCATTTTCTCAGTCCCTGTCGTCCCATGATTTCTTCATATCCGGTGTTGTCCATTCCGACTTTGGTGTTTAGGTCCCCCATCAGGATTGTCAGATCCTTTCCTCGACACTTTGCTATAATTGATTGTGGTCTATTGTAAAACTGATCTTTGTCTTCGTCGTTGCCGTCGTTGATTGGTGCATAGCATTAGATAATATTAGTTGTAATCCCTTTCTTCATTGTTTTGAAAGATGCTTTAATGATTCTGGGTCCATGTGGTTCCCATCCCACAAGTGCATTACGTGCCTCCTTGGACAGCATCAGAGCAACTCCTTGGGTGTGAGGAGCATTTTCCTCTTCGTGGCCGGAGTATAATAGCGTCTCTCCTGAAGCCAGTGTTTTCTGTCCAGCTTGAGTCCAGTGGGTTTCTCTGATTCCGAGCACTTTCAAGTTGTATTTCTTTATTTCTGTAGCCCTTTGATTTGACTTCCCGCTCTTCTACATTGTTCGAACATTCCATGTACCTATAAAAATTTTTTTCTGGTTGTTCGAATGGGCATTGGACTCATGACTTTCGAAGAATCTCGGCTTTCACTATGAGGCGTCATAATCAATCCTTTCACTCTCAGGGCAGTTTAAATGGTTTAGTTTGTTTAATCTGATTAGCGTTTTTTAGTAAGCTTGGGTTTCACGGGTTAGGACTGCTAGCCCCATGCCTAGCCCTCCTCCTTTACTCGGGCTTGAGACCGGCAGTAACCCTAGAAGAGGTAAAGGCAGACTTTATTGTTGTCGTCTTAAAAAATTTCAGAATTGATTTGATTGGCAAAGATACATTTATTTATCGTCTTCACTTAAATCCTGAGCTTTAAAGTAATGTTGTATCTTGTTTTCCATGAATTAATTCATCCATATCGAATCATATTCTCTATACTTAATCCCTATTATTCCTCTGGTATTCTTCTTGAAGTGTTAGTATATTGTTGGAAAAATGGGATCAAGTTATACAGTGAATATGGCTGACTACAAACATTGATATCATATAATTTTCTTGTATTCTGAGATCTATTAATCGTTCAAAACATATCGGAATGACCTTATAAGCTTACTAGTTACCATAAAAGAGTAATCTATCTGACCTACCTAATAATTTACATGAAATTTCTTGTTACGTAACCACATCAGGATCTCTTCAATTGACATGCATTTCAAGTTAAATAAATACAAACTGATAGTTAGAAAAAAGTTGTTTAGTAGCATAAGATGTATCTTATGCATTCTGTTAACATGTGATTGATCCTAATGTAGTAGTGTTGAATATGTAAATTAGTTCATCTTTTTTTTCTTAATCAAAATTCACTTGGTAATTGTAGTCCTAAGAAGGAACAAGAAAGAACACTGAACAGTAGAACAATGATGAAAAGAAGAAGAGTAAAGAGAGTAAGAGTGGGGAGAGAGAGAGAAAGAGTAATATCCATTATAATCAGATAGAAGCAGTATGAATTGTTGATTATACCAAAGTTATTCAAATGGATCTGATGATGTCTAGTTATGAGAACCTATTTTCATTATTGGTAATAAGAATTTATACTACTTAATTACTTAGTAGTAACGCATGCCTTATTAGCTTGTTCGTCCTTAGTGCTGATCAAATTTTACCGTCAATTTGAAATCACGAATTAGTCTGAATTAAGTAACCATTTATCACCGGGAAGTATTGAATAGCTATTTCATTCTAGTATGGGATTCTTTAGCAGTATGCATCTAATATCAGCTAACTAGTGACTAACTCCAGTCACAATCCAACTTAAAAATGAACTTTTAGGATAAACTTGTATATTCCCGTTGATTTGTTATAGACTGAAGCTCGTCAGTCCAGGACGAAACGCGCGTCCTTGATTCCACTTGCCAGTCACAATCCAACTTATTTAAAAATAAACTCTTATAGAACAAAAAGCTACTTTGATGTCCCTACAATTGTAATACTACACATTTTACTTTTATAGGGAAACTACAAAAAACTTAACCTGTAGGTGCAAACAGATTTTCAATTGGTCTTATGCCTTTATATTAACTGGATACATGTGACGGTGATTATCTTACTTTTTGAATGATATTTCTCACGTTATAACCCCTAATTAGGTACTAATGTAAGATGTGAGGTATTCGACAGCCTTCACCTCCTTCTTCTCCACAACTCAAAATCATATCTCATTATCTCAAAATGAATACACTAAACAACTTTCTACTTTTCTAAGCCTTCAGTAAGAATAAAAGAAGACTGGATGTGTAGTAGTTATAAATACGTCTTAGTTAATTGGATTCAAAATTTTGGCCCTTAAAAAATTGATTACAATGGGAACTCACCCATTGGATGACGATTTGATGAAGCCTATCGTTAAGTGTTTGTGACGAAACCTAAAGGCCTTGGGTTTGTTTCCCTTGTGGAACAGAGAGCTTATACTTGTTAGTAGATCCATCCTAGAACTCAACAACTGTTCAGTGTTCCTTGTACTCCACAGTGATAAATCTGTGATAAACAACCATAATAAAACTACTTCGTTAATAAAATTCAATAAATAATAACAACTAGGCAGATGTGAAGGAATCTAAAATAGGGGACCAATTCCTGAAAACTGCCAACCAATACAAACATTCATTTACATAGGATTTCTTTATTACCCCTCCCCCTCCCCTACCTACACATTCATTTCATAACTAGATACTTGACCAAAATCATTTACAATTTAGAAATCAATAACAGGTATTTAAAGAAAGTCATTTTGTTATTACCTAACTACGCAACTCATTGATTATAATTTTCTTATCGGCAAAATATCTGGAAAAAACAATCCCTAAGGAGTAAAAATAATCTTTTAATTGAAATTACATAACAGTGGTATGAAGATATTCATAGATAAATTGAGATGGTAAAGAAGGTTTGTATCTCTGGAGGATGGTTTTATTTATAGGGTGTTCGCTGAGCTAGATGGTCTAACTGCGTAATTACGAAGAATACTCACCGATATTGGAAGTTTACACCGATAAACTAGTTTATAATGACAATTAAAGCTCCACAATTAAACTATCCAACTCATAGGAAACAGTATAATTCATGATAGTTATATTAGAAACAATTGGTATTCATGTTAATACTACTTATTTACTAGAGTACATTGTATTCAGTTAATCAGTAGTCAAATAATCTATTTATGAGTTTACATAGAATAGTGTTAAATGTAAGTTAAACTTAATTGATTTATGTGTTATATACAATGTGAATCGAAAGAAGTAAAGTTTTAGGTAAGTACACCACTGTATTTTTTAATTTGATGAATAATATAACTTAACATCCTACTTGTCCACTGAATTCCGTGCATCCCCTCAGATGTGGAGGTCTTTTTGACCCAGCCAACCAATCGCTTACAATTACTATTTTTTGATTGGATCTAGATTGCCACTGAATTTGCAAATCCGGTGGACTCATTTTGTAAACTCATTTTTTCAAATTCTATACTCAGTAACTAACGCGGACATGTTAGGAGTCGCTCAAGACAGTTCTTATACAATATTCAAACCCTACTAGCTAGTAAATTGCACTTTTACCGTGAAATTTGCCAATTTCTAAAATTTCTCAACTCTGTTTGTTGTTATGCCCATGTTTGGTTACGTCATCTCGCATATAACAAATCATCAGGCCTTTTTTTCTCGATTTAATTCAAACGTATTAGTACAGTTCACTTTGAAATAACTGAATATCTATAAGTTCGATTGTTACGTGTGAAGTTATAATTAAATTAAGTGACTGAAGATTGATTGAATACGTTACAATTTGACGTTGTCAGGGTACCAGTGAAAATCACCGAGAATAACAGCTGTTTCACCCTTTGTGGGACTCCTATACAGTGAACATATCTAGATTCCGACCCAGAAGCTTCAAGTTGACGAACACTTAACTCTCTGCATTAATGGACCGGCATCCAATGGTAGAACTTCTACCTCCATCAACTTGTGATATATAACACGAATATTATCGATTACCATTAGTGATAACTGCCTCACTCCAGACAATTCCGAAATCCATCATTCACTACTTCTCACTAGAGCTTCAAGAACATCTCGATGTTGGTCACTAGTGATCTGAATATTGTAACTCAATTGAGATGGTTTGTAGTGATTGGTACTAAGTTTAGTTAGTTGAATGCATCACTGATGAACTTCAGACCTGTTGAGAGTGAGACAGTCGTCACCAATGAAAATGGTCAGTAGTCTCGCTATATATCACAAATTGATGGAGTTAGGAATTCTACGAATTGGTGACTGCTCAGTGGAGCAAATGGTTGAAATCTAGGGTTTCTACTACTGAGGAGTCTCATATTAGGGCGAAACGGCTCTCATGCTGCCCTGGTTTTCAATCAAACCCTGTCAACATCAAATTTTGACGTATTCAATTAACTAAAAATATTAATCTCCACAATCTATCTGAATTCAACCATTGAAGATTGTTGGTAATGGTTCTTTTCGACTTGAAATAATTCATTTTAATTGATTAATTCTATATGGCTGGTAATAGATAAGGTGTTAAATTATAAAGTGTTTATCATCATCTAATTAAAAAAAACGGCAAACTTCTTATTTCTATATGTTCAATAGACAACTACCTTGTATCTATCAAGATACACACCATTGTTGCATCATACAACATATACGGAACTTAATGAGAATAAGTTATGTTTATCTAATTTGACTTATATTTCATGACATACAGTATACCAATACTAGGATAAATTTGTATATTCCAGTTGATTTGTTATAGACTGAAGCTGGTCAGTCATTGTTGCTATATGTGCATCCTGAGCGGATTTCCTCGATATAGCGAATTTTTCACAAGTATTATATAAGTTGGATTGTGACTGGCAAGTGGAATCCAGGAGGCGCGTCTCGTCCTATTTGGGACTCATCGGCTGGATGTACCTACATCCTAATGTTGATGTTCACACTGGGATTCGATACCAATTTGCCCGTTGCACAAGTGTGACTGTCTGGACTCAGTAGTCTAGTGATGAACGCGGTAGCGTTCGACACGAAACGGACTGAGTTCGAACCCCAGTGTGAACATCAACATTGGGATGCAGGTACATCCAGCAGATGAGTCCCAAATAGGACAAGACGCGCGTCCTGGATTTCACTTGCCAGTCACAATCCAACTTATAGCATACCAATACTATTGTAGTAAAATATTATACTATTAAAACAGTGGATCACATGTTCGAAACCAATTCCATATAGATTGTACGGTTTTAAGAATTCATGTCGTCGATATTCTATGCAGCAATTGATTATTCTCTGTTGACTTGTGTGGATTCTAAGCAGATAAAATACGATTTCTGGATTTTACTGCTAAGTAACTATCACACACATATAATTTGGTTAGTGTAGCTGAGCCATATTAATAGCCAATACTATGTTCAAATGAATTCTGAACCAAGGACAAGCTTAACATTCTATTATAATCTTTCATATTATTTTATAGCTACCATTTAATATCCTCTTAATTATATATTAATGTATTTCGTCGAAGAGAGTCTCTTCGTCAAATGTTTTTGCTGTTTGAAACGGAATAGATTTTATCACAAAAACCTGATATGTTAATCAGTCAGAGAATAGTAACGAATATTACATAACTTGGTTGATCTATACCATAAAATAAAATGTCACAAAGTGAATTGAGGCACGTATGTGACAAGCTCTGTATTGCACATACATACATGTACATAGAGATTAAGTTAACAGGAAACTGACTACTATTCAAGTGTATCACATTGACCATATACGGCGCATTTAGTGAAGCTATGTACGTGTGTTTGCTTGTACTTGTAAGTTCTATCGCTTGTGCACTCAGAATTGAAGTAGTTGGAACAGAATTCTAACCTGTTAGCATACAGTTGAAGGAAGGACAGTTCTAATCTATAACTCACTAATTCATCGATAGGACAAATCAATATAATTGTAAACCGTCATGATTCAATCATCTGGACAAAGTTAGATTGTCATAAGTTTTCTAGTAGTAGTTTAATAAATGAGTAAAAATTGTGTTGAATAGAAGTTTCAATATTTGTGATGTCATTTTATGACGTATCTTCAAGTCCTAGGTTGCAATCTATGAGGTTGGTTAAGGCATGGTTAAGACACAACTACCACTTACCTCAATGAAAATTATTGACTGGTATGGGAACAACTTGAGAGAAAGCTAAAGAAGTTAAATGTGACATCCATCTGAGAAGTCATATCAGTAAGTGCAGATATCTTGTTTAGGTTTCGTACTATATCTCAAACAAATAGTTAGTGAATTTAAGTGAAATGGTCCAAAATCATTTAGCGTAATTTAAATTGATTCACTTTATATCTCTCTTTTCCACGTGATTTTCAAAATTATCTTTTATCATTTATTATCTTTTTATATGTCACTCGACTTTTCGATCCTTTCGTTTTGAGTTACATTCTTTATGGTTTGATTGAGATCTTTAAGCTAGATAATTTAATTATGGAGTTGTCAATGTCATTCTGGATAACTTCAGCAGCGTAAACTTCTGATTGAAGTGAGCTATGCAATTGTCTTCACAAGTGACTAGTAACTTATTTTGTCTACCTTGAATTCAATTGATTGTTTTGGCATTTGTTCTGTCATTGTTTGCACATTTGTTTTGATTCTCTTCTCTCATATTGATTTTTTAATTAGTTGATAAAATAAATTTTAATTGGGTGTTATGAGGATTGTTGAATGCTGATTTGATATATCGAATTGATGTAAATTAAACAATGACTGATCACTAGGAAGCAGTGGATAGCTGTTTCGTCATAATGTGCTACTCTGCAGCAGTGAGCTCCAAGGAATTCAAGGCTTTCAGATTAGTGGGTCCCTAAACGTCTTCATCGACTGTATCAATTTGTGATTGTTATGTATTGTGAAAAATTATACTGTGGCCTTGATAATTTCCAATCAGTATACGTACACGTCTGCCCCGTGACTACCAGTCCCCAAAGGTGGAATAGAGGGAAACAATAATTTATGAGCCAACCAGACACAATCCAATCCAATTCCGGTCATATTGTATTTTAATCATGCCTTTACACTTTTACACAAATTCAGACCACACAGCAAAACAATTAGAGATTTTACACTAATACGAAACAGAAGAGATTGTGGTAGTGAATAGGGGTAACGTGTACACAACTAACTAACCGCAGTCCATAATAAGAAACAATATAATAACAGCGAATATACTAAATGGGAGGATAGGGTAAGAGGAACATAACAATAATAGAAATGTAGTGTTTACATTACACACGAACAAAATAAATGAATTAGTTCTCTAAAACACAGTTCTGGAAGTTTTTTTACTCTTCTTTAGTTGCGCAACAATCAGTTAGTGTCATCGGTGGTTCGACAAATCTATATTCCACCAGCTGAAGTTTAATTTAACTTGACAGTCATCTAGTATATAACTAACTTACTTACTCATGCCCGTTACTCCTCGCTGATGAGCAGAGGACGCTCACCAGGATTCTCCATTCAACTCTGTCCTAAGCAAGACTTTCCAATTGCTGTTTCCAGTTGCTGTTCATCCTTTTAATATCTGCTTCCAATTCTCGACGCAGTGTCTTCTTTGGCATTCCGCTTTTCCGTTTCCCAACATGATTCCATGTTAATGTTTGTCTCTTGATACAGTCTGATGGTTTGCGTAATGTATGTCCTATCCATTTCCAACGTCTTTTCCGAATTTCCTCTTCGGCTGGAAGTTGGTTTGTTCTCTCCCATAGTAAGCTGTTGCTGATGGTTTTCAGCGAACGGACATTCAGTATCTTTCGTAGACAGTTGTTTATAAATACTTGTATCCGTCTGATGATGTTTGCAGTAATTCTCCAAGTTTCAGCTCCATGCAGCAGAACTGTCCTGACGTTTGAATTGAAGAGTCTGACTTTGAGGTTAGTTTATATTTGTTTTGAGTCTAATATGTTTTCCAACTGTAGGAATGCTGTCCTCGCTTTACCAATCCTTGTCTTTACATCTGCATCGGACCCTCGAGTATATATCACATCCAATATATTTATACCCTGATAGAATTTACAAAACTCATCTTGAAATAAGTCAAATAGTGGAAAATAATTTACTAGATCAACATAACTTTCATATTACCCTTTCCCATAAACTTCTCTACTCATCTCTGTTGCTATGACGATATCCTCATTAACCTATTTATTGATAACATCTTACTCTCTTATCGTGTTCATCATGATTACTATGAGAATATAAAAGAAATTATTTAATCATTATAATAATTAGATAATTCATCTTTGTGTTGTGTTATTTTCTTTATGTTGAATATGATGAACTAGAAAAATCTTTGGATAATGAAACGTTGTTTGTTAGAAATACAAACAAACTGTGTGTGTGTGTGTGGTGGGGGAAGGGAGTGGAGTGGAGGTATTTCTGGGGGAAGGGTGGGATTAATTTTTTTGGCTTCAAAATTTATCACTTTCTGCATTCATGCATATCTAATGATTAGTTGGGAAAAAAAGAAAAGAAAGAAAAAAAATTAAAAAAAAGAAATGCAATAAATTATTTTTCTTTTTGATTTGATATGAATTAATTTGTGAAAAGTAAAAGAAAAGAAAATCAAAGCTAGAAAAAAAGCATTTAGGGAACAAAACAATTAACAACTGACATTCAGTTATAATCAGTTTTAAAAAGAAGTAATTACGAGTAACTTGTCATGAGCGCTTAGATACACACACACACACACACACGCACACGTACAAATATACTCCTTTCCTGTTTAATGTCTAACGGCAGTTATATTTTTCACTATACAAGATGAACAGTTTGATAATGGTAGATGAAAAGAGTCTGTGAAATAGAAACAAAGTGTACAGTAATAGACTGATAGAATGTGAGTGTGTGTTTAGAAAGAGGCATAGAAGAGAATGCATATTGATGACCATCATCATTAACAACAAGATGTATGTGTGTGTGTGTGCCCGCATGACAGTAATTGAGAGACAGGAAACGAGAGAGATGGAGAGAGAGAGAGAGAGAGTAGTGTCTGTTGACAGAAAACATCAAAATCTAAATTAAATTAATTTTGTTTTTGTAGATAAGTAAAATGATTTCAACTTTTCTGGTTATCTCAGGAGGACTAACGATGAAATTATCCTTAATCATAGTAAATGATGATTGAGTTAATTAAATTAATAGTTTGGTTAATTATATATCCATTTATCAATCTTCCCTTGATCTATCTATCTATTTATCCCAGGTCTATCTATCTTATATATCTTATATATATCCCTGATCAATCTATATATCTATTATTTTGTTTAATTGTTTATTTATTCTATGGACTTGATTTTGTTCTTAGCGTCAAATCTAAACATTTTATCTTCCGGTAGTGTATAGTCGGTTGATTCCAAAAGATCAAAACTGTAAATTGTCAGGCTACAATTTTTAACACTATGTATCAATGTCAACTATACAAAGTTAATAAGAGGTTAGGGTGTTTTCTACAAATATCCAGTAGCTTGATTGGTTTTACTTTACTTAGATTTTACTTTGCTTAGAATTAATCAGGTCTAATTCACAGTGTTTCCTAGGTTTTTGGGATCTAACGGTTAGGTTTATAATATTTGGAGGTAATATTACAAAATAATCAAGGATAACTTATTTTATTTAGTTTTTGTTTAAAGTCTACAACCATCTATATCTCTTACCAGTTCGAATTCAACGAAATATTTGTAGGTATCTTATATGCACTATTCTTTTACACATATCTATCTTACAACTTAGCTTTCGACCTATAAGATTATTATTAAAATTAATCACACAGCTATATGGTTCAGGAGAATCAAGGTGGAAATTGGTAGAGACGTAGTATAATGAATGTAGTTAATTGGTCAAAATCCAACTGAATTCATCATTTTTTAACTAATGGTTGATTACGATAAGCTTGTATTATCCTGTTGATATGTAATGGACTGAAACTGATCAGCCTCTGTAGCCATATATGCATCCTGAGCGGATTTACTCGATATAGCCGTTGTTCACAAGTAGTATTTAAGTTGGATTGTGACTGGCAAGAGAAATCCAGGACGCGTGTTTTGTCCTATTTGAGACTAATTGGACGGATGTATCTACATCCCAGTGTTGATGTTCACATTGGGAATCGAACTCATTCCGCTTAGTGTCAAATGCCACCACGTTCACCATTAGGCTACTGTGTTCAGGATTCAGCTGGCCAGTCACAATCCAACTTAAATATTAATGGTTGATTACTAACTGAATGATTCCAGTTAACTGTTATGGAACATATATAACAAGTTTCTCTCTTTCTCAGTGTTACCCACACACATGTAAAGCTATAACTGGTAAGAAGAAAAATGTAGACAGGGAGTACATAGCAACAACAAAGCTCTAAGTAAAGTGAATTTGGTAGCGGAAAGTTTTAGCATAATCATGCATTACTTAAGAAGGTCAAAATATTGTGGTGAAGTAAGGTTAATAGATTGGCATGAGTGATGACAGCATTTATGGAATTAAAGTTGGAAGATGGTTTGAAGATATTTGGTAGGAAACCGTAGACCTAAGTTTTGGGCTATTTGGCAGGCACGCCTAGTTAACGAGTGCTGCATAGAACACAACCTAGGTCCACAGTTCTCTATCGACTACATTCAAACAACCTTCCACCTCTACATAATCCCAGTGACATTGAATCATTTAGACTATTAGGTACGTCATAACTAAATCGGTGGAATTCAATCAACAGTATAAAAGAACTTAATTAACCTCTAAATTGGTTACCGTACAGTGACTAGGCAGCGTATGGAATTAAAGTTGTTATAGTTCCAATAGTCGGTGCAAACATTCGAGTAAAATATGGAAAAACTACTGAATTTATTTCAAGAAAAGATTATGGGAGACAGTACCATTTTGTCTTCCATAATACGTCAGCAAATATCTTTTTAGATCTAGTCCTGTAGCCGAAGAATCAACCATCCACAAAGTTTATGAAGTTTAAACTGATGTTAAAATACTGACTGTAGAATTTTATAATTTTTACTACAGACTAGATAACCATTCTGAACCAGGAATTGTTAACAAATATGAAATTGCTTCACAACAGAGCTGATTCATGAACCACGCCAGATAATGAAATGTATGCCTCCAAGCCTCCCAGCGAGGGCTAAACACTCATACTACTGTGTCAAGATTTATTGCTGTAAATTTCTATCACCAGCCAATTGGTAATGTTATAAGATTATTAGGCTATGCTACGGGTTGATAGCGACTCCACACTTGATATGGCTGAACTCCAATGGTCTCAAAATCAATCACTAGTGAGAACATAATCCCAGAATCTCTAACAAGAACTTGTGATTATTAAAGTTTGGCAGTTTCTTTAATGAGGTAGTTATTTACAGACAGAGTAAACTGATAACCATGTAACATTGGTAAGTAGCTGAATTTAGAGAAGTACACCGTAGAATATTAGCTCATTGGCATAAATTTCATACGCTCGTTGGAAAGTTTAACAGTATATGGTTCGATCCTTCGTATGGGTTTTGTATAAGTTCCAATAAAATCAGTCTCATTCTCAGACAAAGTAGTTGTCTAGTTACTTGTAATTTTCCTTAGTTGTTTGAAGTGCACCCGGTATATGAACAAGTTACGTTTGCGGTATTACCAGAACAACTTCTAACGATCAAACCCACTCTTACGAATCAGGATAAATTAGAAGGCAATGAAGAGAAGGATGGAAGAGAAGTTATATTTGATCTTGAATAGAGCGTTAGTAGGATAGCAACATATAGGCTGGCAAACTAGAGAGAGAGATGCTTCCCACGGTGTGGTGTGACCGAGCGCCTTCAACTAGTAGTGTCCGCTACAACAAACATGGTCAGCATTAATGTCGAAGATCTATGTAACTACTTATTTTGGGGATTAATCACCGCTACATGTCTAACTACATTCAGTCTATGATAAAAAATTGCAAAATGAAGCAATCACCTTAAACCGTCTAAACTAATCACTTCTAACTGATATTCATAAATAAGAAGTTCCACAACATGAATACATAAAATGAAACTAGACAGAAATTAATGTATATCAAATAACTTAATACTATGTATATTCTACTTTTTTTTGTTTCTTTGACTAATTTTAGATGAAACAATACAAAACTATTCATCAATTAACTCAATCAATTCAACAATTCATTCTGTTCCTTGTAACTATGCCCACAAATGGTTATAACCAATGGACAAGATTGATTATTACTGAAATAATGTAAATAGAATTTCAATGATAAACTTTGTTAATTAAGTCACAAATAATACACTCATACATACATACATACGTATACAAACAAACACATAGCAACAGAATTATATACATTTCAAAAGAATTTCATTTATGAATTAAGTAAATCAGTAGTATGCAAATAGTAAAAAAAAAATATATATATATATATATCAAATTTTTCTTATTTAATTAATTTTTTTAAATGAATAAAGGATTTACACGTAAACGTTCTAGATATCATAGTCAAAAAATTGACAAATTTCTTATACAAGAATATGAACATCGTAAGAAAGAGATTCAATTACTTTTAATTGGTAAGTGATACATGTTACTTACTATTTATAAGTAGTATATAATGTTCGTAATTTTGTTAATTTATTGATAGTAATTTTGTAATTGATAAACATAAATTATTGATTGAATTCAACACAGATTGATGTTTTTAGGATACTATTGAAAGCCTGAAAGTACTGTACAATTGTTACTTTCTAGTATGGAAGTCCTCAGCAGTGAGCAGACTAGATTCCGTTCAAGAAGCATTAAGTTGACTAATGCTAACTTCAATCTGTGACGAACCCAATCAACTAAAACTTAATACCAATCTCTACAAACCACCTCAATTCAATAAACATGAATTGTGTTAATAATAAAGAATGACATCACACTATAGCGATGATGAATATGAATTAGATAACATGAATTTAATAAATCAATCGATCAATGCCTGCTTCCCAATATAGAGCATTGGTCACCCACATACCTTCTCCAACTAACTCCATCCTCGGTTAACCTTCCCAGTTCTTCCCAAGCGATGCCTATTGTCTCTATGTCTGTCTGCAATTACCGACCTACGTGTTTTTGGGTCTTCCTCCTTTACTTTGCCATTCAGGATTCCAATTTAGTCTTACCTTGTGACCCAGTTTGATGATTTCCTCAATGTTTGTCGTATCCACCTCCAACGTCTTCTAAAAATTTCTTCGTCGGTTGAAGCTTGTTGATTTGTTCTCTGAAACACAGAAAGTTGTTGCTGATGGTACCTAGCCAACGGATCTGAAATATCTTACGTAGACAGTTGTTTACAAATACATGTATCTTTTGGATGATATTTTTCGTAGTTTACCAGGTTTCAGCTCTATATAACAGAACAGTATTTACATTTGTATTTAAAATTTTGACTTTAATATTGAATGATAGTTGGTTTGAGTTCTAGAAGTCTTTCGATTGTTTCAATCCTGTCTTTCATGATCCTTATGAACTTCTTATTGATGCAGATGTGGTCGATTTGGTTCTGCGTAATGTGGTCTGGTGAAACCCATGTAACTTTGTGTATGAGTTTGTGGGGGGGGGTAATATGGTGCCACCTACAATCATTTTGTTGAAAGCATATAAGTTTTCAAACCTCTCACCGTATTTGTTCATTTATCTCAGTCTGTGTGACCCCATGGTGTCTTCATACCTGGTGTTGTCCATCTCAACCTTGGCATTTAGGTCTGCCATCAGAATGGTTAGGTCCTTGCCTGAGCATTTCTCGATGACTGACTGCAGCCTAGCAAAGAACTAGGATTCGTCGTCTTCGTAGCTGTCTTTGATGGACGGATAGCACTGGATAACATTGACTGCGATCCCCTCACACTTTGTCTTGAAGGATGATTCTAGGTCCATTTAGTTCTCTTGGGATAGTACTTGGGATAGTATTTCTTGGGATAGTGTTTCTTGGGATAGTACTAATGCTTGTGTGTGCTAGGCATTTTTTTCTTCGTCCTATTGTTAGATTCCTTAAACTAAATGTTTTGGGCTTGATTCATTGATGGAATTATGGATGCATACTGATAAAATGTCCCATACTAAACCGAAACAGCTTTTTTTCTGATTCTTCTTAGTTACTTCCTGGTTTACAATGATTACTCGACTTCATTGACGTCCGGTCGATTTAAATTCAACGATCTCCACACCAACCAATAAAAATCGGATTTTTGAGCTAAATGGAATATTCCGTAACTGTTAGTCTGTAGTAATGATTAGTCACTGATTAGTATCAAATGTAGTGTTCGCCTGGTTGTTTACAGTCTTAGTCAAGTTCTTTTAAGTGAATTTACTGGGGGCTATCAGTTCCATAAAGACATACAAATATCCCTTGCTGACGACTGTCAGATAACCCAAACATAGATGAAGCGTAGTATCCTGCCATATACTCTTAAACCATCTTCCGAGGCTTTGGAAAATTTATATTTATTAATTCGTAAACACACTTCAATTGGATGAACATATCTACTATTTAAGTTGTATATAGGCAGTTTTTGTCATGAATTCGACGTCGTTACTAAATAATAACTTGTATGATAACTAATGTTTTCTGATCAAATCACAAGTTGTTGAAGGTTTGGCTCTGTAGTATACTCTAAATGAAAATCAACCCATAGTGATATCAATGTCTAAGCTTGTATCACAACATTTGCATACGAAATGCAAGGCTTAGTAAAAAAGTTAAGGTATAGTAACTGCCTACTTCCTCCAAACCACCTTTCTACATAGTGCCAATGATGTTGTGTCGTTTAAACTAGTAGCTGCATTACAATTAGATAAATGAATTGAACCGATGGTTTCCTACCGACTACCTCTAAACCACCTTCCGACAGGTGAAGTAACATTGTGAAGATGAGTGTTAACTGGTTAGGCAAGACTATAGAATCCATTTAATGATCATTGTAATGTTTGTCTTCTTTTGTTCAGTGCCATTCAAAATCTATTTATGTAGTTGTAATGTGGTTACTAGTTTAATTAATTCGATGTTTGAATATTAAGTATTCGGTGGTTACCTACAGAAACTTGTACAGATGACCTATTTGCGTTATGACTTACCTTCTATAGAACTAAGATATCCACACTGACTTATTTCTAATTGGTAACTGACGTTGCGTTCATCTAGTTCTCAGTTCAGGCAGAATCCCAGTCACATCAACCTACTGAATATGTCGCCGATAGTTTAGATCACTCCACATTTCAGGCTCTATAATGTATTGGGATTTCGTTGCAACAGATTGCCAAATTTAGCTTAGTACCTATTAAAGTAAATGATGTTATACATATTAGTTAGAAATCTTCATTAATAGAAAATGATCATTGATCTAAATAGAATAACAATAATGAGTTCTTCAAAAACCAGTCATCGTATTCATCTCATGTTCTTGTCAATCAAATTTCATATTTTCAGAATGTGTTCAGTGAGACGTGATGACATCCCTCTTTCTATCTTTCTATTGAATCTGTTGTTTTCAAGTTCCTATAAACTGGTGCTAAAGTTTATTGATTATGATAATACCTCGATATCAGTGAACAAACGTATAACCAGCAATACAATGACATGTAGAGCTAAGCTGTTCCTTTGTACCCCAGTCTAGGTAACTAGGGGAAGTTCAGCATCAGAAAGTAATATTTAATTTTACAAGTAGCCCATACAGACGAATAGTAAGCACTCAACTCATGAGTATATACACAAAAAAAGAGAATGTCTTTAGAAGTGTTACATATAGCCTAATAAAACAAACAAGGTACTGATGAAATTTAATATTCTACTGGGTAAGAAACATAAACGGAAGATAACATAAACTCTTTTTAGTGCAAAAATGGGAAATCCCATCCCCCCCAAAAAAATCAATTGGGTTTAACCAATGAAATCCTGGGATCTATAATCCCCGCTCCCTCCCTTCCCTCCCCCTAATATATATTCAATATTGAAATATTATTGTTTTGTAATAAATCATCAAAATAACCGCGGATAATTAAAATGAATTATTTCAATCATTGAATATATAGATTCTATTTATATAATGCTAATGAATGAATATCATACATAAAGTAAATCAATTCGATTAATAGACTTACTTACTTACTTACGCCCGTTACTCCTCTCTGAGGAGCATAGGACGCTCACCAGGATTCTCCATTCAACACTATCCTAAGCAAGCCTTTCCAATTGCTGTTTCCAGTTGCTGTTCATCCTTTTAATATCTGCTTCCAATTCTCGACGCAGCGTTTTCTTTGGCTTTCCTCTTTTCCGTTTCCCAACATGATTCCATGTTAATACTTGTCTCGTGATGCAGTCTGATGGTTTGCGTAATGTATGTCCTATCCATTTCCAACGTCTTTTCCTAATTTCCTCTTCGGCTGGAGGTTGGTTTATCCTCTCCCATAGTAAGCTGTTGCTGATGGTTTCCGGTCAACGGACATTCAGTATCTTTCGTAGACAGTTGTTTATAAATACTTGTATCCGTCTGATGATGTTTGCAGTAATTTTCCAAGTTTCAGCTCGATTAATAAAGATTTTATTTATTTGTTTTGATTTATTGTTTTAATGAAACAATAAACTATTTTGTTTATTGTTCAATGTTTTTAGAAAAAAATAATTCTATTCTAATTATTGTTCTGATAGTTGGACATAAAGTAACAACATCAAATAGTGTTCTTGATTTTGGATAGATCTACTTGTATATATATAAACTATTAGTTGATTGAATTCATCACGGATTGATGTTGTTTAAGAGTATACACTGCTGAGAAGTCCTATGCTAGAACGAAACTGATGTTCAATGCTCTCTGGTTGTCAATGGTACTCTGTCAACATCAATCTATGACAAAGGCGATCAACTTAAACTTAATACCAATCTCTAGAAACCACGTCATTTCAATCATATATTATTATTACTTTATACAACTGTTCATAAAAGTTGATTGATTTCACGGTAGATTTTCTAGTCATTGATTGATTAATGTGTAGCCGATACTATTTGCAAGTATTTCATGCACATAATGTACAGCGAAACATCATACGGAATGGCACCAGATTATATTAGTTGATCGTTGTTTAGTGACCAGTTGGATGTCCATCAAATCCTTTATCAGTGTTGATCGTATTCTATCGACCATATGTAATGTGGTCACTAGTCAAAGTGACTCGATATTACCGGTACTATATAGAGGTGAAAGGTGATTTGAAGCAGTTCTCCGTAAAATAGAACTGTTCTAATGTCTGTATTGAAAAATTTGACTTTGATGTTCAGTAACAGTTGTTTAAGTTCCAGATAGCTTTCAATTTTAAAAATGTTGCTGTTGCCTTGCCAATCCGCTTTTCCACACTTTCTTTAGACCCTCCTTGTTTATCGATTATGCTGCCCAAATATGTAAAAGTTTCCACGTCTTTGAGAATTTCTCCATCAAGTAAAATTGGATTGGTGCTCATTGTTTTGTATCTAATGATCTCGTTTTTCCAATTGTGTTTGTTGAGACCTACTACTGGCTGCAAAAGTTACTATTACATTGTTCATCTTTTTTTTTTAAATGTAGGTCTATCAAATTCTGGTAAAAATACATTTTGTAAACAAATGCGTCTACATTTCGGTGATGGCTTCCCAGTATCATATCGTAATGAAATGAAATCCATCATACTGGCTAATATAACTGATGCAATAGCTATGGTATTAGAATATATGAAAGAAGTAAATATTACATTTTCAGATATTTTAGCTCATGTAAGTGAATTCATCTTGACTGTTTACAAATTGATCATTTTTTAAACCTGAACAATGCAACAACAATAATAGTTTGCAGTAGGGAAAGAATTCAATGCATTACGAGTCTACTCGTCAACTTCAAACCGCCTGAATTTATAATAATAGTAATTATTATTATTATTATTACTACTATAGATAGCATTATGTACACATACCTCTATCAATCAATCAATCAATCAATCAATCGATAATGTTGTTTTAAGAACAGGAAAAAAAATTCTGGAGATTAGAGAGTGGGAAAGGGTATCAGAAAGTGATAAAAATAGCCAGGTTTTGAAGCAGACATAACATCATTTAGATATCAAAGATAATTAGATATAAATTTTCTCTTCAGATTATTTATAAAATACGAATGTTATTGTTGACTCAAAGTCCTTAAAATGGCAGAAGCGACAGCTATACGGGTCAAGAGGCCAAAAGTGTACATACAGAAGAAGTACGTTCAACCCCTTCGCCTGCCATGGCCGAAGCAAGATCCATTAAATCAATCTCCACTTTAATCATACGATGATTTAATTTTAGTAATGCATATGTATCTTTCCAACTTTATGTGCATTTCTATAATTTAAGTCTAATTTTGATATCACGAATTGATCTGAATCAGACAACCATTAATCACCTGGAAGCACTAGACAGCTGTTTTGTCCTAGTATGGGACTCCTCAGCAGTGCGCATCCACGACCCCGTCAGGGATCGAACCCAGGGTTTCCTGGCTCCGTGGCGAACGCTTTACCATTTGACAACTGAGTCGACTCCTAACGGTTGATATTTCCAATTCACCCAATTCGTGATACGTTGCGCGACCTGCTCTATGCCATTGGTGAGTTACTGCCTCACGGTTGAACTCTACCGGTCACGTCTTCACACTAGAACTCCAGTAATTACCTCAAGGAGCTAGTCACTAGTGAGCTCATGTTAATTACAATTAGGGGAGTTTGTAGAGATAGTTAACTGTTAATTTCAATTTTGATATCACGAATTGATCTGATGCGCACTGCAGAGGAGTCCCATACTAGGACGAAACAGCTGTCGAGTGCTTCCAGGTGATCAATGGTTGTCTGATTCAGATCAATTCGTGACATCAAATTTGAATTTAACAGTTAACTATCTCTACAAACTCCCCTAATTGTAATTTAAGTCTACCCTATCCAGATACTACTCTCTTTGCTCACATTGCATATTTATTATTATTATTATTATTATTATGATTATTAATGTATATTGTTAGTAATCAAGGTACACAGAATGAATTTAAATATCACTCAATCTTCTCTCCTAATTTTATTCACCTTGTAACATTTTAAGACCGAATAAATGAACTGATTGTAATTCTTTCTATCATTAATATTGTTACTATGAGACAAATTCTGATTATCACTCACTTCATTTAACAAACTCTTACTTATTCGGTTTCATTTTAAGTAGGATACAGCCTTTATTTATAAACACTTGATATAATTATACTACCACCCTATCTCTTATGTCACCCAAATATGCAGATACTTGTACCCATATATGTGATTAATAATCGTGTTGTTTATTTCGATTGTCGTTTACGTTCCATAAGTTACTTACGCTCGTTACTCCTCACTGAGGAGCATAGGAAGCTCACCAGGATTCTCCATTCAACTCTGTCCTCAGCAATCCTTTCCAGCTGTTTCCAGTTGCTGTTCATCCTTTTAATATCTGCTTCCAATTCTCGACGCAGCGTTTTCTTTGGCCTTCCTCATTTTCCGTTTCCCAACATGATTCCATATTAATGCTTGTCTCGTTCCACCAGTTACATAATGATGAAGATTATTCCAACATTAACATTCGTATTTTATAAATAACCCGAAGAGAAAACTTATATCTAATTATCCTTGATACCTAAATGATGTTTTGTCTACCTCAGAACTAGCTATTTTGTGCCTACCTTTCTGAACTAATAAATGTAGAATCTGATGAGTATTTGTCGAAAAGAATATTCTTGGTTCAGTCAACTTTGATTTTGACAAACATGGGAATTTGTAAACAGTATGCGTATATATATATATAATTTAATGACGAGGATGTGATGTAACAGTTGCTAATAATGAATAATAATCAATTAATCATTCGATCAATGCTTGCTACCCAATGTAGAGCATAGGCCGCCCACGAGCATTCTCCAACCAACTCCGTCCTTGGCATTCCTTTAAAGTTCTTCTCAAGTGCTGTTCATTTTCTCCATGTCTGTCTCCAATTACGGACGCTATGTGTTTTTGGGTCTTCCTCCTTTCCTTTGCCATTCAGGATTCCAATTTAGTCTTACCTTGTGACCCAGTTTGATGATTTCCTCAATGTTTGTCGTATCCACCTCCAACGTCTTCTAACAATTTTTTCGTCGGTTGAAGCTTGTTGATTTGTTCTCTGAAACACAGAAAGTTGTTGCTGATGGTACCTAGCCAACGGATCCGAAGTATCTTACGTAGACAGTTGTTTACAAATACATGTATCTTTTGGATGATATTTTTCGTAGTTTACCAGGTTTCAGCTCTATATAACAGAACAGTATCTACATTTGTATTTAAAATTTTGACTTTAATATTGACTGACAATTGGTTTGAGTTCTAGATGTTTATCAGTTACAGGAAAGCTATCCTTCCCTTGTCAATCCGTGCCTTTACAACTGCATCAGACCCTCCCTGTTTATCGATTATGCTGCCTAAGTTTGTAAAGGTTTCGACATCGAGAATTTCTCCATCGAGTGTAATTCAGCTGGTGTTTGTTGTATTGTAACCAAAGATCTTGCTTTTCCCTATATGTACGTCGAGGCTTACTGATGCCGAAGATGCTGCTGCACTGCCCATCTTCACCTGCATTTGCTGCTGCTGTATGGGATAGAAGAGCTAGGTCATCTACAATGTCCAAGTCATCCAGCTGCATCCATCTCTTCCACTGTATTCTTAGATTGTCTTGAGATGTTGCAGTTTTTATGATCCAGTCAACCACCAGCAGAAATGGGAATGGCGAGAGCAAGCAGCCTTGTCTGACACAGATCTTTACTTCGAATGAATCCATGAGCCCACCTCCATGCACAATTTTATAGTGTAGTCCAACTATAACTGATTTGCTTAGGTCGCATATTGAATCATTCATTTTCATGAATGCCATCAGATCAAGAATTTGCCTGAGATATACAGTTGACACTTTCGACATCTTTGAAACTGACGTTTCTCTGAACTTTTCTACAATTGATTAACTCGCTATTGAAAGTGAATTCAAACTCAATGAGTTAACGTTATTAGAGCGTCTTGTGAAAAGAAATTCAAACAGAACTCTCAATTTAACCATCTATTGAAAGTTGACATATTCTTACCGTTATATTGATCGGCATTCAGTACATGCATTCAGTGCAAAGCTTTCTCTCACACTAAATCATTCCATAAGAACTATTAAACTTATTGCATTAGATGGAGATAGATAACAATAATTTAAAAATATCATTAGAATCTTGTAATCTAATAATTTTCCCATGAATATTATTAAAAGTGTACAAAAACAGAATGCCTAAGGAATATCATGAATCAATACCGTCGTTCCATCTTGTTACCATAATATGACAGAATAAGTAATGACGATTCTGAAATAGCGTATAATTCTAGCATTCTACAAAATAACCAATACACTTCGAGATGCCTTCTTTAGATATCTGCAAAATAAATACCTACCATCACAATACTGTATAGTGTTTTTTGAATTAGGTTGTATCACATATGATGACATCTATATTGGAGAATCTACTGGTAGGTGGGTAGGTGGGGGGTGTTATCTTGACCAGAAGTAAGGAATATGTGAGCTACACAAAATGTCCTACTAATAATCTTATAGAACTTAAATTACTACAATCTATATCAGTAATACCAGTTTGTTCAATATATAATAACCACAAAATCGATAGGGATAGCATCTAAAATGTTATTTCAATAATGACGAAAGGTGATTAGTTGAAACTTTTCACATTATACTAAACTTTACTACATTTAATAGAATGGAAGTATTCCCTTTCCATCCATGAAACATGAGCTATTTACCCGACATTTACAACTAAATTTTAAACAGACTTTACATTGATTCAACACACACAAATTACTCTACTCAGACAAGCATCAGTTACAGAATGCTGGTCGACGGCTTACGCTCTACGGAGGGTAACAATCATTGATCGATTGGTTGATTGAAATTACTCTTGTTCTTTTTATATGATGTCATGAATTCGTCTGAGTTAGATAACTGTTTGAAACCAGAAAGTACTGAACAGTTGTCACTTGTTAGTATAGGATTCTTTAGATTAAATTTCGCCATTCTTCACTACACCCGGTTACAATCAATTTCAGCTCGCTGCTAACTAACTTCCGCAGAAAATTCCTGAAACTGTAGTGAACTGTGAGTAGTGAACTTCAATTACGTCTAGGGTGAGGCAGTTATCCACCGATGTCAATCAACGCATTTACAATTGAGAGAACGAAATAATTCCATGAAACACAGCACATCGAACACCAATCAAGTCGTACTCGATTTGACAGAAAAAATCTGCAAAATGTGGAAACTTTTAAATACCTGAACACCAGTATCACTCCTAAACAAGAAGAAAACTGATATAGATGTACAGACGGATCTTCAGTGCATTACAAGGTAAGGGCAGCGTAAATACAGTTAAGAAAGAACATCTCGAACTCGAAACAACTGTCACTCAACACCGGAATGTTTAGTACAAACATGAAGATAGTTTTGTTGTAGGAGCTGAAACTTGTGTGAAGAACTAAGAGAAGCATCATTAGAACGATACTGGTATTTATTTGGAGTCGTTTATTTAAGGCAGTCCGGATCTGTTGGCTAGACATTATCATCAATGACAGAGAACAAACCAACGATCTTTCAGGTGAGTAGGAAATTAAGGAAGTTTTGTTGATTGACAAGACAGACATTGAAGAAATCACTAAACTGCGTCACAGTATAGGCAGTATCTTGGGACCGTTGAGGAAGAATGAAAAGAGGAAGATGAAAGAGCACAATGCTTTAAGATCCGGAAGTAGTTGTGAGAATAACGGATGGTACTTTGGGAGTATTTGTGCACATGTTAGAGTTGGCTAGAGAATCCTGGTCGGTGGCCTATGCTTTCCAATATGTAACTGTGATTGATTATCTGGTTCCGATATAAATTGTGATTAATATTAATCAACATTTTTGAAATCTGTTACTGAAGAATACGTGCTGATAGGTAACTTTGAAAAATAATTGAATTCATATACTTTCAACAGACACTACTGTCTGAATGTGTTTGGTCAAGTATCATAATTCTCAAAATCCAACACTTACTTTGTTCTATCTTTCCTTATTTGTAAACGTACTGTCTATTCATTTTTGTTTGTCTTCACAATACCATTCATTAGATTACAGGAAAAATTCATTGTCCAGTTCTATCTTATTCAGAGTAACTTCAATAGTTTGCATCACTAACTAAACTCAACTGGATAGTCATTAAAGAGAATGTTGTATTAAACAATAAGCTCCGGACATATGTTTTGTCTTAGTATAGAACTTTTCAGCATCCTAGATTTCATCTCAGAAGCTTCAGGTTGCTAAACACTCAACTCTCTTCTGCACAACTGGTATAGTTTTATCTTGTTTATTTACAGAAACTTCAAGAATATCTAGTGAATAGTCGATCAGAGAATGGATGGATCATAAAAGATTTTATTATATTCGATGAACAATACAAAACTATAAATGATAATAATAATGCCAATGAACATATTGTAAAACATTCTAAATCAACATTAAACAATCAATTACATAATACAACTGAACATTTACTTATACATCATTCATTAAATGATAATAATTATGTAACAACCAATTGTAATTTACCATGTATTACATCATTTACAAAATTAACTATTCCATCTAATCAATTGATTCAATCAAATAGTCAATATTATGTAACTAATCCAACAATTAATTCAATCAATCATACCAATAAATTAATTGATACATCTGATTGTAATAAACAAACAATAATTAATAATACTACTGATATAGATAATAGTAGTAGTATACCTAATACAGGAAGTATAACTGATTCAATAGTTGAAAAATTTCTTTATTATGTCCATGAAAATAATTCAATACCACCATCAGTATTAAAAAAATTCGAATCAATTATTGATGTAAAATCAATTGATAATTGGCAAAATATAATAAAAGATAAAAATGTATTACATCATTTAATCAATATACTATTACAAAGTGGTATTGATAATTGGTCAGCATTTTTAATGCATCAATCAACACCACCACCAATTCCAACAACTTTACCACCAATTTCAGTTGAAGATGAATTATTAGATTATATTGTAACAAGTGACGGTTGTGATATTTCAGAAGAAGCTGATGAAGATGGCGACGACAACAATAATAACGACGATGATGATAATAGTGAGAATGATGACGATGATGATGATGATGATGATGAAAGTGGATTAATGAATACTTCAAATACTTTAGTAAGAACTCCATTTGGAAATGATTCTGTTGGTGAAGGTTTTATAAGTAACAATCATGACGATGTCAATGAAGGCGATGGTGATGATGATGAAAATAGAAATAGAGAGGATGAAGATTGGGATAATTACATAAACCATTTACCTGATCTAAAAACAGAGGATGTTACAGATAATAAACCGAACAGGAAAATATCATTAAGTGCAAGACGTAAACATAAAGGTGAGCATTATAGACTATTCATTTGTTCAGACAAACATTTTTAGGAAAACTTACTAATTGACACATTATTGTATTACAAATTGATTGTTCTTTAGATAAAGCGAAAAACGCAAGCATCAAGTATTATATCCATCTATTTATCCACTCTAGATAGGTTTCATTATCTATCCATCTATCTCACCCTAATCTATTCATCTATGTTTCTATATACCTATACCATATAGGTCATTTGATAGAATCTGTAGTCCGTTAGCATGTTTTTGAATATTCACTAGATCTTGAATTCATTTGATGTTGATTTGCATAACATATAAACTGTGTTTGTAATAGATTGGTCATAGTTGCATTTCAAGCCTATATCACTTAGATGTTTATTTCTATTTAGTTAAGTGATTTATCGTTCTATGAATTGTAGTAACTCCTTATGATAAGTTTATCTTATTATTATGGACATTAATTTTAGGTAGATTCCTTTGTCTGTACTCACTACTAAACTGTTCTATAGTACAATGAAACAATCATACAGTTCATATGTGCTTGCAAAAGCAGGTACATTGGAAGGACAGAAAGATGGGTCAGTTTACGATTTATTGAATATATCCCGAAGAACCTGTGCTTGAAAGCAGCAACCGTTTTTAGAAGTTCAATTATACGTCATATGGTAGATACGGGACATGAAGACAATGCAACAAATGCTTTTAAAATCATCAATAAAGAACATAAAACGATTCTATTAAAATTTGCTAAGGCCGTTACAATCAGAAGATTGAAACTTGACCTTTGTGTTCAAAAGGAATCAATAGTTAATCTTCAGTTGCCCTGGTAGCAATACCTTGATGTTTTCAGATAAACAATTCAGTTGACGAAATCAATATATGTATTAATAATTTGAATTAACTAAAGTCAATAGCATGTATGTAGCTGATAGGAAAGCAACAAAATACCAATTGAATTCAAAGTATTCTGCAAATGTTGCCGCTCTTGCATTATTCAAATCATACATTTCATTCTAGTTTTCAACAATGATCTATTACTAACTAAATCATTCATTTTTACCCATGAAATTTAAGTTAAGTTGTGATTGGTAAGTGAAATCCTGGAGTCGCGTTTCGTCCTATTTAGGACTGGTTAGCTGAATGTACCTGCATCACGTCGAGGTTCAAACTCAGTCCATTACGTGTCATATACCATGGTGTTCGCCCTTAGACTTCTAAATGCAAATAAGCACACTTGTGCAATGTAAGCATATGTAATTAAGATGAACTTATATCTTGTTATGACGCCAAAAAGGGAGGAAGGGTTTTGATTGGTAGACGCGAACGCCAATGAAGTGTGCCTAGTTGATAATGCGCGACTGACGTAAGGCCACTCACTCCCTACACGCCGATAATACAGAACTAGAAGTGAGAACCGGAAAACGGAGAAAGCGAGATCGTATTATATTTTAATCATGCCTTTCTATATACATAAAACCAGACCACACATTAAAACAATCACATTGTTACAGAAAAAAGGAAAGAGTGGAAGTGAATGGGGGCTGGTTCTACACAATTAAGTAACCGTAGTTCATAGTAATAAACAATATACTAAGAATAAATATACTGAACGGAAGGATCGGCCAAGGGGAACATAACAGTCACAGAAATGAAATGATTACACTGTCCATTGTTATGATAAATGAAATAATGTTCTAAAACCCAGTTCTAGAAGATAATCAATCTTCATTAGTTACCCAGTATATCATAACTTCCCATTGATTTGTTATCAATTGAAACTGATCAATCTTTGTTGCTATATATATATATATATTCATCTTGAACTGATTGCCTCGACATATTTCCATAATTCACAAGTATCCGAATTACTAATCAAATAATTTTTATTTCTTTTGTCTACTTCTTTTTTGTTTACTCAATATACTGTTTTCTTTTTTGTTTTTTTCTTTTTCTTCGTTTTTTTTCTTCTTCTTTTTTTTAATAGATGATGATCATAATAAATGTGAAAATAATGCATCAAATTTAAAATTAAATTATATTGAATTAAGTAGTAATTTTAATTTATTAAAATTTTCAATTGATCAATTAAATGAAAAAAATTATACAAAACATAAAATTTCATTAAATTCATTACAAATAATTATGAAGATAATTACAGATCAAATAGAATTTCGTAAAGTATTCATTGAATATCTTCCAATTTTAACACAAAGAAGTTATGCTGGTTCATAGTAAGTTCTATAATGTAATTATTATTGTACTATTTTATGCATATGATTATAATTTATTATACTTTATTCAATGTATTACATATGATGGAGAAACACTGAAAGAAATGGATACTTTCATATACTTGGGAAGCATCATCAATGAACAAGGAAGATCTGATGTAGATGTAAAGGCAAGCATTAGCAAAGTCAGAGCAGCATTTCAATAGTTGAAAAACATATGGGACTTAAAACAAATATTAACTAACCTCAAAGTCAGACTTTTCAATTCGAATATGAAGACAGTTCTGCTGTATGGAGCTGAAACTTGGAGAATTACTGCAAACATCATCAGACGGATACAAGTATTTATAAACAACTGCCTAGGCAGGATACTGAGTGTCCGTTGGCCGGAAATCATCAGCAACAGCTTACTATGGAAGAGGACAAACCAACTTCCAGCCGAAGAGGAAATTAGGAAAGGACGTTGGAAATGGATAGGACATACATTGCGGAAATCATCAGACTGCATCACGAGACAAGTATTAACATGGAATCCTGTTGGGAAACGGAAAAGAGGAAGGCCAAAGAACACTCTGCGTCGAGAATTGAAAGCAGACATTAGAAGGATGAACAGCAACTGGAAGCAACTGGAAAGGATTGCTGAGGACAGAGATGAATGGAGAATCCTGGTGAGTGGCCCATGCTTTACAGTGAGGAGTAACGGGAGTAAGTAAGTAAGTAAGTAATTACATTTGAGATGACAGTGAAGCCTAAATTATTCTTATTATCGTTTATAGAACTAATCTACTTTTGAATATGAAGTGCACCTGGTATATGACCAAGTTACATTTGAGTTATTACCAGAGCAACTTCTAACGATTGAACCCACTCTTACGAATCAGAATAAATCAGAAGGTAATGAAGGATGGAAGAGAATTTGGAAGTGGAACACTGCCAATTGCACATCATCCACATCATCATCTTCAGTAAGGATGTTTCATATTCCATGCTTACAATCAATTTCGTTCCAAATGTCTCAAGGATCGAGAAGCTAAAGGGAAGGGTCAGTCACAGGAAATGAATTCTATTTACAGCTTTTGGTCATTTTTCTTGCGTGAACAATTCAGTAAAACTATGTATAAAGACTTTCGTAAATATGCATTGGATAGTGCCAAAGTAAATGCAAGATATGGATTAGTGTTTGTTTCGATTTTATAGTTATGGATCGGAACGTCATTTCCGTAAGGCTATTTTTATAGATTTTGAAGAAAAAACTCTACGTAACTATGATGAAGGCCATGTATATGCATTAGAAAAAATTTGGTCTTTTCTACATTACAGTCAATGTAAATTAAAGTTGGATGCACGTTTGCAAAATCTGTTGAATTCTAAATATCGTACTTTGCAAGATTTTCGTATCAATTTTAAACCACCTACTGGCTTTTTGTCAATAAATCACGTCGGGTTCACGAATGAAGTGCACCCGGTATATGACCAAGTTACGTTTGCGGTATTACCAGAGCAACTTCTAACGATTAAATCCACTCTTACGAATCAGAATAAATCAGAAGGCAATGATGAATGGAACAGAAATTATACTTGATCGTGAATAGAGCGGCAACGGGATAGTAACGTCTAGGCCGGCAAACTAGCGAGATAGATGCTTCCCACGGTGCATTGTGACGTGATCTGTTGATGATGCGTGACCAAGCGCCTTCAACTAGTAGTGTTCGCTAAAACAAACGTGGTCAGCATCAATGTATGTGTTTATACATTCTTACGTCACTACTAACTACTCTGAACGTCATACATGAGAAACAGTCGTTTTGTATGTCGTAAGGTTTAGACAGTTTATATTCATTCGAAAACACTATAAATGTTGGATACCAAAATACTAGATCTGTCCTGTTGAAAGGTATCTACTAGTCTTTTCAATCTACGAACATTTTTTATTGGAAAACCACTTAGAGCTAGTTTCACCTTTCGAAGGTATAAATTCATCTTTACTTTAGAGATCTTTGTACTTAAAACAACTATTATAAAAGTTAAATAGTGAAGGTAATTCATCCTCTTGGATGATACCATTTATTAAAACTCTATAGTTATTCTTATAGTAAAACAGTATAAAAAATTATTCAGCTAAGAGGTTACGTCATAAACCTGTCCAGAGATTGCAAGAGTGAACAAGATAAGAAAATGTTACGCCGGGCGATCAAAGAAAAGTAACGAACTTTCACAACTGTATTTTGGGGGACTATTCTTGTTATTTTATTCATGAGTGATGTAATCATTTTATTTCTATGACTGTTATGTTCCCCTAGCCCGGTTCTCTCGTCTTGTATATTTGCTTTTAGTACACTGTTTATTTACTATGAACTACGCTTACTTAATAATGTACAAGTTGTTTCCATTCACTGCCACCTTTTCCTTTGTACTGTATCAGTGTTACATCTGTGATTGGTTTACTGTGTGGTCTGATTTTATGTGTATATAAAGGCACGATTAAAATATAATACGTTCTCGGTTCTCAGTTCTCGCTCTCGCTCTCTCAGTCTTCCTGTTCTCAGTTCTGGTTGTCCTATCGTCGGCCTGGGGGTGAGTGGGCTTAGGTCAATCGCACATTCTCATCTAGGCAAGCATCTCATTGATGTTCGCGTCCACCAACCAAATCGTCTCCTCCTCCATCCTTTCTTCACGTCATAGCAGAAAAAAATTGCCCACTTGAAGAAGTGGAAAAAAATGTTGGAAATAATGATAATTATTAAAAGTTGATTGCAATGTATAAGTAATAAACAAAGAGAATATTGAAGTTATGACAACATACTTTTATTGTTCACAGAGTTCAAGATTAAATTGTAGAGGTATATATGATCTTTACGAACTAACTTGTTTGATGAGGCTGATAAAAGTGAAAAAGTATCTACCTAGATCAGTATGACTCAATAAGATAATCCTGGTGATAGACTTACATTCTTTTTTAACATTCAAATTGGATAATGTTCAAAAGTGTATTTATCAACCATTAGGTTTGTATCACCACGTAAGCTTGCAACTACACATCCTTGTAGTGTAAAGCGGTAATTTATCAATAATACATCTTCATACAATTGGTAGGTGGAAGAAGACAGCCCGAAGCTGTACGCAATAAAAAGTTTTTCTTTGTCAATCAGTCAGTCAGTTATAAGCAACAGAGTGGTTGACATATAATATTAGCACAACGAGATTAAATTGATAGCCTGACAAGAAGGAACATAAGAAAGTGTTGGGGATGTCAGATCCCCAGAATTCTCTTACTAAACCTGTTATTTTTGTGACTTATTTGTGTACATTTAAATTTCTCATTTTCGCGCCAGAAATTTCCCTTTTCACCTTCAGTTCGTGTTACCCACTTAATGAGACGCTGAATCTTATTGGTTCGTTGTTTATTTTAGTACGCTATTTGTAACATTTCAAGGACGCTCTCTCTTTTTGTATATATACGCATGAGATGTGCGATTGTCGTTCCGTTCTCTGGGCTGCCTGTGGAATTAAAAGCTTCTTCTGACTTTGGACTTCTCTCTCTAGTTAGTTGGGCTGGGGCGCTGCGAATAGCTTAGCTTACTGGTTGTTGTGTCACAGGTCATACGCTCGCTAGCAGGTATCGAGTTGTGATTTATTTGCGAGAACCCTAACAGAAAGAAATCCTGGAAAACAAAGTAAGTTGAAATTTAGAGCAATGGTAAAAGACGAATTTATCCACATCATGTTACTTAGTGTCTCAAATCGGCACTATTTCAAAAACAATGGATCTAACAATCTTTGTCTATCAACTGACAGCAAGCTTTGGTTTGGTGAAACCTCCCTGTTCCATACCTTTTCTTCATAATTCTATATTATCATTAAGAATTACACGTCGATGTAGGTAATGGTCTGACATACATAACATGTATTCCAACCATCTCAATTGTTATTCCAACAAACAATGAATAACTCTTCAATTCAAATTGAAACATACTGCATTCGCCTGATTTGTTCAGTATTCTGTAACTTCATCGTTACTAAAAATAAAGTAAATTGAATAAGCGATGGTAACAGACAAAGTTGTCGTTGAAGCACACACATACATACACCTACAAATATGACATTTCGGTAATAACTTTAAGTTGAAGTCACTATACTACTTATCTCTCTATAATACTATCCTTATTCTTCTTAGCGACAGACACTATAGAGATGAAATATTATAATTAAAAATATTTATTCAACTTTGATTTCACATTATTGATCATTTCATTCTGTGATAGAAAGACGAATCAATTGAAAATGGGTATTCGATTAAGAATAGGTTTATTCATGAAATACTGGATAATAGTAATCATCTTAACGGTAAAACTTCTTGGTAGTGTTTAATCACTATCTAAAGTAAAATAAGTTAATTTTTTAGACTATTCAGTTAGTATTCATTAACATGTATTTATGATATGCCGGGAACCTAACGAAGATTGACTATCTTCGAGAACTGTGCTTTAGAATATTATTTTAATTATTGTAACTGTGGACATTGTGGTCATTTCATTTCTGAGACTGTTACGTTCCCCTTGCCCAGTTCTCTCATTTAATGTATTTACACTTAGTATATTGTTTATTGCTAAAAACTACGTTTAATTAATTGTGTACAGGTTGCACCATTAACTGCCACTATTCCCTTTGTCCTGTACCAATGTTAGATTCTTGATTGGTTTACCATGTGGTCTGATTTCATGTATATATAAAGGCATGATTAAAATATAATACGTCCTCAGTCCTCAGTTCTCGGTTCTCGAATCTCGCTCTTCCCTGTTTTCCGGTTCTCAATTCTGGTTCTCTATTGTCGGCCTGGGGGCTGAGTGGACTTAGGTTAGTCGCGCATTATCTACTAGATACACTTCATTGGTGTTCACGTCTACCAACCAAAACACTCTCTCTTTCTACATATCATTACCAAGGTTAATTTTGATAATTTCAAATAAATTGAGCATTGGATAGGTTGTTTATAGAAATGAGTGAAATACTTATCTGTAAAATTCCAATCAGTAGAAATTAAAATTTCTGACGTTTCGCGGCTTAGTGCAAGTCGCTTCTTCAGAGAAATGAATAACCGAATTGAATTAATGCAAGATTAAATGATAATACAATGGAACAAATCAATAACAAAATAAACTCGTACAATCATCGTGTCATGATATCGTGATGATCATATCATGATGTCAAGTCATTTAGGTCAAGGTGGTTTGATATGAGACATGGATGCAAATGTTAGTGTGATGTGAGAGGAAAATACATGAGAATAAAATTGTCTGTATGTTCATGTGTATGAAATTTGATGTGGTTAGATGGATAGAAAGTCCATGTTGGGTGGATAGAAAGGCCTTCCCTTTTGTTAAGTGCAGTTGAATTTAACAACATGTCAAGCGCTTCAGCTATTCGTCTTTCTTTATAATTGGATAAACCTTTTTGAATAATTCGGATATTTTTAATATCGATTTTATGGTTGTTTTCTTCTCGTCATAACAATTAGCTTGAGATAAATTATGAGAGAGGATTTTTAGAGATCAATATTACACTACACACACACACACACTCTCCATATCTTTAGTGAGTTGTATAATAAACTTTAGTTTTTATTGACAGTTCCAGTTAAAGCCATTACTTTAACATATTTGTATTTTGCTTTATTCGGTATATCAGTTTATGCTACAGTGGATATGTTCATATAAGTATAGGAGTTCATGTCCATCAAGGAGGTAATTTGTATTCTTCTGGAGTGGTTAGCTATAAGTATAATGAGGAGTAAAAGAGGACAGTGACGCAATAGATTTGTAGATAAATAAATTTCAAATACGCTAAGTAGTGAAAGTAATTGATCAAAATAGGTAATAACATATAAATACAAAGACAATTTGACAATGAAAACTGGAATAACATGATCTAAAAATGATTCTGTGGAGATAAGTGTTAACTTTAGTTGACTGTATTCGTCACAGATTGATAATTATTAGGGAGCACTGGATAGTTGTTCCATCCTAATATGAGACTGCTCAGCAGCGTTTACTGGTTAGCGTTTTCCAGCAGCACTTGTCCTCTAATCCATCAGCAAATCAGTGACGAATGTAATCAATAAAAGTAATACCTGTTTCTACAAAACCACCTCAAGCCATCTACAACAATCAACTTACTAGTGACTAACTTCGCAATGCCTCTGGTGTCCTAGTGCGAAGTCGTGATTTGTAGAGTTCAGGCATACCGATTGTGAGACAGTTATTACTTACGATAATTGTTGATCATTTCACCAGGTCACGCACAGATTGATGTGAATAGGAATTCTGCCACTGGACACCAGTTGGTCCAGTAGTACAAATGCATTCACCATGGAGCCTGAAAATAGTGGGTTCAAATCCGTGGGTGCTGAAGATTCTCATACTAGAATATAACAACTATCCTGTTCTCCATGGTTTTCAGTAGTGTCTAGCGGACATCAGTCTATTACGAATATAATCAACTATAATATCAAATTGTTAAAATTAAAATCTCCAATTTACGTAGTACTTCATTATTCACAATTCACATAACAAATAAACAAAACAAACTAATTAAAACTGTTTCTATGCAACATACGAACTATAGGAAACGTGACGGATAAATACATCAATAATTCATATATTCATCTAATCCATTAGGTGAATCAGAATATGCTTAGATCCCTCCTTATGTACCTACATCCCAGTGTTGATGTATACATCGGGATTCGAACTCAGTTCGTTTCATGCCAAACGCCACTTAGTTCACTACATCCTACAGACGAGTCCCAAATAAGATAAAACGTGCATTCTGGATTTTACTTGCCAGTCACAATCCAACGTAAACAGTTAATTGAATCAGATTCATGAAATTGCCATTTGTTTACAGTTTACTATCATCTAATTTCATTACTTTCATTTCACTTCATTCACTTTATCAAACTCTCCTTTATGTTGGTTTACTTTCTCATTTCATATAAATCATAGCTTCATAAAATGTTTGGATAGAATTATTCAAGATGATTATGTGCCAACATTACAAGATCTATTGATTATGAAACAATCGTCAAAAGCTGTCAAAGAATCACTTTTATCAATTGGATCAATAACTTTAAGGTAAATAATGATTTATGAAGATTAGTGGTAAGTTTTTAAGTTGATTGAATTACTCATCGAGGGATGTTGGTAGGGCATAACTAGAAATTAAAGAGCACATCTGGAAAACTATTTCGTCCTAGTATGAGACCCGTGAGCAGGGCGTATCCGTAGATCCTGTCTCAGCAGCCTGAAGTCTGCGAACCCCTAACATTTCCCACTATTGAATAACTTGTAAATATTTACCAGTACTAAATAATTTCGATCGAATTATTGATTTATTATCGATTATTAATATTAGTTTTCATTTAATAGTTACATAATATACCAAATAGGAAAAGAATTTCTCATTATTCGAGCGTAACTATTAACAAGATTTAATGTGAATATTAGGACATCAAAAAAAAGCTGTTATGAGAATGCACGAGTATTATCGATTAGTACGCGCACACATACCTACCCTCTAATTATAAAGTCAACAACAGCAGAACTAGAGCGATGAGGACAAGACAGCTGAGATGACTACCAGACAAAATCAAACTAAATTACAAAACATTCCTTTGTACATATAGATGAAAACTGACCAAACAAAAACGAATAATATCTAAGAATGGTAGATTCCAGTGTATATTCCAAAATAAAAAGAGCCTAGAAAAAAAACAGTGACCCGGAAAACACACGTCGAAACATACACTGATTTACACATTATTCATTCAAATAAATAACATTCAGTGGATCAACATCACTTCAACAAAACATTATGTCAACTTAAAAAAAATATCACAGATTCAATCAATTCATTTAACATTCTCAATTCACTCGACGACAATCAACAGTCCATCACTCATACAAATAACAATGTCAACACATTCCTCAATCATCATCACTCAATCATATACACAATACAACTTATTACATCAAATACCTATTCGCCACACAATCGAATAGACAGTCCACTCTTACCAATATACAATATACACAACTCCCATTCATCAACAATATGCAATTGGCAGTGACCAATTGAATGATGCAACCAACTGGGTGTAATGAGAAAATGTGATAAGTAGAAATCAACGATGCATAGTGTATAGTGGTCAACCACCAATAATCATGTATGGATGGATGAAGTCACATCGAACCAGTAAAATAAAAGTGTAATGTTCACCACGTAGTCTCAACATTCTCATCAATATACACATTATTCACATGAGTATGAGTTGATGAAGAGTATAAACCTATTAAGAAACAGCATCCGTTTACTTATCTCCAATTGCCAATAATCCAATAACTTCTCCGACAATTATCAACATCAATTGCAAATCGAAAAGCACACATCACAGAATCATCGTCTGACATGAATTCAGTCACTGTGCAATAGAATTGGTGTGTGCAAAACAACTACTTCATGCATCGCATTCAATGCAACAATGTTTAATCATCTGCAAGCTTCTATAATCTCAAACAACATAGACGTAAATGGGTACCAATTGCAAACACAATGATTTCATAAAATCCAACCAACCACATCTCCTTTCATTTGAAGCACTGGTTTATTAACATTATTACTATTATTAATATTATGTCCACCACAAAATAACAATGATCACCACAATCACGACAACTACGAACTGATATTTAATACCCAGATATCCCTCACTCACACAATTATAACGAGCTCCAAGTTAGTCAATACTCAACATTTGTATGATTCATATACTCCAGTAGTAGCTATTATTCCTTATTCCACACAATTGTTTTCATATTTATTTACACATACAAGCCCATATATCACACATAACACCGTCCAGGATAATAGCAACAATGTAAATCAATGACACACAATTCATGTCGAACTCGAATAACAACTACTTAATTGAATGACAACAGTTGATTAACACGAAAGAATATATGATAATAAATAATGAATGAAATGGCAGCTCACTACATCACATATATGAAAGTGCTAGAAGCAAATTGATGTATGAGTAGAGGCAATCAAGGCATTCATGTAAATTAATATTTTGCAAGTTATTTGAGTTATTTCAATTTCATTCCTGTCGACTCAAATTTAATTAACGATCTATTTCAATTGTTTGTCTTCATCACAGATTAATATAATTTGTGTGGTGATGAAGACAATAATGAGTAGGGTAGGGTGGAGTGGGGTTGGTATTATGGAGTGAATGATTGTGTCATTCTATCATAATATGTGTTTTCACATTGACATTGGATACCTAAATGTTATTGACCTTTCTGTTGAATGAAGCACACTAGAAAGTAACACGTCTCGACATCTCTATGAAAGTGAACACATGACCCTATGGTCTTGCTGGCAACACTCACATACCAGCAATACCTGTCAGTTTTCCAGCGTAGTATCGTTATTTCAATCAAATTGTAATATGACCTAACTCTTAGTCAATGCCGCTGGTGATAAGTGTCTGGTTACAGGCTAGTGTAATTCCTATCACTCACATCGTCGGACTAGAACTTCAGGAACATCTTGAAGTTAATCACTCGTTTGCTGATTATTATTATTATTATTTTTCATTTAATGTGGTTTATGTAGAAACTTGATTATCCTGGATTATATTTTTGTTTGAGAGAATCGAGTGGGTTCATTCTTCTTCTTCTCTAGTGTTTCATGAATTTCAATGGTAACCAACTGAAATTAATCTCTTTAATAAATAACACAAATATACACTAATCTCTACAGCAACTTATTTACTATCTTTACTTTATATTGATTTCTTGCTTATTTCTATTGCTCTTCCTATAAGAGAACAAAAAGTAACGTTTTTTTTAAACTTATTTCCTTTTTATTCAATTTTTTTCTAAATGTAAAAACAAAAAGAAAAACTAAAAAAAAAATAATAAAAATTAATTTATTCGTTAGAATATTGTTTAATTGTACAGGAAATGATTAGGTATAAAAAAGAAAAACAACAATGTACAATTCATTTATATAAAGTGAAAGGTAGAAAAAGGTAGGGGGGGGGGAGGGAGGGTAGTAAATTCACTACAGTCACCTGAAGTTAGATTTAAATTGGTGCCAAGGTTACGTTTAAGGATTGTTTAAAAGAATTTCAATCAATTAACTTATGTAAGGTGGATATTTATGAAGTGTATAAGAGAAAAGGGATTTTTAAATTTCAGTGGTTTAATAGGGAAAGATTGGAATAAAGTTTAATTCTTTGTGCTCATCAAAAATTGAAGTCGATTGGGTATCAATGAAAACCTAGAGATATCATAGTTTATTACACTTCAATGGGAATTGACCTAAATCTCGCAACAAAGTCGAACCCAGTGACTTTAAGTAGCACTGGGAACACTGAAACATCTAAAAAAAAAATAAATGACCTACAATTGTAGAATTAACTTCTCCATCAATATACATTTAATGTAGCACGACAACCATCCAGTAACAATCATGACAACTGTCTTACTACCAAATAGTCTCAATTCATTCAGTCAAAACGAAATCAAGGGTATCCAATATCAATGTGGAAACACATATTATGATAGAATGACACAATTGTCCACTCCATCATACCAACCCCACTCCACCCTACCCTACTCATTATTGTCTTCATCACCACACAAATTATATTAATCTGTGATGAAGACAAACAATTGAAATAGATCGTTAATTAAATTTGAGTCGACAGGAATGAAATTGAAATAACTCAAATAACTTGCAAAATATTAATTTACATGAATGCCTTGATTGCCTCTACTCATACATCAATTTGCTTCTAGCACTTTCATATATGTGATGTAGTGAGCTGCCATTTCATTCATTATTTATTATCATATATTCTTTCGTGTTAATCAACTGTTGTCATTCAATTAAGTAGTTGTTATTCGAGTTCGACATGAATTGTGTGTCATTGATTTACATTGTTGCTATTATCCTGGACGGTGTTATGTGTGATATATGGGCTTGTATGTGTAAATAAATATGAAAACAATTGTGTGGAATAAGGAATAATAGCTACTACTGGAGTATATGAATCATACAAATGTTGAGTATTGACTAACTTGGAGCTCGTTATAATTGTGTGAGTGAGGGATATCTGGGTATTAAATATCAGTTCGTAGTTGTCGTGATTGTGGTGATCATTGTTATTTTGTGGTGGACATAATATTAATAATAGTAATAATGTTAATAAACCAGTGCTTCAAATGAAAGGAGATGTGGTTGGTTGGATTTTATGAAATCATTGTGTTTGCAATTGGTACCCATTTACGTCTATGTTGTTTGAGATTATAGAAGCTTGCAGATGATTAAACATTGTTGCATTGAATGCGATGCATGAAGTAGTTGTTTTGCACACACCAATTCTATTGCACAGTGACTGAATTCATGTCAGACGATGATTCTGTGATGTGTGCTTTTCGATTTGCAATTGATGTTGATAATTGTCGGAGAAGTTATTGGATTATTGGCAATTGGAGATAAGTAAACGGATGCTGTTCCTTAATAGCTTTATACTCTTCATCAACTCATACTCATGTGAATAATGTGTATATTGATGAGGATGGTGAGATTACGTGGTGAACATTACACTTTTATTTTACTGGTTCGATGTGACTTCATCCATCCATACATGATTATTGGTGGTTGACCACTATACACTATGCATCGTTGATTTCTACTTATCACATTTTCTCATTACACCCAGTTGGTTGCATCATTCAATTGGTCACTGCCAATTGCATATTGTTGATGAATGGGAGTTGTGTATATTGTATATTGGTAAGAGTGGACTGTCTATTCGATTGTGTGGCGAATAGGTATTTGATGTAATAAGTTGTATTGTGTATATGATTGAGTGATGATGATTGAGGAATGTGTTGACATTGTTATTTGTATGAGTGATGGACTGTTGATTGTCGTCGAGTGAATTGAGAATGTTAAATGAATTGATTGAATCTGTGATATTTTTTTTAAGTTGACATAATGTTTTGTTGAAGTGATGTTGATCCACTGAATGTTATTTATTTGAATCTATTATGTAGACATCAGTGTACATCATAACGTGGTGCCTGTATTATGGCCTTTTTTTCCATTTTTTTTTTTTTTTTTGACTGACTGTAGTTTTTATGTTGAAAATACTTGTTATTCCAATATGAATTGAAATTTGTGATTATTCATTCACTGCACATCTGCCTCATGCTCATTCTGTCCCAAACCACAGATTTTAGAGCATTACCCGGTAAACTGATCAGTAGCAACCATACAATATTAAGCAGATTCAAATTATCAGTAAACGATCTTAATAAAAACTTGTATTTTCCCATTGATTTGTTATAGACTAATGCTTGTCAGTCACTGTTGCTGTATGTGCATCGTTAGCGAATTGCCTCGATATAGCGAATTATTATTCACAAGAATTTCATAAAGTGGATTGTTACTGGCACATGGAATCTAGGACGCGCGTTTCGTCCTATTTGGGAGTCATCGGTTGGATGTACTTGCAAATACATCAACGGTGACTGACCAGCTTCTGTCTATAACAAATCACCGGGAATATACAAGTTTATCCTAATGCAGCTGTGCCCGTTGCACAAGTGTGATTGTTTGGATTTAGTAGTCTAGTGGTAAACGCGTTGACGTTCTGCACAAAACAGACTGAGTTCGAGTCCCACTGTGAACATCAATATTAGGATGCAGGTACATCCAGCCGATGAGTCCCAAAATGGACGAGACGCGCCTCCTAGATTCTACTTGCCAGTCACAATCTAATTTATATAGTAAACAATCATTAATACAAAATTGTTCATCAATTAGTAATCATGGTGTATCCGAATTATGAATCATAATATAATCAAATTATTTTATGCATAAATTGCCATAATCTCATTTCTTTACTTATCATCCTACTATCTTTTCCTTTATTACCTACTTTTTTTTATTGAATAGAACAATCAATTTAGGTGAATATAGTGAACATAAACAATTGAATAAACAATTTCATTATTTTGAATCAGTCAATATGATATTGTTTTTTATATCACTTGAAGATGTTTACAGATACAGTAGAACTGTTGAAGGAAATAATGTGAGTTGATAATCAATATTATCCCTATGCATGTTTTACATTTTACAGTTAATACAATTATTGTTTTTCTCTACTTTTAATATGTTTAACCAATGTGTAATTGAGTTAGTTTGTAGGCAAACATATTTACTGGTTATTATGCTATCAGATCATGTCGATGAAACAAGATACAAGATATCAAAATAGCATAGTTAGTAGTAATATCAGTAGTAGTAGTAGTAGTAATAATAACAATTAGGCACTAAGCATATGATTTCAAAAGAAATAATGAATTGATGAAATAATATTGTAGTGATTTTCAACTCAAACAGTTCAGATGAACTTAGATAATCATATAACCTATGTGTACTGTTATTCTTGATGTTTTGATACATCTCTTACTATATCTTATTATTCATGTATGGCTCTCCACGTGTAAATGTCTGCCAACTCATCTCCTTTGTTACATTGTTTTGGTGTAGAATGTTAAGATGACCTTTATCTTTCGTGCTTACCAATGATTGTCTTATTCTCAGCACTTTGTGATTATCTACATTTAGGACATTAGTAATCCTATAGGCATATACATATATTCCTAATGAGATCCCTTCCTCCCATGATTGCTTGATTGTCGATCCATGGACTGCTGATTACTAACTGCTCGGGATTCTATTCGTAGTTATTACAACACTATATTAACACTACTATTACTACTACTATGCAGCTTAGTTATTTGGTGACTCCATTTCGAATTACTAAAGAAGGAGTTCTAAGCACCAAGTACTAAATACTATTAATATGAACATTATAGAAAATTATGAAGTGATTTTAGCATTCTGGAAATGAGAAGACAAATGAACAATGAATACATCTGTATTAGCCAATATCATCCACATAGTCTACTATATTGATGGGGATTAATGTAAATGCCGCTTAACCAGGATGTTTATATCTGACGCTCTATCTGAAACCAAAAGTCAATGAATTTGAATACAGTAAAAAACATTAACCTTGATGAATTCATAGTATACTTCTAAGATTCTTTCCAGCTGTTGCTTTGCATCAAAAAAACAATCTATCATAATCAACGAGAAAACAAACAGACCTACTTTGTATCAGAATGGTTTTATTTTGAGTTGACATAGGAGTAGATTAATAAAAGATCATTACATAAGAAGAAGTTAAAGTAGAAGTAACTGAATGTTCTATACGGGAAACAAAATGAAAGGACCATGGATACAGAATCGTAGACAACACATCATAGTTATGCTGTAGTTATGAAAACATTCAATGGATGATTACAGCTTAGATAAGATAGGTGAACATAAATCAACGTGTGAACTTATTAGAATCTCCTAGTAAAATTCTTGAAAATTGGTCACCAAAGCTAAGTCTTATACTGTAAAAAGGTTTCGTATATAAACTTTTAATTGAAGTTATTACTGAAAAGCATAATAAATTGATCATTCTTTGCTTATTGAATGTTTAGAATGATTTCCATACATCGACTGCATGTCCAGTTCTAAGTAAATGACTAGTAAATACACTGTTGACAACTTAGTACTCTTTGAATCCCAAGTTTTTTTCTAAGAATGTGTTCAAAGATGTGGTTAATCATTCTTCTTTCTGTTCTTCTAAAGTATGTATTTCAGTTTTGATTTCCTAAAGGAACCAAGTTTCGTACTTAACTGAAACAGTTGTAAAGTGCTACTTTGTTTATTGTTAAATGATAATTATTTTTAATTTTCGAGTCATGTTAATCATTGCTTGATTTACATTTATGTCAACTTTAAAAGAACCCTTCTAATATAAAGAATATCAACTCTTATCGATCATTAATGTGAATTGTTGTAAAGCGGCGGTCGAAGAGGATAAAGAGATGAGGGTGGGATTTGACCTCGAACAAGATAACCTCTTGTACTGTTAGAGATATGAGGGCGGTTGTCACTTCCTGGCTGTCCACACCATGGAAAGATATTACTTCTTGAGGTACCTGAAAAGGAAACTGGATTAGTATTGGTCATAGCGACCTAGAAGCACGATCGCAGAGCCCAAGAGGCAACTGCCTGAGGCCAGTCACTCACGACCTTGCTATGGGATGTTTTCAAAGTGTTAGGTCCGTTCTTTAGAAGGCCTTACTGCCGGAGACGGAAATCCGTGGAATAAGGCGAGGTGTGACATTTTTAGGGTCGACCTTTTCTAACCCCTTCCTTCTGTTGTAAGAAGGCAGCATCGCTGCAGATGCTGGTTATCTGAGGGAAACACCTTACTGTTGTCACACCCCGCTGCAGCCAGCAGTACGACTTCGCCCTCACATCTTAGGTTGCTGCCTTTAGTCTTATCGTTCTCCAACAGACCTTCTCGGCATGGTAGGACCTAGAGGAACAAGCGTCCCAGCCAATATAATTCGGTTGGGTCGTCATGATAGGCAAGACTGACCACCACGTCAAGGTAGCAGCTACGGCAGAGACTATTGTTGTTCTTTCTTCATACAAATTCATTAAAATTGCTTGAAAAGTCAATGAATGAACTAATACGACTTCTTGGTTTAGTAATATTTAGTGTTCTTTCAAATATACTCTTACAACAGTTAGCATTGTGTATAGAAGTAGCATGGCAGTTAACATACGTATCATAAGTCAGTCAACGACATCTACATAGAACCTGGCCAATGTTTGCGTCGATACAAGTTGCTATAACTCAGCAGAACAACACGGTTAACACCATTTAAGTAGAAGTATTAATTACTTCAATGAAAATAATTTAAAAAGTGATTAGATATACAAAATATGTTTCAGATAGTAGGAAATAGTTCTTTGAACAAATAGCACAAAATAATTTTAAGCTCATGACTTAAGGGAGGACAATTAGTGAATGCACATGTGCTACGATGACCAATTCAGAGTTATCCAACACGTAGTTTCCGACAATTGGTCACATTGTCTGAGCCAACCCCAACCATCTAGTTTGTTGCCTTATACTAGCAGTTAGTGACTTTATTGACTAATGTCACGTACTGGTTTGCCCACACCTAAACCTCTTCCATCCTACTCAAGTATCGGTCATCGTTACTCGTCGGGGTAGAGAGGGGATGTTTAGATGCATGTTACATATATCTCACCCACCTTAGTCGACGAACATCTACAACTTCATTGATTGATATCCCATCATATCAGGAGTTTCACTTCATTATTACTTGACCAGTGACCCAAGAGAACTCCAGCTATGTTTCACAGAAATTAATGAATGAATACCAATACACTACGAGTGTCATTTATTCGTAATAGCTGCGATTTACATCCATACTGTAAGACATCAGACTGCTGCTCAGTATACTCATCTTTTTATTGAGAAACGTTTATTTAGTCTACGCCTTAGATAATGTAAATTGGCTAAAGCCTAGAACAATATTTCTTATTATGTCGATTACAATGCCGGTTAATCTATTTTGTAAGAGACCGTATCGCTGATATAGTTCACTGTATGTACTTGCTTGAACTTCTTCTACTGCATTACTCATTTCATCTATTTGATTTGCTAGTGCGTTGGAAGTATTCTCTCACCCTTTTTTGTACGTATTCCTGACTTTAACTATAATAGCAGCCAGGAACATATTTTTATTCAAGATTCAGTAACTACGAAACATTTTTACAAGTCTGGTTATCACTATTCGGTAAGCAATAATATAGTGAATAGTGGACTTCTGCAAGATGCCAGCTGTTCCTTTCAACTGTGTATTCAATCTTACGGAAAACGACTTTATCTTAAGAGCACACTTTCTTATCATTCGATACTACAGAAACAGCAGTAATTATCCAACTAATCGACTGATGAATCATCCGAAGTATTAGCGACATATTTATTTTACATCTTTGCTTTCTTATCAATCACTTTCAGCAACTAACATAACTTGAAGTACACTGTTATTTCAAGTCTGGATGAAGTGATCTATAAAATTTTCACTGTTCACTAAATATCTCATACCTGTTCATTTAGGGAGGGTGAGTACTACATATCAAAGTGTAGTCTTCATTAAAAATGTTGTTCTATGCATCTAAAGTTGCATATAACTATGTTTTATGAGCATGCCAATGTTCTGTGGACTAGAATCCCAAATAAGAAGCACTAGCATTGAAGAGGGTTAGAATATGAGCACTACTTGAACAGAAACATGGCCAAGAAATACCGGATACAACACATTTAGTGAATATTTAAAATCTTATCTGTCATGTCACTTATTGTAGTCATAGTCAGATGAATCACATAGTAGGTTAGTAATTCACTGAATGCATAATGTTGTTGTGAATGAAATATTTATCCAAATCATAGTTTAAATATCTTTGTTTAGGTTCGAATGACAAATGTGCACTATTAGCTCAATTTATAGCATGAAAGCTGCCTATTTATTATCAGTCTTTCCAGTTACAAGGTACTTAAGACAAACGTTTAATAAGAGTGAGTATATTGTAAGTAGATTGGGTCAGCCAGTCAGTCATGAAGAACGTAGAGCCCTATATATATCTACAAAAGTGCAAGTTTCCATAGCATATCAGTAAGACGCGATGAATTTTACAAGAACAACACTACGGTATGATTTAACACAAAGAATACGAAAGAATAATGGGACTTAAGGCCTAAAATAATATAAAGAATGAGTAAATACGTATCACTGTGACCGACTGTGAGCCACGTCACACAGAGTTTTATACCAATGATCACGATTATCACGTGGATCCCAACTAATTAATCTGCATCTAGCAACATAGCTTAGATCAACTGTCATAGACTTTATGGACTCATGCCATTTATTGGTTTAGGTCCCCCCCCGATCACCGTCCTCTCATTCTACTCCTATACCAACCAACATCGATTACCTAGGTAGGTGGTGGTCAGACAAATGTAATTCGTGTCTGAACCATATCAATTGATGAAGATTTATAGCCACTTTGACTAATCTGGCATGTTTCCTAATTCACTATTCATAACACTAATATTGCTTATTTATTCATCACATGATATACAAGAGATATATCAGAGATTTGTATAATACGCGATCTAAAGCCTACGCACATCATCTATTTTCATGTCCTATATTCTGTATAAATAGATTGATACAGAACTGATTAAATCATAACACTGCAATATTACAACATGATCTATAGTACATATATGGATAGTTAGATGACTTGACAACACTTATTAATTAATGTTTCATTTACCATATATAAAAGCTAGTTATATTACTTAATCACTCAAAGGTAATTAAGTGTAGCAGGACTTTAATATGAGACTTAGTGGTTAATTGTCAAAAGTTTTAATCACTAAGCTATCTGTTATTGGCATAAAGTAACTTGTACTGACATCATTACAAAGTATTTTTTATCTGAATAATAATTCAATACCGTATGTATAAAGTAAGTAAACATTCTCAGGACTTAATTGCCTATAGAAACCTTCTATCTTGAAGCGTCAAACAACAGACTTATTATGAAGGGCATGAAAGAAGGCATTACTTTGAAGCTGTAACTTATGTATTTAAAGCATGAATACCTATTTACATATATTCGGATCTTCCCGTCAATTTGTCATGTACTGAAATTGGTCAGTGTTTATTGCTGACGAGTCCCATGTAAGATTCTAGTCAGTAGTCATAATCTAACTTGAACAATAAATGGATACCTAAAATTTATGTGCTCAGTGATTATCTAATCTAAATAAGACACATTGATTTTCAAGTACTTTCCTTTCGCCAAAAGATATTTTGTAGCATTTCTTGACTGCCTTTAACACATATTCGTTTTTAAAAAATATGATTACTTTTTTGGGTCAACATGCAACTTTTAAGGTGGTTAAGGTGATTTAATGGTCTACCTTTTGGCAGCAGGATTAGAGATGGGCATGATTTGCTATCTCATCACTGTGTTGTTTATATGTATCTATTAACTTGTCTGATTAACCATTTAACTTAGAATGTTAAGAGTATGATCATAAATGACTAGTCTTATATCTTCTACCAGATTTCTGGAAATACTTTGAAATAAATTCTGTGAAGTATTGTCGTCGAACGACGTCAATTATGTTTGCCTTAGGCTCTTTCATAAAGTTAGCGTGTTTCAGATTAAAATTTATTTGACTGTCTGTTAACACTAGCTCCTCTATCGTTTTAGGTCACAGTAAGTTAACCGTTTACAATGATTACATAATAGCCGAATGGATAGATAAATCAACCTTTCACTTACCGGGTTGCAAGTAATTGTTGACCTTGCGTTTAATCGAACCAATTGGATTTGTACTATAACTATGATGTAACTACGAGAATACTGGTTGGTTGGCATGGTGCTAGAGTTATTGGAAGACTCTTTTCAGATGTACATAACTAGAGAACAACACCTAAAATTAAGTCGTAGGCCAAATCGTTTATTGAATAAGAATAAGGGTTTTTGTAGAACATACTATACCATAGAAAACTACACCATGACAATCGTAAATAGTCTATGAATAGCCGACAATCTGAACAATACAAACATCATGGTTACTAATTGCTTAAGAGATGTCTGTCCTCAACAAGGAGTCCTGTTACCACAAAAACTAGACTTCATAGGTAGTGATTACCGATTATATGTCGCATTATATCAATGGATATATGTTAATTACAAGAATAAATAGTGAATGTTATGTTTGAGGTAAATTTGTTCAATGTTGAAAATGATTACATGATGAATAGTGAATCAAAATAAAATGAACGTCAAGTACAAATAAAGGTGACTGTATAGTCGTTTTCCTAATATAAGGAATAAGTTTATTTAAAGTGATCAGAACAGCTGTTTTTTCTATTTGTTGAAGGTGATGTCGAGTAATCTTTCTCTATGCTGTGACATCGGTCCCAAGCACTAATCGTCCTGGTCTATGAGAAAGAACAGAAGTCCTCTTGTGATATTTACCGAGGAATAAGTTTAACGAATATAAAATCTAAAATATTGGCATCAATCACACTTCGATGACTAACTAAAACTCATGAAGAGCAAAATCAAGATAACCAAGGTGGTTTCAGACCTGGATGTGGTTATATAAACCAAATATTCACACTTTTGCAGGTTCTGAAACATAGACACCCTTTAAGACGCCCAACAATAGTCTTATTCCTTGATCATAAGGCTGTGTTTGACTCTATCGATCGTAGGGTTATGTGGCATTGTCTGCCATCGAAAGGCGTACCAGAGAAGCACATTAATTTTATACAAGCTCTTTACTCGAACACTACTAGTGGAATCAGAGCTTATGGCGGACTCTCGTCGGAAATTATTACATGGAGTTCGTCAGGTTTGTCAGCTTTCCCCATTTTTATCTAATTTTATCATCGATACTTCGTCGATACGACGTCGTTTGACTTCTCCATAGTTAATATTCTTCCCGGTGATAGACTTGTTGGCTTTGAGTATGCAGATGATATAGTTCTCTTGGATGAAGATGCTGATGAAATGCAGTATCTCTTGACTATATTAAACGTTAATGTAAGGATGTTTGGGATGCGATTCTCCTCATCAAAATGCAAAATATTACTTCAGGATTGGCTTGATTCGGTACCGAAGTTAGTGATAGGGAGTGAAGTAGTGGAACCTGTTGACCGCTTCACATATCTTGAGAGTCTCATCAGTCCTGATGGTCTGATGTCTGATAAAATCTTGGAGCGTATGCAGAAGGCTCGATTTGCTTTATCCAATTTCCGTCACATATAGTGTAGGAATGACATCCATCTACTGACCAAAGGACGCGTTTACTGCGAAGTAGTTCGATCCATTTTACTTTATGGATGCGAAACATGGTCACTAAGGATATAGGATAATCGTAGGCTTCTAGTATTCAATTATAGATGTCTTCGAAGCATTGCTTGTGTTTTCTGGGACCATTGAGTAAGCAATACTCACTCACTCACTCATACACTGATCTACTCATTCATTTATCCACTCACTAATTTACTAACTCTCTTTCTTTTCTTCCCCTCCCCCTCTCACTAATGACTTCTATTCTTAATTTATTTCAGATGTTTGATCATCAAACATTTAAATTATTCAAAGAAATTGTCAATTCACCAGATTTAACACGTAAAGACATAGTTGTTTACTTAAATAAATATGATGTTCTCAAATCGATAATTACACCAACTATGAATGATAATATAAACAACATGACAACTAATAAAAATGTTAATGAAAAGAATATTGATGATATAGGTAAGTTGATTTATATATAGATGAATAGAATTCATTTTTTTTTTAATTTAAAGTTGTTAAAATTCTTTAAAGAAATTGGGAATTCTACCCCTGGATGCTGACTCAGTGGTGTAAATGGTTAGGCGTTCACCATCAACGTGAAGCCCGTGGTATGGAATCTGGAGTGCGCACTTTTAAGGAGTTCCACACTAGAACGAAACAGCTGTCTAATGCTCCCTGATTTTCAATAGTACTCTGCTAACATCATTCTGTGACATATTCAATCAAATAAATCTTTAAATTTTAGTTGGACTATGATTGATAAGTGGAATCACGAAGGCGTGTTTCATCCTATCTGCAATTCATCAGCTTGATGTGCCAGCATTTGAGTGTAGATTTTTATTGGTTAACATTCATTCGAATGTATATTGGTTAATAAACTAAGTAAATCTATTTAGTCATTGAAAGAAAAATGATAAATATTTAATGAAAAAAAGTTCCTTCACAATGATGTCATTTAGATTAACTAGGCGATTGTCTATGCGGAGGAATTCTACACATAATCAGTCAATCAATGTCTGTTATCCCTTGTGGAGCAGAGCCCACCGAACTAACATTCTCCAACCAACTCTGTCCTCAAATCTTATTTACACTTCTTCTTAAGTGTTGTTCATTTTTTTTTAATTTAAAGTTGTTAAAATTCTTTAAAGAAATTGGGAATTCTACCCCTGGATGCTGACTCAGTGGTGTAAATGGTTAGGCGTTCACCATCAACGTGAAGCCCGTGGTATGGAATCTGGAGTGCGCACTTTTAAGGAGTTCCACACTAGAACGAAACAGCTGTCTAATGCTCCCTGATTTTCAATAGTACTCTGCTAACATCATTCTGTGACATATTCAATCAAATAAATCTTTAAATTTTAGTTGGACTATGATTGATAAGTGGAATCACGAAGGCGTGTTTCATCCTATCTGCAATTCATCAGCTTGATGTGCCAGCATTTGAGTGTAGATTTTTATTGGTTAACATTCATTCGAATGTATATTGGTTAATAAACTAAGTAAATCTATTTAGTCATTGAAAGAAAAATGATAAATATTTAATGAAAAAAAGTTCCTTCACAATGATGTCATTTAGATTAACTAGGCGATTGTCTATGCGGAGGAATTCTACACATAATCAGTCAATCAATGTCTGTTATCCCTTGTGGAGCAGAGCCCACCGAACTAACATTCTCCAACCAACTCTGTCCTCAAATCTTATTTACACTTCTTCTTAAGTGTTGTTCATTTTTTCCATGTCTGCCTCCAATTCCCTGTGTAATGTGTTCATTTTATCTTGCTGCTTTCGATTAGTCTTGAGGATTCCAAGTTAGTGTTTGTCTTGTGACACAGTTTGGTGATTTCTTGATTGTGTGTCTTGTCCACCCCCAGTGTCTTTTTCTGATTCCTTTCTCGGTTGGAAGCTGTTTGATTTGTTCTCTGTTATTATTGAGGGTATCTGGCTAACAGATCTGAAGTATCATACGCAGATAGCTATTTATCAATACATGTATCTTTTGGATGATACTTTTCATGGTTCTCCAAGTTTCATCGCCATGCAACAAAACTATCTTAACGTCTGTATTGAAAATTTTGACTTTGATGTAGTCTGATATATAATAGTAGTCTGTAACAAAATAGAAGTATTACGTTAAGTAAACAAGTTGTCAAAATCATATGAGAAGAAAGTAACTACAAGTATCAATGTAATAGGCTTGATTACAATTAGAAGATAGAAATAGATTACGTAATAGTGTAAATAATTGTTGAAAATTCCTATGTAAGATACAGTTATACTTCTAATTAATTGTTAATGTTAATGTTAACTTAATACTAAAGAGTGAAGTGAAAATTAATTGTGAAAAACAATAGAAGGTTAAGTCTTATGTAAAATGAATGTTTAGATTTACCTTATCTGGATACAAAGTGTTAACTTTGATCGATGATTGTCTGAAGCCTCCGTTGAAAGTAGGTATGTGATTTGTTAGCGTTTTACTGGTTAGCGTTTTTTTTTAGCAAGGATGTTGTTTTACGGGATGGGGTTGCTAACCCCATGCCCAACCCTCCTCCTTTATACAGGCTTGGGACCGTCAGCAACCCGAGGGGGCTTCTGGCGGAGTTTATGTGATTTGTATTCTTTCTAAATTATTTCGATTGAATTTATGAGTAACTTAGAAAGATGATTTTAGTAGAGGTAACATAATCAGAGGTAACCAACTGTACAATGATGAAATTATTTATCAATCTACATATTCATCTAGGCAACTAAGCAGAGTAGTCTTTAAAGATAAGGTTTTCTATGTGTGAACAGTATAACATACTTCACAACTTCGAGTAAACTTGTATATGCACATTAATGTTATCACAATTAACTTTTATATACTTAGAAACTATAGAAGCAGTGAGGGGATATTTTATTTCCAATGAGTTTTTCATCTAACGTCTACATTAATACATTCTTATTTCATTTACAATTATAATAAAATCAATACTGATCATGTAGTGGTGGTGTGCTAGACAACAATAATGTTACATGTTCAAAGGGGTTTATGTAGCTAATTACAAATTATATAATTTTGGTTATGCTGGATATTCTGAAATAGATGGTTTAATTGAGAAGCTTCTATTGTCATTCATGGAGACTCCATCGGCTTTATTATTGTTACTATGGTGATTATCATCATCATCATCATCATCATCATCATCATTTTGATTCAATTTATAACTTCAATATTTGTTACCTTTCACGTTTGCATGATGATAACCCTTGAGTAACACACTTGACCAATAGATATGTTGTAATTACTTCATCAATTTCATCAATACATATTATGCAATCTACAATGTCCTAATGAATTCAATTGTTATTTTTATACTTTCGAAAATTATAACAATAACCTAATTCACTCATATTGTGTTTACTTTGTTAATGAATTATCATTAGAATTAAGGCGGTTTGTGGAGATTAGTGTTAAGTTTTAGTTAAGTGGATACTCACTTCTGAAGAGTGTCATACTAGGAAGAAACAGCTGTTTAGTGCTCTCTGGTTTTCACTAGTACCTTATCAACATCAACTAGTGACGAATTCAATCAGCTAATCGTAATTAACTGTGTAAACTCCTTTGAACATGTAACATTATTGTTGTCTAGCACACCACCACTACATAATCAGTATTGATTTTATTATAATTGTAAATGAAATGGGGATGTATTAATGTAGACGTTAGATGAAAAACTAATTGTAAAGGAAATATCCCGTTTTCGCCTTCACATTTTCTAAATGCCATAATGGGAATATGTTTTTTCTTTATTGAAATCTACTTGTATTATGTATTCTTACATGTTTTCATGAAATGGTTTGCATTGTTGTAATCACTGAGAAACTCAATGGAAGCTTATTTAAATCTCAGCATGTTACTACTATATCTCGTACTTGATATCTTGACTAGCTTGCAAACAACTTTAGCACTCAAACGCTTTGAACACTCCTAATGGCCAAATTCAGAAGACAGAAGACGAGAAGACAGGAAACTTTATTCCAGTAAAATTGACAGTAAAATTCTGTACAAAATAATCGTATATTCATAGTTTTTGAAACAACAAAATCAGCATTATGATCCATGCAATCCGAGCCAAAGATTCTCAACTATTACCCAGTCAGAAAGCACCACGCTGAGGTTCTGGAAGGTTCTGTCGATCAATCATTGGACAGAACGTTTCCGGCTAATTCAAGGGTTTTGGAGGATTCGTTGAGGTTTCTGGTAGCTTCCCCAGCATGTACAATCGAAATCATAATATGGTTATTAGTCTAAATGAGTTGGCAGTGTTCATTATTTAGTGATTCATTAGTATCAATATCACAGTCCTTCATAAATCGTGGATTAATGCTGTTGTTTCTAACTGTAACATAATGACTGCTGTAAATTTGAATACTAATCGGAGACAATGTACTGATGACGAGTGGTAACAAGTGATAATATTCGAGTGATATACGGGTTCTCATAAAATGACTACAACAATATTTTCTAATATATGTTCATGAACTTATTGTAGAAGTGTTTAGATATTTTATTGATGTTAACATAATCCCAGAGGCATCGTTTGACATGGTTCAGTATCTGTCACACTGTCATAGGCACTTTGACTTATTATCCATATTTAGATCTTAATTTCTATTATCCTTACAAACATATTGACTGTTTGTTCCTTCTTGTTGGACTATATTCTGGTACTCAATATTGATTCGATTAGTTCAGTATGTGTTAAGTAACTGGATCGACTGAGATACATAAATTAAGTGAAATACTTTTTTTTATCAAGTTGTTAACTGTAATCTTTATTACAAAGTGAAAATGTTGGATAGAACTGTTACTTTACAAACATTTTATCATATCATTAAATACTGACTGAATGGTTGTTATGATGTGTAACTATGGTCCGTCGCGAAATAGTGAGACAACGATCTTGATAGGAACCAATACCGAAAACTCCGGGCACCAAGGCAATTGTTTCCATGCCTGTACGTTTGCTAAGTAATTCCTAGTCCCAAACCAGAAATAAAAATACATGAGCTAGCAATGAACCAGTTGAATCATGTCCCATTGATTCGTTTGCAAACACTACACGGCGGACTAATAAAAAGCATAACATTTATACAAGAGAAACACAATAATAACGAGGAACTGGCAGCGAACAGATACATAGTTTTAATTGCTGAATGACGAATCACATAATAACAGTTCATGGGTTAAGTGAGTATGTTAGGGAAATGGAACATATCAATAATGAAAATAAAATAATCGATTTGCATATATTCAAAATAATTGAAATCGGTTACACAGTTACAGAAGTTGGTTATGTTATGTATTGCGAAAATACACAGTGCCCTTGATAATTGCCAATCAGTGAACGTACACTTCTGTCCCGCGACTACCAGTCCCCCAAGCCGGAATAGAGTAAACGATGATTTGTGAGCCAAACATACGCAATCCAATCCAACCTAATTCAGTCATACTGTATTTCTCTCATGCCTTTATATTATTACACAAATTCACACCACATAGCAAATCAATTAGAGATTTTACACTAATACGAAACAGAAGAGATTGTGGTAGTGAATAGGGGTAACGTGTACACAACTAACTAACCGTAGTCCATAATAAGAAACAATATAATAACAGTAAATTTACTAAACTAGGGGATAAAGTAAGAGGAACGTAACAATAGTAGAAATGTAATGTTTAAATTACACACGACTAGAATAAATGAATTATTCCTCTAAAACACAGTTCTGTAAGTTTTTCTTTCTTCTTTAGTGGTCCGACATAACAAGTTATCCTTCTTGAATCCTCCAATACAAGACTCATCTACAGTTGTCATGTTTACTTAGACATTAATGTTGTTATTTAATGAGTATCTGTTCATAATCCAAATTCATTTGATTTCTTTGTCATACAGAGATACAAAATTTGATGTTGAGTAAATCACTTTCATCTGTATTTAGTAATAATGTCATTTCCATATCTCAATCTAAATAAATCATAACAGAAAAAGACTAAAACAAGAAGAACTACTACATAATTACACTTTTAATTACTGTCCCTAGATGGTAATAAAAAAGTATCATAGTGTTTATCTCTCCTTTGCATACACATACACTCACACACACACACACACTCCATCAATCAATCTACTGCTCGCAATTCCAGGTTTTCTCTTTACATACGCGTGAATGTTGGCTTTCACCAGGTTTCTATTGAATGTCCATAGAAATCTGTAGATGCTGGAGATGTGACTTGTTGGCACCACCACTTAAAGGGATATGTAAAATATCCAGAAACATGCGTCAAGTACGACTACTACTACTCATATTACTACTACTGTTACTCACACTACTACCAGTACTACGTTGTAAAGATTAATTATTTATAAATTAGTCATTATCATGGATTGACTCTAGTTGGAAAACTGGAAAACATTGATATTCTGACTGTTTTTATTTCAAGATATTTGAGTTATGTTTATTTTACCACTTCGACAGTATCTTGTTTGTGACACTAATGATATATTAGTTGATTGAATACATCATGACGTTTGTAGGGTATCACTGAAAACCGGGGAACACTGAATAGCCGTTTTGTGCATCTTGACAGCTTCAGGTTTGAAAACATTTAACCCTTTGCACCAACGACCTGTTATCCGACGATAGAATTTCCACTTCCATCAATCTGTGGTATAGAGTAACGATCATTTACTGTGACTGGTGATAACTCTCTCACTCCCGACAACTCTAAACTCTACCATTTACGACTTCTCAATAGAGCTACAGAAACATTTTAAAATTAACCATAGTGAACTGATTATTGTAACTGGATTGAGACGGTTTACGGAGATTGATATTAAGTTTAGTTGATTGAATTTGTTACAGATGAAAGTGGGAATTCCGCGATTGGCTACAGGCCCAAAGGCACAGAGTGTTAGACTTTCGCCAAACTGTAGCCCCTGTTTGGTATACAGTTTCTTAACAGCATTTTTAGTTTTATATTTACAATCACTAATTGTTTATGGCAGTAACTCTATTATTGGACGCCAGTCCAAGTTTTTATCCTCTGATTAAGTCATCAATTAGTACTTCAAGTGAGTGATCAGTTACTTGGATGAAATAGCTGTCTTTCACTGTCATCCAGTTGCGTTTCGAATGGTTCTTCGCCCACCCACCCCCTTCGCCTGTCGAATTCAATCTTTGATTCATAATTTCATTATTTTTTTTTCCATTTGAAACTTATCTCTCGTTTATTTTTGCTATTGTTTTCTTTTAATATTTTAGATTGGACTAGATTTATTGAAAAAATTAAATCTTATCTTATGGTATTACGTAATAATGCCAATATTAAAGGACCACGTTTATTATTTCATGTAATTTGTGCATTAGACATTGATAAAATGAAATGGATTCTGAAAGATACTTTACGTACAATCATTGAACTTAATCGTAAACGTCATTTAATTTTTTAACTTTTTTCTTTCTTTCTTTTTTTTTATTCTTTACTTTATTTCAATGCTTATTACATTATGATTACTTGATTACGTTCCATTGAACATTGGATTAACACTTTCATATACCCACTTACATAGATATAAACATTCATGTATATGATAAGTCAATTGAATACTACATTAGTAATATAATAAGTTGAAACTAGAGTATAATGTTAAGAAATAAGTATTAATGTAAACATACATAGTAACTAAACATAAAACAAATAAACTAAATGAAAAAAAAACTATGTGTTAAAGATTGTTGTTGTTGCTTGTTTTGTTTTTTTTCAATTTTATGATCAGAAGATACTTAGATACTAAAAAGTGAAGTGAAATGAAACTACGCCGACGACCTTGAGGTACCTTTTAGCCAATGAGAATGCACTGGTAGATAAAATCATTATTTATTATGAAAAACGATGAAATTAAAAAAAAAACTTACACATGATACACTGTTTTTACATGATTTATTAACTTTTGGAGGTTGGAGACGGGTTCATTGAGTTTAATTTCAAAATATGATCGATATAGGAACTCATCCATTCGGTTTTTACAGATCTTCCTCTATTATATTTTCTCTTTCTATTATCTGTTTCATCGATTTCAACGATTCTCCCGATGCCTCCCAGTGACAGATTTAAGTGCAACATGATTTCTGAGCATACGTCTCTACAGTGCTGATACCATTGCACTGCTGATACTTCACTTACATCTGTGAGAGACGATGCCAGAGTGAGAGGCAACTGCATACTCCACAATACAACTAACATGCAGTGTCAATTTAGACTTGCTGAAAAAACTATCTGTTCTTAACGATTTTTTTTCCAGCAGCCATTGCAATGAAAGGCTACTCCATCTCGACTGTCTGTGGATTGTATTTGAGTCATATTGAGGCCATAATCACAAATGAACTCTCTACGAAGTGGTCCGAGAGCTTGTAGGTTAGAAATAATAGCGTCTTCACTGAAAATTGCAATAAGCCGATCCAATGTGAGCATTTTGAAGTTGAATGAGCGTGCGACCTTGAAACAAATACCTTGGTTCTCATTGGCCATCTGAAGTTCGTCGGCGTAGTTTAGTTTTACCAAAAGTGAATATGTTTGTTTATTAAGGGGTGGCGGGGGGGGGGGAAAGAATGAGGTAGTGAGGTTGGGGAATAAGAAGTAATATAAAATAATTATCCAGGTACATTATAATGTATTCATTGATTGAATTAAGTAGTATAGTAGGATATTTGAAGGATTCGATTGAAAATTTATGCATAACATTAAAGATGGTGAAGTTACGTCGAATAATAATTTAACTCTACATGATTTAATTAAGATGATGTAACTATCTAACTTAAATGTACTTGCACTAAAGTTACACCATTCAGTGACTTAATAGCTCCACCTATCCTAACTGTGATATAAAGACCATCTTGTTCCTTGAATACTTGTTATATAAATGTTAATCTTATCAAGAAAGAATATGTTTTAAAAGCAGAAAGACAAGTTGCGTAAAATGGATTACAACCACGACGACCAACAACAGTACTTACTTTCACTTCAGATTGTTAACGTGAATGAAGTGGATCTTGAAGTGTTGAAATGCTTCATTCAACATTTGGTGACATTTACGTATAATGTCACTTCGTTAGGGTTTAGTGTATTCACATTAACAGTATAATACACATTATTAGCAATATTGTAACATCTTCATAAGAAATCTTGAAGAGATTAAGGTTAAATAAAGGCTTACTACACTTGGCTTCCTTGATTAATTTAAGAAGAAAAATTACATACATTTCACCAGAATAACAATAACAACTCATTTCGATTTCATTCTCTTCTTATCAGCTGTTGTTGACAACCTACGTAACGAAGTCATCATGACGTTTTCCTACTTGCTACATGATTGTCATCATCTTAGATGCAGCATATGGGCAATTGAATAGTAAGCATTACAACTGGAAAAATGATTAGCAAACGGAAGTTTCATAACAATAAACAAGCGCCAACAAATTCTCAGTTAATTCCACAACACGAAATCCTATATATAAACCAACAGTAAGTGGAAATAAACTAGTTTCAAAAAGTGTAGTGGAGAGACTGAAAGAAATAAAGATGACGTAATCGAAATAAATGATCTGATTGAAAAATCAAATGATGTAACAGAAAGAGTGTAATGTTACCATTGAAGAGGGGGGAGTTAACAAGTGATTCGTGTCTGAATACAGAAATCAAATTTTAAGTATTTAGCTACTACAGTTGTATGTGAAACGTAGAACTCAATCCATCTATGCATCAGCTCAGCCTGGTATACAACAGCAACACAGACCGATGAACACCAAATTAGTTGAACTAGTAGTTACTTCGACGATAATAATAAAAAATGACTGGATATGTAGATTGAACATAGATGACACACGCAGGAAGAGTTAGTTTGTGGAAGGAATAGTACAAAATAATTTTCAGCCTATGACTTAGGGGACAACAATTAGTGAATATATCTGTGCTACTATGACCGATTCTAGGTTATGTCACCCACAGCTTCCAACCATTGGTTATGACGTTCCCATGGGTCCCAACTAAGTAGTCTGATCATCAATCCATGACTTCATTAAACGATGTCACGTCCTAGTTTGGCCACCCCTAGTTTTCTTCTATTCTACTTCTATATTAGTTAACTTGTACTCGTACATAGGGAGGGGGGTTGTTACGCATACGCAACAATTGTCCCAACCACCTCATTCGATGAACATGCAAAACTTTATCAGCTTATTTTAACTTTCTCTAGAACTTGGCGTCCAACTTCATTATTACTTAACCAGTGATTACAAACTATAGAACATGATAATTGAATTTCAGATTATTCATTTTTTGAGATTCCAAAAGTATCACTATGATGTTCTGCATCAAGATGCCGCATATTAACACTACTAAATGTCATTAAACCATTCAATGGGTGGTTCTTTATAAATCATTCCTTCCTCTATCAGATACATATACATTTCTAAATACTGTTGATGATTACTTGAAAGAGGTATCTTTTTGTAGTTTGATTGTTTCGAATAACCAATTGTTTTGTTGTATTCATCAGTATACTTTTAAGGATACCGAATAATTTTCAGATAATTTTAACTTACACTAAGTTCTCTTCGATATCTGTGGATTAGTGTTTTAATCAATATTTTCCCTTTAGTTAAGTAAACAAAAGCTATCTAAATTCAAATAAATTTCATTTCATGTACATTTTGGAGAAGCTGAACATCCAAAGGTCCCATCTTTTCTTCGGTATATTACGATATGTATGCTCCATTGAATGTGTTGTATTGAATGATCTAGCTTTTCCATTTGAGAATACATGGTTGATAAAAAATAGCATGCATGACTAGATTACCTGGTGGTGAATTTAAGAAAACAATGTATGTTGAGTGGTAATACACTATTTACATCTATTAACGATTATATCAGCACTCCATTTAATGCTCTTACTCTCTCTCTCTCTCTCTCTTTCTCTAAGTATCTAAGCAACACGTTGAAACTAATGTTACGCTATCTATACGGTGTTATCAAAGATACATATAATTGGAAGTAATAATCCAGGTTAACGAACCAATCGTTAATTATAATATTGTTTCTTTACATAGTAGTAATACAACTGATAAATGTTTAAACTACGTTAATGGTTTATTAAAGCATGATCAAATATTATCTAACTGTTGTCCTTCAATCACCAATTTATTCATGAGATCCATAAGGCTATGCTTCAATTCAGTTCTATACACTTTCAAAAAGATTCTCTGCAAAAGAAGTAACGAATGACGTAATAATAAGATCGCCCGTTACCTTATGTCTCCAACTGCAACCGATTTATTTAAGTCTTATATTAAGTCATTCGTTTTCATGAATACCATCAAATCAAGAATTTGCTTGAGATATGTAGATGACACTTTCGTCATTTGGTAAACTGACGTTTCTATGAACTTTTCCAGAATTGATTAACTCGATTGTAATCTGAGATAACATTCACTATTGAAAGTTAATTCAAACCCAATGAATTAATGTTATCAGGTTGTCTTGTGAAGAGAATTTCAAATAGAACTCTCAATTTAACAATCTATTGAAAACTGACATATTCTTGCTATTATACTGATCTGCATTCAGTGCAAAGATTTCTCTCACACTAAATCTTTCCATAAGAACTATTAAACTTATTGCATCAGATGAAGATAGACAACAGGAAGTTAACATTAGGATAAACTTGTATATTCCCGTTGATTTGTTATAGACTGAAGCTGGTCGGTCAGTCATTGTTGCTATACGTGCATCCTGAGCGGATTGCCTTGATATAGCGATGAGTCCCAAATAGGACGAAACGTGCGTCCTGGATTCCACTTGCCAGTCACAATCCAACTTATATAATATTTGAGGAAGTGAACATGTTGCAATTTAATAAATTCCCTATGAATATTATTAAATATGTATCAGAATGAAGAATTCTATTATTATGAACTAATAATTAATCTAATGAAGTATTGTAAATCAGTATCATCAATCTACTTTATCATCATGTCACGACAGAAGAAGTAGAAACTATACTAAAACAACATGAAATTCCAAAGTTCTACAAAATAACCAACATACTATGAAATACTTTGTATTTTTTTTCAAAAGATTTCATCCACCTCTACACCAAAGTGTGTTTATGGGTAAGATTGTGTCTATCGTGATAAGTGATACATTAGTAAGTCGTTTCACGAAATTATTACTTGTATTAATGAAAATGAGAGCTATACAAAACAGCCTCTCAATAATCCAGTAGAGCATAAAAGGTAGCGTATCAAATCAACAATGCCATTCACAATAAATATAAACTTGATATAATCAATCAATCAACTAATACCTGTCACTTCACTTAAAGTATAGCCCACCGACTAACATTCTGCAACCAGCTCTGTCGCCAACTCTCCTTTCCACTCCTTTCCACGTGATATTCATTCTCTTTGTATCGGCCTCTAACTTCCTATGTGAAGTGTTTTTGTTCTTTCTCCTTTCCTATCACCATGAGGATTCCAAGTTAGTGTTTGTCTTGTGAAGAAGTTTGGTGATCTCCTCACTGTGTCTTATTCACTTCCAGCTTCTTTTCCTATTCTTTCCCAGTTCAACCTTTTTACATTTTCTGTTACTGTTTGGTTCAACATATGATATGCAAAATCCATTGTTTTCATTGAATAAACGACTCGGTCTTCGCTTCCATAGGTTGGTGCTTGTTCTCTCTATCCGTATCTTTTAGGTAGGCTTGATCATTCAGGCATGGTGCTAACCAATCACCATTTATTGAGTTTCTGAGGTCATAGTTATAGTCCAAGTCCCACTGGATAGTTTCCCTTTAGACAATCATTACAGTTTCTATTGTTATCTATGAATTTGTTAAGTAATTCAAAAAGACTTTTTTTAAAATTCGATCAATAACGGTGAAGTTCATCACGCTGACAACTTCATTTCTTGTCACTTACCCATAACAGTCTACTGTCTTCCATTAATTAAATCATTCTTAGAAACCTCCTGTCACTCTCTTTTATGAAAATAACTTGGTTTATTCAGACAATTCACTTAAATTTCACTACTCAATAATTAAGTGTACAATGAATCAATAAATGGAATACGCATAACAATCTAACTAACAGCAGACATTGAAAATTAATGATGATTCTGATATTGAATGTATTTATGGTGTACTAATAGCTTCATTCATCAATAAGTTTCAATCATTCGATCAATCTTGTGACTCCATGAAGAGCATAGGCCGCTCACCAGCACTCCACAATCAACACTGCTCTGGGTTTTCCTTCTCAGCTATTCCAAAGTGCTATTCATTCTCCACATGTCTGTCTCCAATTCCCGACGCAATGTGTTCCTGGGTCATCCTCTTTTCTTTTGGTATTTAGGATTCCAAGTTAGTGCTTGTCTTGTGACACACATTGATGGTTTCCTCAATGTGTATCCAATCCACCTCCAGTGTCTTTTCCTACCTTCTTTGTCAACTGGAATTTGATTAGTTCTCTTCCATAAAAGGTTGTTGCGAATGATATCTGACCAACGGATTCGTAGTATCTTACGCAGACAGTTGTTTATAAATATTTGCATCTTTTGGATGATGCTTTTCGTAGTTCTCTAAGTTTCAGCTCCATACAACAGAACTATCTCCACATTTGTATTGAAAATTTTTACCTTTATATTGACTGAAAGTTTGTTTGAGTTCCAGATGTTTTTCAGTCGTAGAAACGTTGATTTTGCCTTACCAACCCGCGCCTTTACATTCGAATCAGACCCTCCGTGTTTATCGATTATGCTGCCCAAGTAAGTAAAGGTTTCAACATCTTCAAGAATTTCTCCGTCAAGTGTAATTGGGCAGGTGTTTGTTGTATTGTAACAGAGGATCTTGCTTTTCCCTTTGTATATGTTGAGGCCTACTGCTGCCTAGGGTGCTGCTATATTGTTCGTCATCATCTACATTTGATGCTGTGTGTGGGATAGAAGAGCCATGTCATCTGCTAAGTCCAAGTCATCTAGTTGCATCGATGCTGTCGATTGTATTCCCAGAGTGTCCTGAAATGTTGCAGTCTCGATGATCCTGTCGACTACCAGTAGAAAGAGAAAGGGCGAGATTAAGCAGTCTTGTCTGACAGCGGTCTTTCCTTCGAATGAATCTGTGAGCTGACCTCCATGCATGATGTTACAATATAGTCCGTCGTAGGAATTCCGTTTAAAACACTAACCAGTACAAGCCATTATTAAGTTTAATAACATTAAGTTAGTATCAAGGAAAATTTGAGATACATGCTTCATGCTTTTTTTGAGATCTGTCAAATAATTATACCCATTGGTGTATCTAGGTAATACGCTCAAGATTCACTCCTGCATTTATTCATCTGTTACTCCTCTTGGAGTATAGGCCACCAACCAGGATTCTCCGATCAATAATGTCTTGGGCTCTTCTTTTCAGAAGTTTCCAGATACTATTAATTCCTCTGATGTTTACCTCTTGGAGTAATGTAATTCTTTGATTTTTTGTTTTTCCTTCAGCTTTTATAACTAAAGGTAATAAGTATGCTAATAGCATACTTCACAAACTTAGCAGATAATCTGTATATCTGTCCCATTTATAGAACAATTAATAGATAGTAAATACAGTACTATTATTGATCAATGAAAAACAGTGACGACGACGACGACAACAACAACAACAACGACACCAATAATGTAAGGTAACCATTGAATAATTCAACATTGTTTATTATATTTTATAGGTAATCAATGGGTATTTCGATAGATGATGCTGTTTATTATCCAAGAAATTCATTTGTTGGCAACATTGATTGTCGATAAAGATCATAATAATAATTTGCTGACTTCTGTGGACGTTTTACTAGAAAGGAATAAAAGAAAATTACAAAAAAGTAAAGAAAACAAGATAAAATAAGCCTTATATTAAAACAAAGGCTTAAGGCTGTTGTTAACAGAACATTTTATGTGGCTAAGGTAGTTGTAATAGGGGCTTTGATTCACGATAAGTTTAAACGGCATGTAAACAAATGCATCACATCCCACTGTATCTATCAGTTTGTGTGTATGTGTGGACACATATACATAGGGAGGAACAATCGTGATCTACATGTAGCTGAATACATACCTAAATGGCTCCAAAAACAAATGAACTCGAAAGGAAAAATTAAAGTACAGGATAAACAACCTTTATAGTCTATCGTTAGACATATAGTTGATATCAAATTATCTTTTGTGGCGTCGTATAAAAGTGCTTTAGGAAGTATAGTAAAGTTTGTTGAAGCCTTAGTTATACGGAAGTTCAACATCCGTCCCCCTGTGTGTTCAAAAACAATTTGTACTTTCCCTTAACCTACCTCAGTAGAGTGTGACTTACATTGTTCCCTGTATTTTCTTTGTTTACTTAGCTGATACTCTTCATTGTCTAGTGACCTTTAATTTTTCATATATAAATACCGTAACAAGTGTATATGTGATCAGATTGTTCGAAAACTATTGCGCAAATAAGCACATCATATTAGCTCTGATAAACTTCATCTTCATATTGCATATTATCAAAATTTATCAAAGTAACAAATTGTGTTTAAACTAAGTAAATTACACATTGATACATTGAATAAATCATTTCAGATAGACAAGTTCCACTGTCATCAGTAAAGTAATTTGATCAATTGAATTAATATGAATTAGACAACTATTGATAACTAGGAAGTACTAGACAGTCATTTGGAACTATTCAGTAGTGTTTAATCATGACTTCTACATAGAGGTTAAGTGTTTCTTGGTTTTTCACTGACTATTTAACTTTAATCAAATTGCAGATATCCAATTAATATTAAACAATCTCGACAACATTCAATTATAAATGAAAAGTAATTGATGCATTAAATTATCAAATAGAGAAGATTAATTAGGAGGTCATAACAACTCTGTATTCATTGATTATTCCATTAAAATGTTGAGTAGAAACATTTTAAAGTGAGTTATTATTAGTGGAACAAGTATGCTAAATGTAGTAAACAAAAGAAGGAAGATGGGTGGGGGGGGGCAGGCTGGCTGGCTGGATTAGAAATCAACATGAGAATAACATGATTGATTTAACTACAGTACTATATATGGATGAGAATAACGAGATACTTGAAATGTTTTATTGGCTCGCAGTTTATCAATGAGACAATCGTCAGTCCAATGTATTAACCACTTTAATCTAGTGAAGAGATTGTCTGTACGAATGAATAGTTTATCGAAATAAAAAAAAGCATAACCTAAAGGTGTTACATGAAATATCAATGTAATTGTTTTAGAGTGTTAAACCACATGAACGATGATAAAGAAATTCATTTATGAAGTTGTTATGCCGAGCGATTAAAGAAAAGTAACGAACTTTCAGAATTGTATTTTGGGGGACTATTCCCGTTATTTTATTCATGAGTGATGTAATCATTCTATCTCTATGACTGTTACGTTCCCCTTGCCCGGTTCTCTCGTTCAGTGTATTGATTTTTTGTGTATTGTTTATTATTACGAACTACGTCTACTTTATTGTGTACAAGTTCTCCCCATTCACTACTACTATTTCTTTTGTTCTGTATCAATATTAGATTTATGATTGGTTTACTGTGTGGTCTGATTTCACGTGTATATAAGGGTATGATTAAAATATAATACGTTCTCTCTCAGTTCCCAGTTCTCTCTCGGTTCCCGCAGTTCTGGTTGTCCTATTGTCGGCTTAGGGGGGTGAATGGGCTTAGGTCAATCGTACGTTCTCAACTAGGCACGCATCTCATTGGTGTTCGCGTCCACCAACCAAAATCATCATCCTCTCCTTCCTTTCTTCACGTCATCACAGAAGTTGAAAAGCTGTCATGATTTGAAGTGAAGACTCATTATAGTGTGTTACTTTCAATGGATAAACATTTATTTGCAGATAGGTATACACTGCAGTTGTTCACATACATGTGAACATCACTATATGAAGCATGTATTAATTAACGTTCTTATTCGGAAGGTATGATATAACGTTGCTTATTTGATTATGAATGCAAAACTCTATTCCAAAATAACAATACATAATAACAGTTCGTAAATACTATTTTGTATGTCGATCGAGGTATAGCTTCATTTGTAACTACAAATGCTAAGTTTGCAGTAAATTCATTCCGGAACTGTTGGGTTTCTGCTAACGAACGTATAACCAGCAACACAGCAACCTGGAAGCTAAGCTATTTGCAGCGCCCCAGCCCAGCTAACTAGAGAGAGAAGTCCAAAGGTCAGCAAGAAAACGTTTAATTCCACAGGCAGCCGGCAACGAACCAATAAGATTTAGCGTCTCACTAAGTGGGTAACACGAACTGAAGGTGAAAAGGGGAATTTCTGGCGCGAAAATAAGAAATTTAAATTTACACAAATAAATCACAAAAATAACAGGTTACTAAGAGAATTCTGGGGATCTAACATCCCCAACACCTCCCCCGTTTTAATAGCGAACGTTCTTGGGGTTCACTTGCAATTTGACTGTTGGTCGCCGCTGTCTGAGTGACCGTCTTCTGACACCTATGTTGATTGGCTCTTGGTCCGCTTCATCTACTTGAGATGGGGGTAGATTGAAAGTATCCAGAAGGACTTCCAGCGGGAGATTTTGATTTGAACTGGGTCGATCTGCAGTTATTCGAACGCGCAGCTGATTCCAGTGTCTAGTCCATCTCTCCCCCTTCACCTCTACTTCGTACATAACATGACCCCGTCTTTCTACCACACGGGCCTCCGTCCAGGGTCTGTGGTTGGGTCTATAATCACGAGCGTACACCGGACACCCAACCTCATACATCGGCAACTTCTTGGTCTCTGTGCATGCGGTCCTGCTTGGTAGCATCAGATTGTGGACTGTCTTAAGTTTCCTACCCATAAGGGCTTCCGCTGGAGACTTCTTCTCTGGCAATGCATCATTTGGAGTCGTTCGATAGACGAATAAGAAGTTTTGTAATGCTTCGATGGGCGTCTCCTCCCCTTTCGACTTAATTAGCGCCCTCTTGAAGGTATCCACGAATCTCTCCGCCTGGCCATTGGACTGCGGGTGATAAGGTGGTGAACGGTAGTGTGTGATGGCCAGCCGTCGGCAGAAATCCTGAAACTGGGTTGAAGTAAACTGGGACCCGTTGTCTGAAACGATCACATCTGGCAGGCCGTTTCTGGAGAAAATCTCAATGAGGATCTGTAGCGTCTTCGTAACAGTCGGTGGCACTACGGGGAAAATCTCCGGCCATTTTGAGAAAGCATCCACCGCGACCAAGTAGGTAACTCCGTTGACTGGGCCGGCAAAGTCGATATGTATTCGTGACCACGGGTACTCAGGCTGTGGCCAGGCTAATGGTGGTGCTCTAGAGTTGAACTTTGCTGCCTGCTGACATTGTGTGCACCTGCCCACCAAGTCGACAATGTGTTGGTCCATCAGCGGCCAGTATGCAAAACTGCGGGCTATGGACTTCATTCGTCTTGTTCCAGGGTGACCAGTATGAAACTGTTTTAGGACTCTCGATCGTAGGGACTTTGGCACAACTACCCTTTCTCCAAACATTAGACAATCATCCACGATGCATAATGAATCTCGCCGGTGGTAAAGCTGCTTCATATCACCCTCGAAACCGATGTGCGGCCACCCTTTCATGACATATTTCATAGCTTTTCTGATCAGTGCATCGTTCTTGGAGGCCATTTGAATGTCTGACACCGATACTGGCAACGCACGGACTGCGTTCGTCAAGTAGGATGCTGCGTAGTCTTCTTTGGATAGTGAGGCAATGACTGTGTCGTCTTCCACAATAGAGTTCTCGCTGATTAGTCGAGACAAGGCGTCTGCTTGACCGAAATTCTGAGTGCGCCTGTGCTGAATATCAAAATCATAGCCCAACAAGATTAGGGCCCAGCGTTGCAGACGATTTGCTGAATGAAGTGGGATACCGGACTTCGGACCGAAAATTGTGAGCAGAGGCTTGTGATCCGTCAGCAGTGTAAATCGCCGTCCATACAAAAATTTGTGGAAACGCCTTACAGCAAAAACGAGGGCGAGCGCTTCCTTTTCTATCTGACTATATTTCCTTTCCGCTTGAGTTAGTGCACGGGCAGCATGCATTATTGCTTTTTCCCCTCCATTAGGAAATACGTGGGATATAACTGCGCCTATCCCGTGACTTGAAGCGTCGGCCGCTACGATGATTGGTAATTTTGGATCGTAGTGCGTCAGCAGCATGTTAGAGCTCAGTACAGACTTCAGGTTATGAAAGGCTAAATCGCATTCCTTGGTCCAAATCCAAGGTGTGTTCTTCCCAAGCAGATGGTTTAGTGGGTGACGTATCTGATGTAATGATGGAACAAAAACTGAGTAGTAATTGATCATTCCAAGGAAGGATCTGAGTGAAGGGACATCTGTAGGTGCTGGCATTTGTTGAATAGTACGAATGTTTTCTGGGTCTGGTCGGCGTCCTCTTTCATCAAAAATGAATCCTAAGTATTTTACTGACCTCAGGAAAAATTGACATTTTTCACGGCGGAGCCTGAACCCATTCTCACAGATGCGTTGTAGCACTGTTATCGTACGCTCATGAAGCTCTTCTGGCGAAGTAGCGACAATCAAGATATCATCGAGATAAGCAGCAACCCCCGAGATGCCAGCTAAAATAGTATCCATTAGTTGCTGAAAGATGGAGGGCGCTGTCTTGACGCCAAATGGCAAACGGTTGTATTGAAACATCCCACGATGAGTATTAATTGTCAGTAGCTCTCTGCACTCGTCCGCCACTTCCACTTGTAGATAAGCATCGGCAAGGTCTAACTTTGCGAAAAATTTTCCGCCGTTTAGCATAGTAAATAAGTCTGCAGGAACTGGTAGTGGATAATGATGTTGTTCAAGGGCTGCGTTAAGGCCTGTGGAAAAATCTGCGCATATGCGTATTGTGCCGTTCGCCTTCTTGATAACCACAATCGGTGCCGCCCAGGCAGAGTAGGAAACAGGCGTGATAACCCCTTGCTGCTGTAGGCGATTGAGCTCTTCATCGACTTTGGGTAATGCTGCATACGGCACTGGTCGCTTAGGACGAAAAACAGGTTTAGCCCCTTGCTGTAGTCGTAGAGTAGCTTTCATTGTAGAGCAGCAACCCAGACCAGGTTGAAAGATAGATGGAAACTCTGCCAATATCTTCGACGTGTAGTTCTCTGGCTCTAGGGTTTGATGTACCAGTTGGCATACAGTGCTTAATGGAACGTCGGCTAAGCGCAGTTGGTCAAACCAATCTAATCCCAGCAAATTTAAATCAGTTGTCGTAACATAACATACCCCAGTGAACGTTATATCCTGAAAGGATATAACACACTTCAACTGTCCCAACATGCGCAAATAATTACCACATGCTGTACGCGCCCTCTGTGTAGTTGGCTCCATGCATGGCCTGCCCATTCTAATCCAAGATTTATGGGATATAATCGTAATATCTGAAGCAGTGTCTACTTGCAATCTAAACATATACCCATTAATATTTAGAGTAATAAATTTCCTCTTACCTGGGGTAGAGCTATGACACGATGCAAGCAAACTCAGTGAATTTTTGCTAGGTCGTGAAGCAGGCTTCTTAACGTTTTTGTACCGATGTGAAGGCTGCTGCAGCTTCTGGCGTTTGCAATACCCATCCTTATGACCGATGGAGTTACAGGTTCTGCAACGATGGAGCTTGTACGGGCAGAATCTAACAAAATGCCATGCTCCACAATGCCAGCATGGCGTTGGGGGCTTCGTTTTCGATGACAGAGCTAAGTTAGAATGTGATGAGCTGGATGCAACAACTGAAGGCGTGCTATTATTAGAAGACTGACGTACCGTGTGGACTTCAGAGTTGTATTTACCACCAGACTGGACCATAGAAGTATCACGCTGGATGTTGATCAAACGTTGATATTCATTAGCGATGTCAGACAGCGTTAATTTAGGATCTTGATCAAGTCGACATAGCAGCCGTGTTCTAATATCGCTAAACTTCTGCGATTGTAGACTGCAAATAAGAATAAGGGCTTTGAACTGATCTTCTGTAAGAGATTTAAGACGAAAACGTTCACATTCGCGATTTACGATGCCAACGTGAGTAAGGAAGTCACTATCTTCGTTCATAATTAACTTGAGGCATCGGTAACGAGTATTGAATAGGGAGGAATTGTCTCCAAACTGCTGACTCAGTGACTGGACAGTTTCAGCAAACGAGCGGTCACGTGGGTTCTGCGGTAGGATCAAATTGCAGTATTTGTCTAACTCACTTGGACCCAACTTGCGAAGTAGCAGCCGGACTTTCCAAGCATCATCTTGCGTTGCAAAATCAAATTTAAACAGATCTTCATAGCGCCGAAACCACATATCAAAAGTAATGTTTGAATCAGGATCATAGTGAAACTCAGCAATGCTGCTTGCAACGCCATCGACTGAAGGTGCAGTGGTAGTGGATGTGCTAGGTGAGGAAGTAGATGAAATTTTCGCGTCCGCAAGCATTTGAATCAGCTTTAGCTGCTGCTCCCATAATAAGTCTATTTTTGATGAATCCATTTTAACACCAGCCCCGTCGCCACTTGTTGGGTTTCTGCTAACGAACGTATAACCAGCAACACAGCAACCTGGAAGCTAAGCTATTTGCAGCGCCCCAGCCCAGCTAACTAGAGAGAGAAGTCCAAAGGTCAGCAAGAAAACGTTTAATTCCACAGGCAGCCGGCAACGAACCAATAAGATTTAGCGTCTCACTAAGTGGGTAACACGAACTGAAGGTGAAAAGGGGAATTTCTGGCGCGAAAATAAGAAATTTAAATTTACACAAATAAATCACAAAAATAACAGGTTACTAAGAGAATTCTGGGGATCTAACATCCCCAACAGGAACAAATAAGGTCTTGAATTATAATAAGTTTTTCTCAATCCTGCAGTACTGGTGAACTTAAGTTCTGGAAGAGAATTGGGATTTGGAACTGGAAATAGCATTGATCATATATATTTAGTTTTAAATCCCAGTTTTAATTAGAATTTTGAAATCCTATTGCCTATATTAATTCACTTGATAAATACTGTTTAAAGCCTTAATTCCCAATCGTAATCATGAACATGAGTGTAGTAGAGCTGCAGAACTAGGCATTATTTAATGCTTCGTCAGGTAGAATGTTGAGTAGAACTCTGCAACATACGGCATGTCTGACAAATAGTTGCAATGCCTGACATGTTCTTAATAGTTTACATTTTTTTTCCCCAACCTTATGTGTTTTCGCACCAAACTTTTGATTCATTAAATTTGTTTCCATGTGATTCGGTTAGAAGTTTAGCTTGCCTACAATAGTTCTGGTGACAAGGTGTCTCTCATTTGAATCAACTTTTTTCTAGTTATTTAGATAAATGGAGTAGCAACTATGTGTTGAGATGGAGAGTTCTACTTTTTGACCATTCTTATAATAAAACTTTTTGTTTTACCCTAAAATCTAACACAAAATTACATTTCTAACACTAAAAGCCTCATTTTAATTAAGATTCTTAACCCTCAGCCGAAATACTAATCCTACCTACTAATATGTAGTCTACAGTAAACATTTTCGTTTCATATTCTCAACTGACTTAACGCAAATAGCGCGTCCTTTATTGGTTAATTAAGAAATTTTGTACAGTTATTTAGTACCATCAGTTCTAGTTCCGATAAAAATGTACATTATCTGAATGATTCATAAATTTCGCCTCAACGACTATTCATTTTAACCAATCAGTGTAAAGTGTGGCTGGTAAAGTATTCACATTAACCAATCAGACTCATTGATTTATATACTATTTTATCCAATCGGAAGACAGTAATTGTAAATGGAAGTTTTATCTCTGTGAAAATGCATATACTTCAAAATTAATGAAATCATTCAGCTTGCCACTTCATTTTGTATCTATCAGTTCAACTGCTCCTGTGGAGCATGTTACATTGGCAGATGCTCAAGGAATTTACTCCACCTTGCTCGGGAGCACCTTTCGGTTTCGTTAACCAAAGAGGTTGTCAGAAATATCAACAGTTCAATGCTAGCTCACCTAATTCAAACAGGTCATATAGCGAGCATAAATCAGTCATTTACAATAATATTGTGTGTTAACAGTTATCTGCCAAGATCGGTTAGACTCAAAGTACTTAAAACGGCAGAAGCGATAGCTATACGAGTGAAGAGGCCAAAACTGTGCATACGGAAGAAGAACGTTCGACCCCTTTGCCTGCCAAGGCCGACGCAAGATCAATTAAACCATTCTGCACCTTAATCATACGACGATTTAATTTGATTAATGCATATTTAGCAGGGTACCATTGAAAACCAGGGAGCACTGGAAAGCTGTTTCGTTCTAGTGTGAAACTCCTCAGTAGTGCACACCCCAGATTCCGCACTAGAGGCTTCAGGTTGAAGGTGAACGCCTGACCATCTGCGTCGGCATCCAGTGGTAGAATTCCCATATTAGGACGAAACAACTCTCCTGGGCTTCCTAGTGATCAGTTGCTATGTAATTCACACTAATTTGTGATATCAAATTAACAAAGAAATGATTTCGTTTGAAGTTCATGTTTACGCTCAAATTTTTCAGAATATAAATTAGAACAACATACATAAACGAATAACACTGTTTTGTCAATTAGATATTCATCAGTCTTTACTCTAATAAATACAGTAGTATTTATATGCAAATATGAAAAATGTCAAATGAATCAATGACAGTTTTATGTTACTATGTAGTGATGAGAAGGTGGTAATGAAATAGATGGATTACATAATTATTGATTATCATCAGATATGCATATAAATTAAAGTCTATATGGATAGATTAACCAATCCTTGACTAATTCAACCACTTACAAACTATCTGTACATTTGAATATATAATTAAAGTAGCATTGAAAGACAATATCAAAGTCTTAATTATATGTGAAGAGAATCTATAATTCAATGTAACTTCAATTAGAAGTACTTATACACTAGTGTAATAGTGAATAAAGCATTAATGAATACTATATAAGTTGGATTGTGACTGGCAAGTGGAATCCAGGACGCACGTTTAGTCCTATTTGGAACTCATCGGCTGGATGTACCTGCATCCCAATGTTGATGTTCACACTATATCGAGGCAATCCGCTCAGGATGCACATATAGCAGCAATGACTGACCAGTTTCAGTCTATAACAAATCAACGGGAATATACAAGTTTATCCTAATATTATTGAATACTAAACAAACATTAGAATTCAAAAAAGTATGTTGACTTTTACTTGAATTCATATGAAGAATAACTTCATGTAATGAAGACACGTTATGTAAGTGACTGTATGTCTTTGAAACGAAGATACATCTATGAATATATTCAAATGTATGTATGTGTGTATGAATGTATGGATGATTAACACAGAATTTAGTACATACGAACAACGGTCCAAGTTGTCACACTTTATCAGTACAGTAAGATTAACACCAAATTAGTTACATCAATGAGAATGGCACAAAATAATTTTAAGCTCATGATTTTAGGGAGGACAATATGTGAAGGTACCTGTGTTACTTTGACCGATTCTGAATTATATCACATACAATTTTCAACCATTGGTTACAACATCTTAGTGGACACCAACCAGGTAGTCCAAATCTATTAAAACTGCTCAGACCAGTAATCGGTGATTTCATTGACTAATGATAAGTATTGGTTTGGTCACTCCTAAACTTCTTACTTCCTACTCCAGTATTAGTCAGCATTGCTCATCGAGTTAGAGAGGGGATGGTTCGGCATATACAACATATGTTTCAATCATCTCAGTCAATAAATATTCAAAGCTTCATCCACTGATTTACCATCTTCTCCTAATACACAGAGTCAAATTTCATCACTGTTTTTCCTAACGATCTCAGAAAACGTAAGTAATGTTTGGAAGGCATCGATCATGGAATACCAATAAACTACGAGTGTCATTTAATCGTAATGTCCACGTTTCACATCCATGCAGAAAGATATATTCGATTACTGTGCAGTATATTCTTCTTTTGTTGAGAAACAGTTATCTCGCCTACGTCATTGGTGACGTGAGTTGACAAAGTCAAAAAAACCTTCCTAATCCTCGCCTAAATATTAAAGACAAATACCCAATACAACTGACCAGACTTCCGAAACTTGTGAAGTTGTCAACGCGTTCAACTACTTGACTCCTCATCTTCAGCTCAAGCGCTGACTGAAATCGGTCTTTAAGAAATAATTTACACTTAGAGGGAAGGAAACGCATTCCGATAAACTCTTATATCGCCGTTTATTGCTATCAAAAGGCGCCTCATTCTATCAGTGTCTTCATCAAAACGGAAATGTGTCATCTGCATATTTTAAATCAATAATTGAACCTCCTAATATGCCATATATTCTTGAGAATTTAAAGATGTCAGGGTTTATTTCCAACAGTAAATCTATTATGAAAGTAAACATAAATAACGAAAGTTGGGAACTTTGGCGGATACCACTTAAAAATGCAAGCCCATATGTACAGAATAAGTAAGTTAGATTTGAGATGGATTATAGCCCTTGATCTTAATACTACTACTACATTCTTCTTACAAAGCGTAATCTAGATTCATTTAGACTTGTGATCTAACTGTCACGATTCATTTATCACAATAGATACTTAACATGGTGAAAGGTGTTTTCAAATAACTAAATATTTTTTAAGGAAGTATATTGTTTAACAATTGCATTTATTGAATTAAGGCTGTTTAGTGAAAATAGGTGTTATGTTTAGTTATTGGGTGACTTAATTCAGAATGTTTCTGAAATTCTAATGAGAAGTCATGACTAATGAAGTTCAGATATATGAGTAATTAGACAGTTATCACTAGTAGTAATGGGTGATAGTCAAGCTATATCACACATAGATTGGTGGAAATAGGAATTCTAATGTTGGACCCATGGCGCCTCAATGGTGCAGATATTTAAGCAAGAAGAAGACCCCAAGTACGATACCCAAATGAAAGTAAGGATGCTTATTGTTGAAAAATCTTATACCAAGTCAAAACAGTTGTCCATTGCTCCCTGGTTTGAAACTCTGCCAAACCAACATAATTCTGTGATGTTCATCAATAACGAAATGCATTAATTATTATATACTACTTGAAATCTGCAAGTAGTTAAAAGACTTTACATGATAATTGGAAGCCATTATGCATATAGGTGTTGTGAATCAGATATCACTATTTGGCCTAAATTAAATAATCACTGTAGACTACCGATTGTCACCAAAAAGACATTCCATTTCAGTATGAAACCTCTTAGCGTTGTGCATTCATGACTTCACTGTAGGACCTTAACCAGAGACTTCAAAATTCTCAGCAATAGCTTTCTTCAACTGTAGACTACTTAGTTAAACGGTATTCAACTATAGATATTTCCAAATTCAGTTAACTGATTGCAATTGTCTATTGTGAAAACAATCAAACTCAAACTGATCGATGATAGTATATGCAGAGATTGTTTATATGAAAACACTAATCAGAGATCAAAATGTGTTGTAAACGAATTCTGAAACAATGATACACTTCACTGGATTTCTAATATAACAGTATATGAAACTGATTGAAAATATTCTAAGTTTCCTTCTGCCTGTAAATGTTCCTTTATTATGAGTAGTGAAGTTACAGAAAGACGGTTACATGATATTTCTACAAGTAAATACTGACTATACAGTGGCTTTAATTCTTACGAAAGTGAAATTGACCAAACTGTGGAATGTTGTAGATTCAAGCAATGAAACGAAGTGATTTTGTTAAAATAGGTATCAAGTTTAGATCAACCTGTAGTGAATATAATCAATTAACTTTAATACCTATATTCACCAAACTATCTCAAACTGACTACAATAACTTCCTTATTAGTGATTAGTTTCAGGATACTTCTGAAGTTCCGGTGAGTTAAATAAATTTAGCAGTTATCACTAATGGCATTAACTGAAATCACAAATTAATGTAAGTGACACCATCTGATTCAGTGATACAGATAGCTAGGCCTATTGCCGTGATACCTGAATGCCCTATATATAAGATCCTGACAGAATCGAGAATTCGCATTGTTGTGGAGTTCCAAGCTAGGAAATGAAAGCTATCTGGTGCTGGTTCATGGTTTACAATTGTTATCAACTAACATCAATCTATAACGAACACAAACGACTAAACACAGTCGTTCAATAATATGCTAACTTTTTAATTAGGTTCCTTCAGATATTCATCAACGGTGATGTATAACCAGTAAATATTCCACAGATTTCATGGACTAGCAATTCTACAAAATGAATAGTTTCATCATTCATCGTTTGATTACAACTTCGCGAGTTTGAAAAAAATTGATGTGACCGTTTTATAGTCTTTTTGATGGTGCACTATTCAGATTAAACAGAACTTTCATTTAGTCATTAAGTAGAATAAAAAGATTTCTACTGTTTATTACTAAACATGATCAAATTATGCAATTTGATTTTGATTACGTCATTCTATGCATATAAATAAACATAATAAAGATTAACTACTTATAAAATATTTAAGTAGTTAAATAAATATTCTTTCATAATTATGAACATACCTGTTGTTCTTAAATTAATCTTTTGTTTAATGTGTCTGGGTTCATGTACATGTTTATACCACAGTTCTCTATTGGGAATCTCTGATGGATAATCCATTTTATATAAATCTATTAAAGGTACATCTAGATATTATAGATAGAAAACAATCAATGTGGAGGACATTTACTCTTAAAGATATAATATTCATAGATTGAAATACCCTACCCCACCCCATACCAACTCCCAAAAATCATCTTGCATCTGAAAATAGTTCCAGTGATGTTAAGTTACTTAGACTAGTGATTAAATTACAAATGCATTGATAGACTTTGATCAAGATATGATAAACAATAACTTGGTCTCTACACTATGACATATATATATATCCAGGACGCGCGTTTCCTCCAATTTAGGACTCATCAGCTTGATGTATCTGCATCCCAATCTTGATATTTACACAAGTATTACTGTCAGGACTTAGTATTGTAGTGTTTAACATAGTGATGTTTAACACGAAACGAAGTGAGTTTGAATCCCAGTGTAAACATTAATTTTGAGATACAGGTACATCCAACCGACGATTCCCGAATAAGACGAAACGCAGCTCCTGGATAGCGCTTATCAGTCACAATCCAACTGAAAAAAATTTTTTAACGATAACTTTACTGCTACAGACTATTTGTAAAAGCGATCTTTGAAAGATTTACCACGAGGGAGCTGCAGTTTACTTCATCGATATGATAGTTTTACTAACCCATGTCCTGTCATTTTTTTGCATATTTTTGTTGATCCTATTCCCTTTCTCTTAAACATAATTTATATTTTTAGAGTTGTTCATGATTTTTAAAGTTGACTGATTTGTTTCAATAGGTTTAGTGATCGCCGATTGATATGAGTTGTAGGCTTCTAAAAATTCCCTAGACTTTTTGTTTTCTCACTGTTAAAATGACAAACTCTTACTAGTTAAACTTCTGTTCATAACTATCATTAAGTATTGATAGATAAGAAGATGTGTGTAGATGTGTTTGGATGTGTGTATAACCGGTGATATCTTATTCATAGAACTCTAACATACTACACATATTCCAAAGTCTCGCCGTCAGGTGTAATTGGGTTGTTGCTCGTTGTTTAGTATCTGAGCATCTTACTTTTCCTTTTGTACATGTTGAGGTCTACTTTTGGCTGTAGAAGTTGCTACTACACTGTCCGTCTTTACTTACATTTGCTGCCATGTTTGGGATAAAAGAGCTAGATCATCTGCAAAATCCAAGTCGTCTAGTTGCATCCTAGTTGTCCGTTGTATTCCATGATTGCCTTGAGATATTGAGGTTTTCGTAGTCCAACTAACCTCCAAAAGAAAGAGAAGGGGCGGGAGTAAGCAGCCCTGTCTGATACTAGTCTTTACTCTGAATGAATCCGTGAGATTCTCTCCTTGCACGATTTTGCAGTGTAGTCGATCCCAAGAATTCTGTATTATATTGACTATCTTCTCGGGCACACCATAATGTAGAGGGAGGCTTCATAGTGTTCGCCTGTTCATATTGTCAAATATTATTGATTGATAAACTGGTATATGAATTTATAATCTACAGAGTTTTTATAGCTACCATATTATGTCAGATGTAATCATAAATGTCATTCAATAGGATACCTTTAAAGTGACTGTTTAAAAATGCATAACACAAAACCATCATTGTTGATAATATCTCAAACTATCAAATATTTATCGTACATTTTGTTTCTTTTACAAAAAAGAACATAGAAAGAACAAACACAAAAATGAAATAACCTAATGATGTGTGTGTTTCGATCTTATGATGTCCACATCAGCTGTTGTTTATAGGCTATGCAGTGAAGTGCATAGGTGTGTTATAACACCACCACCGCTATGGTAAGCATTATCATCATAATAGTCATCGAGAGAACAATATATACATCAAGTCAATTCAATTGACCGAAACCTAATTTAAAAAACTGAAATTCTAGAACCAAAACGAGTGTCCAATATTTGTCGAGTAACAGATCTCAAGTGATTTCATAACATGAAAACCTTAATACAAATCATGTGTTGTTGAGGTAAATCAGTTTTAAAATATACAATTGTAGACTTAAAAATTGGTTGCACATGACGTAATTGATATAAGCGATATGATTGATGCAAACAGATTAAGACTAATGCTACTACTAAAGTGTAAGAGAGTGATTAACAGATGATTCCTATTCTGAATGCAGACATTCATTTTCAAGTGTCTAATTATTATGATTTTAGCAAATGTTAACTGAATTGTTTAGTTTCAACTTTCAAAGGTTTAAAGGTATCAATCTGGCAATGTGTGCCATGCAGACGTCTCGAAATGGCATCATTGGAGGTTAACGAGACTCTTTCGTAAAAGTTCATCCTGTTCTAGTAAAGTAGACTTCGGTTGTATTGTTTTCTGTTGACTGAATGGTTTAAGTAGGAATCTTCTATTGTCATCTTTTGAATGACTTCATCGAAACTAACTACTGGGTTAGATGTGAGCTATGAAAGTTTCTCCTGAAATGATTTATAGTTTGTTCTTTTAGATAAGATTAAGAAAGGAAATACTTGAAATAAATGTGCACAAAACAAGAAGACATATCAAAAATAACCGATCAATAAACAGGACAAACTGCTAACCATATGGGGAGGGGTGAAAATATGATATCGCTTCCATAAGAACATTGTGCTGATGAAATCGTTGAGATTGACGATGTATGCTCATTAAACCATAACTATCCGACTGAGCCACATAACTTTTCTACTATACCAGTGTAACGAGTTTAGTAGAAACATGTAAATTTATAAATCCACTTGGTAGGAACATGAAAAGGATGTCCATCAGTTTTCTATTAGTTTTTTAAGAACACGTTGTTTTGTTAATGACGATTAATTTAGCTGTAACATTTCAAATACATCGTCGATAACTTCCTCCAGCTGTACAATTTCACTATGTGAAACACTAATGATTATAAGTTAACATTTTTATTTACCATTTCTGTAGAGCAAAATACTCCGCATTTTTTGACCCCTGTATGTAATAGTAGTATTATTAGTAGTAATAGTAATAGTAATCGTAGTAATGTTAGTAGTAGTAGTAGTAGGTCTTGTTGTTGTTGATGACAATGATGATGATGATGACGACGACGATGATGATGATGATGAATTAAATGATAACGATAATGATGGTGTCGATTTACATGATTATGATGACACGAATGAAGTCGTTGATTTTGGTAACGACTGTGATAATGAATTAGCGGATAATGAAACTTAGTTCGATCATGACGTTGACGATGATTTGGATGACTAGTACGATGATGAAATTTCATGGTGATGAATTAAATGATGATAATAATAGCAATAATAATAGCAATGAGATAATTCATGTAACTACTTTCATATAACTTTATAACGTATAGTATATGCGACGGCTGATGAGCATAGAATTGCTTCAAAATGGGACACTATGCTCTTCTATTCAAATGTTTGTTCTTCTTTTTTCTACAACTATGTTTCTCTTATGTTACTTAATTTTACCTCCATTGAATAAAGAGCTATTGAAAAAAATCTGAATTTATATTGTTAGGTTGGACAGTACAAGTAATTCATTCCACCTACTTTTTCCACCACTTCTTTGGCGCCTGCCGGGCTCCCCTCCTACAAATCATCTTCATTTTTTCATTTTTCTTAACATGAAAGGAGGAGAACGATGTAGCTTAAGTTAAGTCTTTCAGGACAACGTGAACTAGTAATTGTAAGTTACGACAGAAGACTTCTAATCGTAAATACAACCCAGTTTAGTTGGACAATCACTGGCTGCCAAAAAGTGCTGGATAACTATTTCGTATTAGAATGGGGTTCTTCAGCAGTGCATTGAAGGTCGAAACCAGGACCTTCTGGCTCCGTTCCGAACACTTAACCATTAGACCATTAAGGCAGCTGACACCCGACGGTTGACATTTTTAACTCAATCAATACATGGTACGCTTGCTCGACCTCATCTGTTGACATCAGTCGGTAATTACTTCACACTTGAGGTGACCGAACTCCATTTGCCACGTCTTCTCACTAGAACTGCAGGAATTACCTCGAGGGGTCGATCACTATTGGGCTGATATTGTCTTTAATTGGATGTTTTAGAGATTGTTGAATGTTTAATGTTTCCTGGTGGTCACTGGTTGTCTAATTCAAACCAATTCGTAAAGTTAAATCGCAATAAATATCAGCCCACTAGTGACTAACATTTTGAAGTAATTCCTGGAGTTCTAGTGAGAAGACGTGGCTAGTAGAGTTCAGCCATCTCAGGTGTGAAGTAGTTACTGACTAATGGCTACGGATGAGGTCATGTAAATGTATCACTAATTCAATGAATTAGAAATATCAACCGTTGGGTATCAGCCGTCTTATTGGTCTAATGATAAAGCGTTCATCGTAGTTTCGTTCCCTGATGATGTCATGGATGTGTACCGATGGGAGAGTCCCATACTAGAACAAAACATCTGTCTAATGCTTGCAAGTGATACGTGATATCAAATTAAAATATAACATTATTTACATGTCATTCATTAATAAATAAAAACTTACCATAATCATATTCTATTCGATTACAATTGACCAGTAAACCAATAGTTACCATAGTTACAAATAATACTGTTAAATTCATTTGAATGCAAATCATTATGATTGAATCTGTCACTACTTAAAGAAAAAAAAACAATAAACATGTAGAAACAGTGAATTCAGTAAGAAAACAAAAAAAATTATCAACTGGAAATAACAAGAAAAGAAGAACAAGAAGAAGTAAAATTTACCAAATGAAATTGAAAAAAAAATCTGAATTGGAAGTGAAAAAAAAAAAGAAAGTTTGTATAAAGTATAGAAACTATTAAATAAGTATTAAGTAGTATATATAGCTCATTGAATAATAGTTATTCAGATATATACAGTTTAATGTTAGTTTTTTTTGCTTGTTTCTATCTCATTTGAAAATAATCCGATTATACATTTGAATAGATTGAATTGAGATGATTTTAAAAGAGATAGATATTAATAATTAGAATAAATTTGTATTTTCCCGTTAATTTGTAATGGATTGAAACTGGTCAGTCTCTGTTGCCATATGTGCATTCTGAGCGGATTGCTTCGATAAAACGTTAATACACAAGTTATATATTGAAGTTGGATTGTGACACAAAGCGGACTGAGTTCGAATCCCAGTGTGAATATCAACATTGGGATGCAAGTACATCCAGCCAATGAGCCCCAAATAGGACGAAACACGCATCCTGAATTCCACTTGCCAGTCACAATCCAACTTCAATAGATAGATATTAAGTTTATTTGTTATGTAATCGTCATAGTATGATGTTAATTACGCATTAGTGATAATCAAGAAACAATGGATAGATGATTGTTTTCAATGTAAGATACTTCAGTAACTGAACCCAGGTACTCAATATATAAGTATCATAAATACTAGGTCGGTATTCACTAGTAGAAGTAACACTTCAGTTAACTTATCTACAATAATCATTGCAAAAGTGATTAACTTTAAGATGTTCCTAAGGTTTGAGTGTGAAATCCTGACTGATTGAGTTCAAACATATTAAAAGTATGACAGTTATCACCAAAAACACTGAACAGTAGTTGTACATACAAATTGATAGAAGTGGGAATTCTATCGGTCGCCTACTAGCCTATTGGTTCATATGATTAAGCGTTCCTCGTGAGATCTGAATGACTTGAGTTCGATTGTGTAATCAAACCGAAGATGTACACTGTAGAAGACTCCTATATAGGTAAGACAAAGCTGTCTATTGACCCCCCCAGTCCTCAATGCTATCCAACCAACATCAATCTACGACGATTACATAACAAATAAATTTACTACTTATCTTCACAAAAAATATCAATCAAATTTTTTTAATGTGATTTCAACCTGGGAACAGAACAGGCAATAAACAACATCTGTGGAGAACTAAACTATATTAAGTGAATGTTTATCCATACTTTGTTTGAATTAACCAATTAAACTATGTGAATGTAAACTATTGAGTTATATACAATGTTTAATCACTGGGTGCTGACTAAAGTCATGTATGTTACATCCATTGCAATGATAATAATAATAATCATCGAATTTTATCAGTTGGTATTGGCTAAAGTAGTACTGTAATAACAGTTGCACACTATGAAACTGGTTAGCGTTATTTTTAGTAAGGTTGTTTTTATGGGACACAATTGCTAACTCTATACCCACGCCTCCTAATTTTTCCGGGCTTTGGATCGACAGTAACCCTAGGGTAGGGGGGGGGATTATAATACTGGTTGGCTTATAATATAATTCATCAGGTACAGTCTGCTTCCTAAAGATTTCATGCATACTTTCCTAATAAATCCCACATAACATGTAATCTAGGTCATAGTTTCCTTTCCGACTACTCTACAAACCTCTCGATTTTCTTTCGTTTTTATGCCCCCCCCCTCACCTCCCTACCATCACTCCACCTTCCACTACAGAATTCTAAGCATAGTAATTACACAATATTAAGCGTAAACATTAATTTTCATAATATTCATCTATAAAATTCATTATTTCAATGAATAAAACATTAATTCCCATATCAATCAACAGATTGTTTATTTATTAGTAATTTTTTTTTAAATTTTTCAACAAAAAGAAAAATAATTGAACATTGAACTATTGAATAATTAACACAAAATTATTTTTCTTTGCTTATTTCTTTTAATAACATTAACATTTAAATGAATATTTTCTCAATTGAATACTTCATTAATATGAATTGTAAAGAAAAGAGAAAAGAAAAGAAAAGAGAGAAGAGAAGTGAAGGAGAAGCACAAATGATATGAATTGAATATGCTACAATCTATGAGTAGAACATTTTTTCACTTTTCAATTATTCATTGATTCATTCAATAGTTCATTGTTTGTTTATGAAAATGTGTTTTTTTGTTTTCTTCTGTTATTATTTTCGTCAATATTGTTAATTGTAGATTTAATTTTGTTTATTTGTGTTTTTGTTTCCTTATTTTCATTTATCTATTTGAATGTAAATTAGATATCTGTAAGAGAAGTTAATGAATGAGAGAGAGAGAGAGAGGGAGAGAGGGAGGGAGAATGTTGTATACTAATTGAATATATCACAGATTGATGTTGACAAAAATATCATTGAGAAATAGAGAGTATTGGGGTTTGGAATCTGGGGAGCGTATTGTTGTTGAATTCCATACTAGAACGAAATAGCTGTCCAGTGCTCCCTGGTTTTCAGTAGTACCCTGCCAACATCAATCTATGATATATTCAATCAACTAAATAACAAATCTTTATAAAAAGAAAGATATTTGAATGAAATATACTTTGCTAAAAATGAATCTTAGAGAAACATTGAAATTTATGAAATATTGACATGTTCATGTAAACTGATTCAGGGAATTGAAAAGTAAATGAGAAGAGTTAAATGTCACTATGGTTCATTATGACAAAAAAAAACAAAGTGTTTCGTAGAAATGTGTGTAGTTCATATATTCCTAAAACCTTTTTCACATACATAATCCCCATTCCCTCCAACCTTTTATACTAGTGATAATCACTAAAACTAATAGACGATCTAAACATTGACTTATGAGATCATCAAAATTTCAGAATAAGTAAATGTAAATGAATGTGGTGATAATTATGAGTGAATGAATGATAGCATATTTTGTTATACGTAGGATGTTAGAACTGAATGATGTAGTGTTAACGTTACCTATCGAAATTGGCATATTTAATAGTGAGCATTAACTGAATAATAGTGTTATGTGATGTTGTTCATCAGAGGAAGTCAATTCTGTTGCTCCTGTAAAGTAAGTCGTATTAATCGACATTATTTAAGTTTATATGTTATTCAAATAAACATCTTCTAGAGTAGTTAAATGGAAGTTCAATCAAATAAGTAGTTTCCAAGTTAATTAAAATCAGTTGTGTTTCTCATATTTGTAAGTGATTACTGAAATCTGAAGAAGTATTAAGTATTTATATATTTAAGTTGGATTATGACTGGCAAGCGGAATCCAGGAAGCGCATTTCGTCCTATTTGGAACTCATCAGCTGGATGTACCTGCATCCCAATGTTGATGTCTTAGTATGCGACTCATCAGCAGTGCGTATCCACAACCGCATTACGGGTAGAACCTGGGACCCTCTGGCTCAGTGGTGAATGCTTTACAATTACACCACGAAACAGCCTGACACCCAAACGGTTAATACACATAATTCATTCATTTCGTGACATGTTTACGTGACCTCATCCATTGCTCTCAGAGACAATGTATGAAATTTCTGCATAAAACTTATTCTTGGAATGTTAATCAATTCACTGAAGCAGATGGTGATATTATGCTGAAAACATCAAGAGAATCAATAAAACTAAGGTTTTAGAAGAAAAACTTGCAATTACGATGTTTCTTACGTCAATTCTATCAACTCAAACGAATCTATGCTTTATTACGCAATCATATATTCAGTTTGATCATGATGAATGTTACAATGTCAAATAAGGCATAAACTAAATTAAATTATTGTAATACATAAACTAGTCATATTAACATTTAATAAGTTTCCTATTGATGAGGTAGAGAAGATTTATGCCAGAAGAGAATAGTTATGACTATAGTGAATTCTTTAAATATTGTCATTTTGAACGACTACATTGAAGCAGGCTTCTGGTAGACGAGAACCCAATATAACTAAATAGTTTACTTTTATTAACAATTACCATGTTGAGTTGAGATGGTTTATGAAGAACGGGGTTTTCTTTAATTGATTGAATTAGTCACATGTTGATGTTGACGAGGTACCACCAAAAACTAGGAAGCACTAGATAGTTTTTTCATCCTAGTTTGGAACTTCTTGGTAGTATGCATCCATGATTCCAGATTTCAATGGTATCCTGCCAATATCAATCTGTGATGAATGAAATCAGTTAGCGAATTCATAAAGTGTTAACTCATTATAAACATGAATCTACATTCAGCTCTCTTATTCACTTATAGGTTATTCATTTATTCATTTGAAACTAGAACTGTGTACTATCTAATGAAAAACTAATAAAAAGAATCATGATTGTTAATTCGTCTCCGTTATCTGTTTAACGGAATGGGAATATTAAAATAGTGATTAAGATTAGCCAAATTAATCGAATTCAATATGACAAGATGATTTGAGTTAGAAATTGGCATTGGACAGTTGTTCTGTCCCAATATGAGACACTCCAACTATACATATCTACAAGTCCCTTAGATACGTGATACCAGGACGAAGTGAACTCAACGGTTATTAAACCAGCTACCATCAAATAGATGATAATGCAATCAATGTGCAGTACATTTACTTAATCTCATTCGTTGTCATTAGTAGATAACTCCGCTTCAATTTCCTTCGACCAATAGGAGTGTATAAGACCATATCCGTTTGTTGAGTGGGGGGGGAATACTAGATAACAATAATTCCTTTAGAAATTCATTGTGAAAATTTGAATTCCTTATTTTTCGTGTCAAAATGAGTCCAGTTTACCTTTAGTTTGTTCTTCCCACCTATTAAGATGTTAAATCTCATTAGTCAATTATTTATTTAAGTACATTATTTATGACGCTCACAAAGTGACTTTTTTATATGCAAGCTCATAAGTTGAGTGCCTGCTATTCGTCTGTCTTGATTGCTTGTGAAATTAATCATTTTTTTTGCTGACCTTAGACTTCTTCCTGTTGTTGACTGGGCTAAGACTTAGAGAAATAGCTCAGTTCTATGTGTTATTGGTTATTCGTTTGTTAGCTGATATCAAAGTGTCAACTTAACCAGCATATCTTCTGTACATATACAAATTATCATATACACTAAGTAAATCCTACTGTCTGGACTCAGTAGTCTAGTGGTGAACGCGGTGGCGTTCGACACGAAACGGACTGAGTTCTAATCCCAGTGTGAACATCAACATTGCGATGCAGGTACATCTAGACGATGAGTCCCAAATAGGACGTAACGCGCGTCCTGGATTCCACTTACCAGTCACAATCCAACTTATTTAATCCTACTGTTAGTTTATATTATTTATTTCTTTTTTTTTTGTTTATGAATTTAGAATTTCAGTCATTTCAACTACAACAACCAAAAAAAATCAATTTGTTTATTTTTTTTTCATTTTCCGGTTACTTTAATGTACGATAAATTCATTCATGTCTCTATTACATCATTACATAATCATCTCCCCCCGCTCCACCATCTTCATCATCATATTCATACATCGAACATTTTTAATTTAATTTTTTTTTTAAATAAAAACACCAATTTCTTTCTATTTCTCTTCGATTTTAACAGGAACACAATAATGAAAAAAAAAAGGTTGGGAGAGGGGGGGGGGTAAGAAAAATGTTTCATAATCAACTTTTTTTCTTTTATTTTTTGTTTAATTACCTTTCAGTTAATAATCTATTGTTTATTTAACATGAAATTATTATGTAATGAATTGCTTACATAGGAACTAATCTATCTTATCAATTAATTAATTGATTAATCAATCAATCAATCAATCAATTACGATTAGACATAGATTCGTATGTGTGTGTGTGTGGGGAGGTGGGTGAGCATATGAAAAAGCAAATAAAATTCAAATAATTTATGTCGGAAATTAAAAAAATGAACAAAAGAAAATATCAACAAATTAAAACAATGAAAATAAAAAAATGAATGAAAAAAAATTAATAATTGATTAGTGTAATCACCATGGCTACACAATACATCTTATTTATTATTATTATTATTATTATTATGAAATTGTTTATTTTCATTTTGATTCACTTTTAACTCTATTAGAAAGCAAGTAGACAAAAGGAGAAGGAGAGGAAGAGGAAGAGATTAGATGATCTGTATCAGTTACTAATCGATATCAGTTGATGATTACGTAATAGTGTAAAATCACTTTGTTAGTAGTAATTTAAATTAATTAATTTGTTTACATTATTTTGAATAGTAATTATTGGTGTTGATCACTATGTTGTTAAGTGATTGATTAATAAACAATTGATAGTTGATCATAGTAATTTATTTTACACCGGTTATCATAGAATGAACGAATATGTAATAATGATGTTAGTAAAACATGGCAAATTAGTCAAAGAAGTCGTAAACGTTATTTGACTGATATGGTTGAATTTATAAACTATGTGTGCTCGACTACCGTGATCTGTATTGGCTAGGGTAGGTGTAGGGTTAAAAAAATACTAATAACCAAATTTTAACATGGATTAAGTCCATGGAGTATTCGATTGTTGGTTTAATCAATGCTGGTAGATTACTTGGTTGGGGTTGGCAGGATAAACCTGGTCAGTGACTGAATACTATAAGTGAAATGGCCCATAGTCTGTCACACTGGTGCAAGTGTATTCATACATTATGTCCCTCTAGACTTAAAGTCTCATTATTATTTCATACGTAAGTTTGCATCATCCTCTCTTATTCAATAAGACTGACGTGTTAACTTGTAAAATTGATCATGTCGTGCCAATGCAGTATGACAACTTGAACGTCTACTCATATATGCCAGATTCTACGTTGTTCATGAGAGATAGAGGCTTCTTATGTATACCACACTTCCTTCCTGTTCAGTTATACTGTTGTATTGTTCTTACATATTTAATGTAGTATGGTAATTTGAACATATGAAAATTGGCTTCGGGTTTTATGCTGTGTTATGACTGACTGACTAACTGAATCAATCAATCTACACTGATTTCTATTGTTTAACACATAGATTACAACTTAAAGAATAGACCATGATTAAAACATCACAAGGTTTACATGACATACAATGAAATCATTATTTATCTTCCAATAATCAGCTGAAAAAGTAATGTCAACAATAATATAATCAGTAACAGCTTTCCTTTGCCTTTGTAACATAAACCTAATTTATGATATCGTATAACTTGTATGTAACAAGACTTTTTCAACTTTTTCAAATCATAACATAGTTATATCATTTTGTGCTTGACTTCAATAATCCCACAACACTGTGGAGATTGCAGTTCTTGTGAACCATCACTATATCGAGCAATGCTCTCAGAATGCACATGTGGTAACAGAGACTGATCAATTTCAATCAATAATATATCAATGGGAAGATGCAAATGCATTCTAATTATACTTACATACTGGGTGTACAAGTGTTGCTATTCGAACTCAGTAGCCTTGTGGGGGACAAAGTGGCTTTTGCCACGAAAAGAAATGAGTTTGAATCCCGGTATAAACATCAAAACAAGGATACAATTATGTTGAGCTGACGAGTTTTAGACAAGAGGGAATGCGTGTCCTGGACTCCACTTGCCTGTCACATTCCAACTCAAATACCACTAAACTTATGTTCATGATTACGATTGGGAATTAAGGCTTTAAACAGTATTTATCAAGCGAATTAATAGGATCAATAGGATTTCAAAATTCTAATTAAAACTGGGATTTAAAACTAAATCTATATGATCAATGCTATTTCCAGTCTCAAATCCCAATTCTCTTCTAGAACTTAAGTTCACCAGTACTGTAAGATTGAGCAAAACTTATTATAATTGAAGACCATGTTTGTTCAGAAATAAATTTTCTGTAAAGTTAGCATTTATAGTTATAATCCGATTGACATACAAAATAGTATTTACGAACTGTTGTATTCTTATTTGGGAATAGGGTTTTGCATTGTTAATGAAATAAACCACATTATATCATACCTTCCCAATAAGAACCTTGATTAATACACGCTTCATATAGTTATGTTCACATGTATGTGTTGTTTTGAACACCTATCTGTGAATAAGTATTTACCTTTCAGTAAGCAGTTTCTTGAGAGTGACATACTGTGATGTGTCTTCACTTCAAGTTCTTTAAAAAATGATCTAACAGTTTTTTAGTAACATACATGAATTTCTTCATGGTTGTTTTCTTGAATTACTATTGGCAACGTCACCTTAATAATGCTTACTTTTCTCCTGATAAACTACACAGTCATAAATACTGTCTTCTCATCGCATGAAGTGTTTAATGAATCTAGACGACGATTGGCTTATTTGTAAACTAAGTGCAGAGGGGTGTGGGGGGGGAGATATTTTTTATCGTGTTTGTTGTTTCCTATACTGTACTCCAGTCAAGAAATTATTTCAATATGAATTGATTCAAAACCTATAACATTCTGTATAACATTCTTTGAGTTGTATTGTGACTGGCTAGAGGAATTCAGGATGAACATTTCATTTTATTTGGGACTTGTCAGTTGGATGTACCTGCACCGCAGTATTGATGTACACACAAGAAATTGAACTCAGTTTGTTTCATGGAAAAAGCCACTTCGTTCACCACTAAGCTACTGAGTTTGGACAGCCACACTTGTACACCGGGTATGTATATATAATTAGAATGTAATTATATCTTCCCATTGATATATTATTGATTAAAATTGATCAGTTTCTATTACCACATGTGCATCCTGAGCGCACTGCTTCGAGGCAGTGATAGTTCACAAATATTATTTGAGTTCGATTGTAACTTACAAATGGAATTCAGGATGCACGTTTTGTCCTATTCGGACATTTCAGCTGGATGTTTCTGCATCCTGTGACAGTTGCTACCAAGATTTTTATATATTTACTGTCAGCTACATACTAAAAATATCAAAACCACGTGTCTGATGTGTATATCGATGCATACCTGTTCAAGATGTATACATAGCAATAAAATCAATGTAATGTAATCAGGAATGGTAACAATAGGAGATTACAAACTCTGTTATGATTTATTTCAGTTGGATTATGACTGGCAAGCAGAATCCAGGATGCGTGTTTAATTCCATTTGGGACTTGTCATATGGTCATGATTCATTAGAGCATTATTGTTATCAGTTGTTATACGTACTTTTACAGTAGATTACATGGTTATCCTTATTGAGTCGCTTAGTTTTGATAGTTTTAGTATGTGGTTAATAGGTGATGTATAAGAATCCATAGTGTAATTATCACATTGACACTAGAATTCATTACTTATCACTCAAAATGTCATCATAGTAACTACAATTAAGCTAATGATTTCAAATAGACAATAATATATTTAATGAGTTATAAGTAGAACGATGCTTCACTTCATGTATCATACTTCTATTCATATTGAAATAGCTTTTTTAGGAATCATTTCAATCTTTTATCTTCTTATGAAAATAATATGTACAGTCTCCACTTGTAGTTATTGTTCATAATGTGGTGGGTACTACTTATAAGGTCATCAATAAGTAGTAGGTAGCAGAGCGTCGAAGGAAATTAGGAAGAATCAGTAAGCAGCATACAAGGCGAGTTGAGAGGTGGCAAGAAGTGAAGCATAATTAAAATACAGAGAAGAATCGAGAAAAATCAAGAGAAGCAAGCTAATAAACGACACAGTCCAGAGAACGCGGAGGATGTGCAAATTGATGATTGTAAGTAATGTATGTAATATTTTATGACAAACTGTTTTTTTACCAAACAGACCATCACTTGCCTACTTGGTTCTTAGACAACATAACTTAGAAAATATCTAAAGCAAAGTTGACCTTGTTACCATAAAGATTAATTGTTAAGGTTTTGCATTGTTTGTTTTCTACATATCACGGACTAGTCTGAATTGGACAATCATTGATCACCTGGAAGTACTGAACACCCCACTTCGTCTTAGTGTGAGACACTTCAACTGATCACATTTATGATTTCGTGATGGATCAAACTCCGGACTCTCTGACTTCGTGGTGAACGCTTTACCATTAGATCACTCAGGAGGTTGACTCGCAATGTTTGACACGATTATACGATCTCATCTATTACCATCGATGGGTAACTATCACATACCCGACACAATTGAACTCGATTGATCATTACATGTACTCATTAGAACTCAAAGAATTGAATTATATTTAATTTATATTCTATTTGAATTAATTGATTAGTTTTAACTTTTAAGTTACCACCTTGTTTAATTGTTATAAATTTTTAATTAAAAAAAAAGAAAAAAAATGAAATCTCATTGTTTTAATGAACTTTCATTATTGAAGTTATTGACAATCACAATTAGGGGAGTTTGTAGAGATAGTTAACTGTTTAATTCAATTTTGATAGCACGAATTGATCTGAATCAGACAACCATTGATCACCTGGAAGCACTGGACAGCTGTTTGGTCCTAGTATGGGACTCCTCAGCAGTGCGCATCCACGACCCCGTCGGGGATCGAACCCAGGACCTTGTGGCTCCGCGCAGCGAACGCTCTACCATTGGACCACTGATTCGGCTCCCAACGGTTGATATTTCCAATTCACCCAATTCGTGATACATTGCGCGACCTCCTCTATGCCATTGGTGAGTTACTGCCTCACACCCGACACGGTTGAACTCTACTGGTCACGTCTTCACACTAGAACTCCAGGAATTACCTCAAGGAGCTAGTCGCTAGTGAGCTCATGTTAATTACAATTAGGGGAGTTTGTAGAGATAGTTAACTGTTTAATTCAATTTTGATAGGAGTCCCATACTAGGACGAAACAGCTGTCCAGTGTTTCTAGGTGATCAATGGTTGTCTGATTCAGATCAATTCGTGCTATCAAAATTGAATTATTGACAATCGTCAAGAATTTTTTCTTAATTCATTAAAAATAAAACAATTTTAAATGAAATGATTGAATATATTATCGATTGATGAAAACAGGGTACTATTGAAAGTTTACACTGCTGAGGAGTTTCATACTATGACGTAATAGCTGTCTAGTGCTCTTTGGTTTTCAATAATACCCTGATAACATCAATCAATTAAATAATCAATCTCTATAAAAAAAAAACATCAATCTCAACTGAATATTATATTGACTGTAAATAAAGAATATTCATGACGATAAATCTATACTTGTGAACATCTTTCAAAGTAGGAAAGTATAGACATTTTGAAGACAGTTACTAGATAAGTATATGCATGTTTAGTGAATACAAGAGATATTGTAACTGTTTAGCTAATCGTTTTCACTAATAAATCATGTTAATAACTATTTATGAAAGTTGGTAAGAATCTAACTTCTTCAAATGTCAAAAGTAATTGATATGTAAACTAAAAAGTTAGATCTCTGTGTTCAAAAAGGAATAGGGCTAAACATTAGACTAAAGGAATCATTAATTGTGAGCTAATTAACTGTACTTAATGTGTTCATCTATATACTTCCTTCCCACCGGCTCCTTAATATCTTCCTAACTTTTGATTTCATTTTTCTCTTTCAAATATCATTGTTATTATTATTTATATCTTCCTAATATGATTATTACTATTCGTCCTGTTGTCACATAAACATTTTATTATTTCACATCATAGTCTTCTTTTGTCAGATTATTTGCTTTGTTTCGACATGTATTTACACTGTTTTAACATATCTTTTTTCCCTTCCCCCCTCTCCTCGAAACATGTATCTATTCAGATGATGATGATAATGATGATGATGAAGTTGATCACCTTGACAACGGTATCAATTGACCCAAACAACTGATAACAGTTGATATGATAAACTAGTTAACAATTAGTTTTAGCAAATTCATTGACCGTTATCTAATTTAAAAGGGATAATTCAGCTTTAAACTTAGCTATTCACTATGGATTATGTAATAAATTAGAATTTCTATCTGTAAAGATACTCATGCGAATTCATTGAAAAAAAATAGTCTTCATTCGTAATTGCATTTCTCTCTATAAAAAATGGGAATTTTTAGACAATTTAAAAATAACCATCCCAACTGAAGTACAATAATAAGCTCATTAGTGACTAACAACATGGTTATTCCTGAAGCTCTAGTGAGAAGTCGTGGCTTGTCAGGTGTGAGACAGTTATCACCAATGATAATGGATAATCGTCGAGCTATATATATCACAAATTGATGGAAGTGTAAATTCTACCATTGGATGCCGATTAAGTGGTGCAGATGGTTGGGCGTTCGACGTCAACCTGAAGTTCCTGGTGCGGAATCTACGGTGTGCAGTGGTGAGGAGTTCCACACCAGAAAGATACAACTCTCCAGTGCTCCCTGGTTTTCAATGGTACCCTGCCAACATCAATCTGTGACATATTGAATCAAATTTTAAATTAGATAACTTGACGGATATTAATTAACTTTATGATGTTTATCATGTTCAATAAAGGATTAATTATTATTTTATGACGTCAGCAATTAGAAGTAGACATGAAACTAATGAATAGTAACTTAGAAATAGTGGGAAGGAGAAATGAGGACAGATTTAGTTGGAGAATTATGGTCGGTAGCTTATACTCTACGAGTGATAACAGGCATTGATTAATGGATTTATGTTAATGTATTCGCTTAGTGACTGATATGTATAGGATAAAGATATTTGTATTGAATGATAAGTATACGTGTATCATTAGTTCATTTTCATGATTGAATTCTCTCACTGTATGTAACCAAATGATCTTAGTTAGAGTCTACAAAGGAATCATTATTTCACTTAAAAGTACATTAACGACTTATTCATAAATAACAATTTGGAATGAAACTTTCATCATTCACAATTTCTTAATGACTATTACTAAAGTATCTATCATTAGGAAATATGGAACTCAATATGGTAGTGGTGAGGTTGGCAGTTTTAGTAGTAGAATAGGGGGTGACGAATCACAACGAATATTAATCATATAGTAACATAATCTAAAGAAATTTGATCAGTATTGAAAGATTAAACAGACAAGACATTATTGACTAATCATTGATCAAGCTATATACAAGATGAAATAACACTTTAGTATTTAACAGTGTACTACATTTAATAATGATTATTCAATGTAGTTGAACACTAATAAATGAAGCTAAAGAAAAGAGGCATTAATAACTTCTTATGAATCTGATTATATATTTAAGTTGGATTGTTACAAGCATGTGAAATCCATGACACGCGTTTCGTCCTATTTGGGACTAATCAACAGGATGTACTTGCATCCCAATGTTGATGTTCCCACTGGGATTCGAACTCAGTCCACTTCGTGTCAAACGCTACCGCGTTCACTACTAGGCTACTGTGTCCAGAAGAGGTGGCATTTGGCACGAAGCGGATTGAGTTCGAATCCCAGTGTAAACATCAACATTGGGATGCAATTACATCCTGCCGATTAATCCCAAATAGGACAAAACGTGCGTCTTGGATTCCGCTTTCCAGTCACAATCCAACTTAAATATCTAACTTGTGTAATATCGCTATATTGAGGCAATCCGCTCAGGATGCACATATGGCAACAGAGACTGATCACTTTCAGTCAATTACAAATCAACCGGAAAATATAAGCTTATCCTAATTATGAGTCTAATGTTGTTTATTCAATACATTATACATAAATAAGTATGAATGTATAATTTTATCTTTTATATGAATGTTAAGCAAATGAAGTAGTCAAAATTGAATATTTAACTGGAATATAAATAAAGAAGTTACACTTAGAACTCAACATTTTTAATTGTAGAAAATAAAATAACGTCAAGTTCTTTTATTGAATGACTATTGATTTTGTATAGTAAGTTAATCAGAACATGGAACAACATGGAACTTGAATAGTCTATTTATCAGTCTAAGATTCCATTATGTCAGTAGCACAAGAAGATAAACATTAAATCAATAGAGATAATAGTTACTTTGATGGTAGTAGAAAAATGGTACAGTGACTTTCTTCATTTGCTTTAAAACCTTCGCTTATTCAGTATATTTTATATTATAACAGTTATTATTCATTTCTAAAAACTTGAATTGCCTCCTATATTTATTCTGATAATGATGTTACGTAATCATATGTTTGTTATAGAATAATTAAGAAGTGAATAACAAGGTAGAGATCTGACTAAACTCATTCAACTAAAACATAGAATTTAACAAGAATAAGCTCATTATATTTTGAATGTATGGATATCTGATCAATATAAAGCCAGGCACATGTGTGCCTTGGTACAAATTACCTCTAAAGAACAGTAAGATTAACACCATATTAGTAGAATTAGAAGTTACTTCAATCATATTAGTAATGGAAACAAAGAAGAATGAACATATAGAATATGGTTCAGGGAGAAATAAATGGACTTTAAGCAAACCTGTCTTCCATCAATCTGCTATATCAGTCATTATCGCAAGTCGAAGTAGACGGTGGTTAGGCATACGTAACACATATACAAACCACCTCAGACGATAAATAAACACAACTTCATCGACTTATTTACCATCTTTGCCTTATACTGTCGTCTAAACTAGTTATTACATGGTCGGTGATTCCAGCCGATATGAGTGATGGTTTTAAGACATCGATGTTTGAATATCAATAATCCACGGGTAACGTCTAATCTTAATAACCGCGACTTGCATCCACAATGTAAGACAGCGTGAACTGCTGCGGAGTACACCTTGCCTTCTGTTGAGAGACGAATATCGCACTTACGACAAAAGCCAAACCAGTTGTCGAACTCGCACCAAGATTTTTTCAGACACCAATCCATTAGGGCCAATCAGACTTCCATGTTAAGTGAGGCGGTTAATATGCCCAACTATTCCACTCCCTATTTTCAGCCCGACTGTCTTCAAAGATCAGTCTTGAATTAACAGTTTACATTTACAAGGGGAAGGAAGTGCATTCCGAATATGATGTTATTGTTTCATATTGCTGATAAAAGATTTTGAAAGTTATCAGCGTCTTCACCAAACAGAACTAGAACATCTGTATATTTTAAATTAATAAGTGGATTTCCTGGTAGAAGAGTCACCTATCTTGATAAGTTTGACATCAAAGGCTTATGAAACAAGCACATTGTTATTTATCAGACTTCAGTTTACGTTTAATCAACAGAGAAAATAACATAAACTTTTATCGATGGATTTGTTTATACACATTTTGAAAGTAAAGAACTAAATCGTTGGTAAATAGAATGCCAAAAACTTAGAAACATCTAAGGTGACTTGAATAGTTCATAAAGTGTAAGCTAACAAACGATACGATTTCATAATCATACATCTAAATGTAAAAGATTTCCAACATACAACAACATACTCCAATACTGTCAACAATCTGATTCACCAAAACAGTTAACAATATGCCATTTGTAAATCCACTCCAGTCATCTCAGTACGATCACAACATCACATAAGTCAACTACACTTTATAACGAATAACACATTATAACATCTCATAATGTGTAACCTCCTCTTCCTACTTACTCAGATGTTCGTTGATAACATACATCAAACGCAAAATCCCACTTCATCAATGATTCATTGTTCCATTGGAAAATTGATACTTTCTAATGATTATCAAGCAGAGAAATAAGGATGTTTACACACAAATTATTCTCTCGTGTAAATCATTCACTATCTGTATTTCCAGTCAACACACACCACTTTTTCACTACTCACTATAGCCACATTTAACTACTTCATCGAATATTGAAGCTCACTAACAAACCAACTTCAAATAACTTAATGAATACATTGTAAATAACTTACACTCTATGCAAATTTTCATGTACAGGTAAAGATTTCTAATTTCATCCTTCAATAAATGAATCATCTTAGATTTATAGTCAATACAACAAACTTTTGAATGTAGATAGACTGCAAGATAGAAGGTCCTACACTGATTATGTTAGAGTGATATGTGGATGAATGTTGCATTTTCTACTATACTACACTATATTAACCTTTCATGAAGTAAAATAAATTCTTGAAATTGAATGTTAAATTAGTTCAAAATAGAAACATGTAACTATGTGGTTTAAAGATCAACTTCCAATTCAATATTCTGTAACAAGCACTTATCTTGCTGTTGTTGTTGTTGTTGTTATTGCCCGTTTTCATGAAGATATTCGGTATAGTTGAAGAGGAAAATCATATCGTTTATGAGACACATGTAATTGATGACTCCACCCACCTGTCGGTTGTATCAATTAGTGGGAAATTGAAGTAGGAAAATTTTGTGTATGAAGTACTTACATAATAGTAGTGTGGAAGTAATCATACTCCACATGAATATAAATGAATGACTAGAATTGTGTATAACATCATGTGTACAATAGATGTAAACAGTAAAATGAATAAAATAAAATGAACCAGTTTTCTAGTATTCACTACTCATATATAAACATTGTAAGTAGTACTTCAATACTTCATTAACTCACTATTCATAACACAAAATTAGCATAACATCAACTCAGAATAATTTAATTATTTAACAAAATTATAATAGTTCAATTAGGATGGTTATATTTTGTGGAGATTGGTTATTTTATGTGATTGACTATATCACAGATTGATGTTGGCAGGGTACCATTGAAAACCAGGCAGCACTGGACATCTGTTTCGTTCTAGTGTGGAGCTCCTCAGCAATGCGCACCCCAGATTTCGCACCAGTTGCGCACTGAGGAGGAGTTCCACTCTAGAACGAAACAGATGTCCAGTGCTCCCTGGTTTTCAATGCTACCCTGCCAACATCAATCTATGATACAGTCAATCAAATGAAATTATAATAGTCGGAATGATTACATAACATAAAATAAACAAAAATTTAAAATAAATTACAAAATACACCTACTTATTAGTAACATTGTAACTTCATATTTTGACGCCAACACACACATCTAGTCAATGTGTCAATAACAGTATTATTCTATGGAATTTCGGCATCATTTAGTCACTTTCATCTTTTATCAGAAAATTCTACAGTCAACTACTAATTAACAGTGAATGTTAAATAACGAGAAGAAGAAGAAGAAAGAAGAAAGAAGGTAAAACCAAAGCAGAACAAGACAGATAGACAGAGAGAGAGAGAGAGAGAGAGAGAGTACTGGCAGAGAACAATGAAGTAAAAATTGGAAGAAAATTATTTCAGTATAGTTTTTTTACTTCTTATTTCAATTAATTCACTCATTGAATAAATTAGAAATAATAATAATAATAATAAGCTAAATAATGCAAATAAGATGATACTGTTACGTAATAATCATAACAATATACAACTATCTATTTGGCATTGAGCATAGACATTATCAACTAAAACATCACCAGTGTATATAGAAGTGGAAAGTTTCATGTAAAATTGACGACGAGATGAAGTTGGTAACTGGTAATCATCTCATCCTCTTGTCAATCATTTCAAAATAACCAATTCATCATTGATCATGAATTATCAATACAACGCCATGAATTACTGCTTCAAATTAGCCACTAATGTGAACTGATTGAATTCACTGTTAAATTCAATATGTCGAATTGACAGAATTATAAACGAGGGAAACAATCGACAATTACATCATCCTATACAACTAAACCCAACGGATCTACAGCTTTTGTAATAAACGATCAATCAGTACACCAATAAGTTGACTGGCATTCATTGCTTGATATATCTGGCTTCAAGCAATTCACAATCAATTTACGTGTGATATAATTTGCAAATATGACAATCACCAGAACAACCATCCACCATGTATCTCACATCATTATAGATTAACTTGAGAAGACAATTCCTGATGTCACAGTGAGCAGTGTGATCAGTGGGGTTGGACAGGGGAGTTTAAGCATGTAGGATGTCAATCAGTTACACACTATTATCAATTATGTGGTTACACATTTGATTGTCACGTTAGATGTTTTGAATTAATTTTGAACATTTCACACTAGATTCACCATGATTGCATATAAGCAACTTGTTTACAACATACCGTCTTGTGCCCTACTCTATGATCAAGAATGTATGTATGTTGGTAATAGATGAGGTTTGGCTGTTCAATGTATTATATACAATGAGATTTGAACTTGTAATATAAAATGTGTTGAGACATCAACGTCTTAATAACTATGCTACGGTTTCGTGTACCGAATGCTAGCAAGCACTAACGAGAAGGACATTTACATTTAAGGCTTCTATTCACCATTGTGATTTAAATTTTCACCCTAACACCAAAGCTTCCTCAGATAATACGGTTGAAGTTAGACACTAATACGAGGTCATCATAGACGATGTTTCTAAATTAATTATGTTAACCAAAGTATATCTGTGACGATTTACAGTCCTTAAGCTAATCCGATTCTGAGAACTAACCAACTGTCGTCTCTCACTTAGAAGGAATCATGGACAAAAATACAACTGGCTAATTAACCAGTTATGGAATAAACGCCAACGACGAGCTGTGAATGACATTCCTTCTTCACTTTTATTGACGTTGTCTTCATATCTCAGTTACACTCAAATAATTCATTGTCAAAGTAGATCACAATACTGACAATCACCAGTTTAACACGTTGCATGGAATACCTGACAACTAGTCACACTAATTCAATCACATCCAAATTGCATCATCATCATCATCATCTAGATCGTTGGATTCAGCGTCCTGTTATTCCTGCATACATAACTCAATGAACCACATATTCTCATTCTCTTCCTCTTTAATCGCATTCATAATCCATTACATTATCATTGATACTACTAGTACATCAACGTGTTTGCAATTCATCATGTTAATTTCATCTTGTCTAGTTGACATTCACAACCAATCTGACTCAATACACATTGATGCAGGGTATTTTATTATTAATGACAGTTACATATCTCTGTTGCAAATACTGAACACACGATCACTGAAACATAACTTTCAATAAGAAGATGATACACTGAATGTTCACATTGTGAAATCAGTCAAATAATGTAGATAGTTGAAATGACAAGTGAAAGTGAACAAATTATTTATTGAATTGGTGTAGTTTTGCGCAGATATATATTAGATGTAGCTGTTAATGCTCGCCACACATTGAAGTTGACTGTGTTACCATTAACAATACAGAATCTCCTACTAAAACTGAACGACTGTTCAGTGCTATCTCGTTTCATTTGGTAACAACCAACTCCGTTCTATAACGACTACAGTAGGACAAGTGTTTATTGGTTGAATATCAGTTTGGAAGCACATGTTGAATATTAAAAATAATTGCCAACACTCAATTAGAATGAGAACAAGCATTAAGTTAGGTTTATGTGTAGAGTGTATCACTTGAAATTAGTATGATTGATACCAGCAAGTTAGTGAATATATCATTATCCTCTATTGTTGAAATGTGACTGGGAAGCGGAATCCGGCAAGAGTGTTTCGTTGGATTATATATAGACTGATAAACAGGATGAGAATGCATCACAATGTTAATGTTCACAATGAAATTACTTCACAGTCCGTCTTCTGTCAAAGGGGATCGAATTCGTCACTATGCACTGGTTAGATAATCACATGTGTACAACGGGTATATATATCATCAGCATGAATTAGCATATACGCCTCATTTTTCAAAGACTTAAACTGGTCACTCTCTGATTATGATTTATGTGCCTCCTGAGTAAACTACAGTCATATACCGAAAACATCTCATGTATAGTTAAGACTGGAAGGTGACTGGCAAGCGTAATCTGAGACACACGCTTCATTATAATATACACTCGTCATGTGGCTATACCTGCATCTTAATGTCCAAGTTCACACACCTGATTCACTACATCACAAAGTAACAAGCAGTAACATATACATCCTAATTATCTACTACAATACTAAGCAAATCAGACGACAACTGTGAGTAAGTGATGAATACAGTGGAATTCAATGCATCAAGATAGAAGACTAAATTAATTACCAACTCAGTGAGTTATATCGACTAATCATGCAAGAAATGAAGCGTCTTATTTATCCCTTGTATAACTTCGCTTAACACATGAGGCAGATTTGAGACACTATGATCATACCAAATTATTTCATTCATGATAATAATTTCTTATTCTTCAATTGGTAACAATCCATCAATGTAACATACAGTCATGAAAACTTTGATGTTCTCCATTCTCTTTTATGATAATCAGTCAACTGTGAATGTGTATCTACTATTCGAGACAAGAAAAACACATTGAAACTATTCGAAGGTAAATAATTGAAATGATGATGCATTTCTATGCAAAAATGAAACAATCATTATAGAAGGCTGTAATCATTTAATCGATTCAAATGATTTAATGAAACAGTCAATTTCTCAGGTTCGAATCTGTTTACAAATGAATTATTAAATTTATTAAATGAACTAACTAACTTATGAATAACGCATTAACTGTTAATGCTTGTGCAATAAATAAACAGAGATTCTGATCTAAATTCCTTGGTATGATACATTGATTCAACAGTGTAAAATAAGTTCAACTTCATAATATCATCTGAATTGTAAAAGAAGGAGTTTAGTTAACTATTACAAATGCATAAGTCTACTTTTTATCAAATATTAGCCTATTATTGTGTCATGATTACGTAATTCTCATATGTATAGCAATTTTATAAGGAGGTGATAATTTCTCAGAGATTCACACATTTCAATGTAGATCTAATCTTCTTTCACATTATCGTTTATGCGCAATTTTCAAACAAAGCCAAAAAAAAAGAAAACTACACTGTAAACCGACTGTATTTAATGAGAGTTTGTCGATTCATGAAATCATGAATCTATCCATTTAAGCTTAAATTTTACATAATGAAAACTACGATTATGTATCATATACTTTCATAGTAATTAATTAAGTAGTATTCGTTCTTTATTGTTTATTAGAAACAATCACAATGGTTATGAAGTAAGCAATTTGTGGATTTATATAATTTTTCTTTCGATTAACAATATGTCACGTAATTCAGTCTTCTTACTATTGATATATGATGAAATTAGTTGTATGATTGTTTAAAAGAAAAAGAGATGACTGTCTTCTTAATTGATTGAATACGTGATAAATTGATGTTGATAGGGTACCACTATGAAACTTGAGAGCTTTCAATAGGTGTTAAATTTTATTGTGGAACTCCTCTGTAGTACTCAGGCCCTTCCACCCCCCAGATTTCTTCTTAGAAGCTCCAAATTGGTGAACACCTAACTTTCTGCAGCAGTATTCAAAATGAAATGTTTTCTCTTTCAATTTTCATGTAAATGACAATTTCGACTATTGTGTAATAATTTATGATTAAAATTATCCTGGAACTTGATAAGAATTCATGTTACAGATACATGTCAGTTACACACAATTGAGTTTGTCGTCATACGTCATAACAGAACTCGACAACATACGAGATATGGATCATATATAGCCTATTCGTAACGATTTGGATAACTCCTGTGAATATCACTGAATCATTATGAAACATAATTGTTAGTGTTTACTGAAATATGTGCTAAAGCTAATTATCACATCGACTTCCTTCATCAGTGTTTGAAAATTGCGCATAAACGATAATATGAAAGAAGATTAAATCTACATTGAAATGTGTGAATCTCTGAGAAATTATCATTTCCTTATAAAATTGCTATACATATGAGAATTACGTAATCATGACACAATAATAGGCTAATATTTGATAAAAAGTAGACTTATGCATTTGTAATAGTTAACTAAACTCCTTCTTATACAAATCAGATGATATTATGAAGTTGAACTTATTTTACACTGTTGAATCAATGTATCATACCAAGGAATTTAGATCAGAATCTCTGTTTATTTATTGCACAAGCATTAACAGTTAATGCGTTATTCATAAGTTAGTTAGTTCATTTAATAAATTTAATAATTCATTTGTAAACAGATTCGAACCTGAGAAATTGACTGTTTCATTAAATCATTTGAATCGATTAAATGATTACAGCCTTCTATAATGATTGTCTCATTTTTGCATAGAAATGCATCATCATTTCAATTATTTACCTTCGAATAGTTTCAATGTGTTTTTCTTGTCTCGAATAGTAGATACACATTCACAGTTGACTGATTATCATAAAAGAGAATGGAGAACATCAAAGTTTTCATGACTGTATGTTACATTGATGGATTGTTACCAATTGAAGAATAAGAAATTATTATCATGAATGAAATAATTTGGTATGATCATAGTGTCTCAAATCTGCCTCATGTGTTAAGCGAAGTTATACAAGGGATAAATAAGACGCTTCATTTCTTGCATGATTAGTCGATATAACTCACTGAGTTGGTAATTAATTTAGTCTTCTATCTTGATGCATTGAATTCCACTGTATTCATCACTTACTCACAGTTGACGTCTGATTTGCTTAGTATTGTAGTAGATAATTAGGATGTATATGTTACTGCTTGTTACTTTGTGATGTAGTGAATCAGGTGTGTGAACTTGGACATTAAGATGCAGGTATAGCCACATGACGAGTGTATATTATAATGAAGCGTGTGTCTCAGATTACGCTTGCCAGTCACCTTCCAGTCTTAACTATACATGAGATGTTTTCGGTATATGACTGTAGTTTACTCAGGAGGCACATAAATCATAATCAGAGAGTGACCAGTTTAAGTCTTTGAAAAATGAGGCGTATATGCTAATTCATGCTGATGATATATATACCCGTTGTACACATGTGATTATCTAACCAGTGCATAGTGACGAATTCGATCCCCTTTGACAGAAGACGGACTGTGAAGTAATTTCATTGTGAACATTAACATTGTGATGCATTCTCATCCTGTTTATCAGTCTATATATAATCCAACGAAACACTCTTGCCGGATTCCGCTTCCCAGTCACATTTCAACAATAGAGGATAATGATATATTCACTAACTTGCTGGTATCAATCATACTAATTTCAAGTGATACACTCTACACATAAACCTAACTTAATGCTTGTTCTCATTCTAATTGAGTGTTGGCAATTATTATTAATATTCAACATGTGCTTCCAAACTGATATTCAACCAATAAACACTTGTCCTACTGTAGTCGTTATAGAACGGAGTTGGTTGTTACCAAATGAAACGAGATAGCACTGAACAGTCGTTCAGTTTTAGTAGGAGATTCTGTATTGTTAATGGTAACACAGTCAACTTCAATGTGTGGCGAGCATTAACAGCTACATCTAATATATATCTGCGCAAAACTACACCAATTCAATAAATAATTTGTTCACTTTCACTTGTCATTTCAACTATCTACATTATTTGACTGATTTCACAATGTGAACATTCAGTGTATCATCTTCTTATTGAAAGTTATGTTTCAGTGATCGTGTGTTCAGTATTTGCAACAGAGATATGTAACTGTCATTAATAATAAAATACCCTGCATCAATGTGTATTGAGTCAGATTGGTTGTGAATGTCAACTAGACAAGATGAAATTAACATGATGAATTGCAAACACGTTGATGTACTAGTAGTATCAATGATAATGTAATGGATTATGAATGCGATTAAAGAGGAAGAGAATGAGAATATGTGGTTCATTGAGTTATGTATGCAGGAATAACAGGACGCTGAATCCAACGATCTAGATGATGATGATGATGCAATTTGGATGTGATTGAATTAGTGTGACTAGTTGTCAGGTATTCCATGCAACGTGTTAAACTGGTGATTGTCAGTATTGTGATCTACTTTGACAATGAATTATTTGAGTGTAACTGAGATATGAAGACAACGTCAATAAAAGTGAAGAAGGAATGTCATTCACAGCTCGTCGTTGGCGTTTATTCCATAACTGGTTAATTAGCCAGTTGTATTTTTGTCCATGATTCCTTCTAAGTGAGAGACGACAGTTGGTTAGTTCTCAGAATCGGATTAGCTTAAGGACTGTAAATCGTCACAGATATACTTTGGTTAACATAATTAATTTAGAAACATCGTCTATGATGACCTCGTATTAGTGTCTAACTTCAACCGTATTATCTGAGGAAGCTTTGGTGTTAGGGTGAAAATTTAAATCACAATGGTGAATAGAAGCCTTAAATGTAAATGTCCTTCTCGTTAGTGCTTGCTAGCATTCGGTACACGAAACCGTAGCATAGTTATTAAGACGTTGATGTCTCAACACATTTTATATTACAAGTTCAAATCTCATTGTATATAATACATTGAACAGCCAAACCTCATCTATTACCAACATACATACATTCTTGATCATAGAGTAGGGCACAAGACGGTATGTTGTAAACAAGTTGCTTATATGCAATCATGGTGAATCTAGTGTGAAATGTTCAAAATTAATTCAAAACATCTAACGTGACAATCAAATGTGTAACCACATAATTGATAATAGTGTGTAACTGATTGACATCCTACATGCTTAAACTCCCCTGTCCAACCCCACTGATCACACTGCTCACTGTGACATCAGGAATTGTCTTCTCAAGTTAATCTATAATGATGTGAGATACATGGTGGATGGTTGTTCTGGTGATTGTCAGTATTGTGATCTACTTTGACAATGAATTATTTGAGTGTAACTGAGATATGAAGACAACGTCAATAAAAGTGAAGAAGGAATGTCATTCACAGCTCGTCGTTGGCGTTTATTCCATAACTGGTTAATTAGCCAGTTGTATTTTTGTCCATGATTCCTTCTAAGTGAGAGACGACAGTTGGTTAGTTCTCAGAATCGGATTAGCTTAAGGACTGTAAATCGTCACAGATATACTTTGGTTAACATAATTAATTTAGAAACATCGTCTATGATGACCTCGTATTAGTGTCTAACTTCAACCGTATTATCTGAGGAAGCTTTGGTGTTAGGGTGAAAATTTAAATCACAATGGTGAATAGAAGCCTTAAATGTAAATGTCCTTCTCGTTAGTGCTTGCTAGCATTCGGTACACGAAACCGTAGCATAGTTATTAAGACGTTGATGTCTCAACACATTTTATATTACAAGTTCAAATCTCATTGTATATAATACATTGAACAGCCAAACCTCATCTATTACCAACATACATACATTCTTGATCATAGAGTAGGGCACAAGACGGTATGTTGTAAACAAGTTGCTTATATGCAATCATGGTGAATCTAGTGTGAAATGTTCAAAATTAATTCAAAACATCTAACGTGACAATCAAATGTGTAACCACATAATTGATAATAGTGTGTAACTGATTGACATCCTACATGCTTAAACTCCCCTGTCCAACCCCACTGATCACACTGCTCACTGTGACATCAGGAATTGTCTTCTCAAGTTAATCTATAATGATGTGAGATACATGGTGGATGGTTGTTCTGGTGATTGTCATATTTGCAAATTATATCACACGTAAATTGATTGTGAATTGCTTGAAGCCAGATATATCAAGCAATGAATGCCAGTCAACTTATTGGTGTACTGATTGATCGTTTATTACAAAAGCTGTAGATCCGTTGGGTTTAGTTGTATAGGATGATGTAATTGTCGATTGTTTCCCTCGTTTATAATTCTGTCAATTCGACATATTGAATTTAACAGTGAATTCAATCAGTTCACATTAGTGACTAATTTGAAGCAGTAATTCATGGCGTTGTATTGATAATTCATGATCAATGATGAATTGGTTATTTTGAAATGATTGACAAGAGGATGAGATGATTACCAGTTACCAACTTCATCTCGTCGTCAATTTTACATGAAACTTTCCACTTCTATATACACTGGTGATGTTTTAGTTGATAATGTCTATGCTCAATGCCAAATAGATAGTTGTATATTGTTATGATTATTACGTAACAGTATCATCTTATTTGCATTATTTAGCTTATTATTATTATTATTATTTCTAATTTATTCAATGAGTGAATTAATTGAAATAAGAAGTAAAAAAACTATACTAAAATAATTTTCTTCTAATTTTTACTTCATTGTTCTCTGCCAGTACTCTCGCTCTCTCACTCTCTATCTCTGTCTGTCTGTTTGTCTTGTTCTGCTTTGGTTTTACCTTCTTTCTTCTTTCTTCTTCTTCTTCTCGTTATTTAATATTCACTGTTAATTAGTAGTTGACTGTAGAATTTTCTGATAAAAGATGAAAGTGACTAAATGATGCCGAAATTCCATAGAATAATTCTGTTATTGACACATTGACTAGATGTGTGTGTTGGCGTCAAAATATGAAGTTACATTGATGCTAATAAGTAGGTGTATTTTGTATTTTATCATAAATTTTTGTTTATTTTATGTTATGTAATCATTCCGACTATTATAATTTCATTTGATTGACTGTATCATAGATTGATGTTGGCAGGGTAGCATTGAAAACCAGGGAGCACTGGACATCTGTTTCGTTCTAGAGTGGAACTCCTCTTCAGTGCGCAACTGGTGCGAAATCTGGGGTGCGCATTGCTGAGGAGCTCCACACTAGAACGAAACAGATGTCCAGTGCTGCCTGGTTTTCAATGGTACCCTGCCAACATCAATCTGTGATATAGTCAATCACATAAAATAACCAATCTCCACAAAATATAACCATCCTAATTGAACTATTATAATTTTGTTAAGTAATTAAATTATTCTGAGTTGATGTTATGCTAATTTTGTGTTATGAATAGTGAGTTAATGAAGTATTGAAGTACTACTTACAATGTTTATATATGAGTAGTGAATACTAGAAAACTGGTTCATTTTATTTTATTCATTTTACTGTTTACATCTATTGTACACATGATGTTATACACAATTCTAGTCATTCATTTATATTCATGTGGAGTATGATTACTTCCACACTACTATTATGTAAGTACTTCATACACAAAATTTTCCTACTTCAATTTCCCACTAATTGATACAACCGACAGGTGGGTGGAGTCATCAATTACATGTGTCTCATAAACGATATGATATTCCTCTTCAACTATACCGAATATCTTCGTGAAAATTGGCAATAACAACAACAACAACAACAGCAAGATAAGTGCTTGTTACAGAATATTGAATTGGAAGTTGATCTTTAAACCACATAGTTACATGTTTCTATTTTGAACTAATTTAACATTCAATTTCAAGAATTGATTTTACTTCATGAATGGCTAATATAGTGTAGTATAGTAGAAAATGCAACATTCATCCACATATCACTCTAACATAATCAGTGTAGGACCTTCTATCTTGCAGTCTATCTACATTCAAAAGTTTGTTGTATTGACTATAAATCTAAGATGAATCATTTATTGAAGGATGAAATTAGAAATCTTTAAATGTGGCAATAAATATTTTACTGTTGCCCTACCGGAAATTGATATTAAATGATTGAAACCCAGAATGTTAAACATCAATTATTTATGTTTTTAAAGCAAACTAAATACGTGGATATTTCAACTGATATTAAAGAAATTAATACTTTGCACTATAAACTAAAGATGATATGTTCACTGGTAGATTGTACTAATGGCGTTATGTTGACTTCTTGACGAAGTTATCAATGTACACTTTCGAAGTGTATTAGACTAAGATGAAGCACTTCCACAGTACCTTCCAGTTTACTAACTGTTAGTCATGTCAACTTACCTAACGTTTTTCATTCGTATATTTCAATATTCAGGTGAACATTAAAACATTAGCAATTTTTTTTTACATATCGATATATCAGTAATACAAATTTTTATAAATTAATGAATTAATTAAAAAAAATTTATTTGATTGAATGTATCACAGATTGATGGAAGTGGGAATTCTACCATTGGATGCCGACCCAGTGGTGCAGATGGTTAGGCGTTCGCGTCAACCTGAAGCCCCTGCTGCGGAATCTGGGGTTCGCATTGCTGAGGAGTTCAACACTAGAACGAAAAAGATGTCCAGTGCTCCATTGTTGTCAATGGTACTCTGCCAACATCAATCTGTGATATAGTCAATCAAATAAAATAACCAATCTCCACAAAAATAACCATCCCAATTGAACTAAAAAAAATTTCTTTTATAGAAGAAATAAAAACACAATCACTTACATTTTGTTATCCGTCACCCCGCAGTTTTTTATGGTTTAATGTATGAAATGGGAAAATATTCGATTGTTTTGTTAAAATGATTTCTTTTACAATCAATTGACAATTAGGTGGTGATATAAATTGTATCTAATTAATTCTTATATAATCATGAGTATAGTAACAAGTGTATTTGAATATGTAGATGTGTGTCTCTGTGTGTGTGTGTGGTTGTGAGTGAGTGAGTGAGTGAGTGAGTGAGTGAGTGAGTGAGTGAGTGAGTGAGTGAGTGAGTGAGTGAGTATATAGGTTGGTGAAAGGATAGAATTGAAAGCCAATTATCCCAACCTCATGCACCTCTCCCCTACCCACCAGTTCTTTTCTTCTAATTGGCTTAAAATATTTTGTAAATTTAACAGTAGGCAAATAAAACAGTTAATGAAGCCATGTTTTTTTTATCCCAAAGGTTATTCATAACTTCATTAGTGTAATCTCTCCGTCATAATCTTTCATATATTTTTTGTATTCATTCATTCATTCAGTACTGGCTACACAGAAAACTTTGATTTATTATCAAAATTCATATTTCAACTATGTCGAGTTATCTATGAGTATGGTACATGTCAATCAATCAAATCAATCAATGCCTGTTACTCCAAGTGGAGCATAGACCGTCCACCAGCATTCTCCAACCACCTCTGTCCTGGGCATTCCTTTCTAGCTCTCCCCAAGTGCCCTTCATTCTCTTCATGTCTGTTTCCAATTCCCGACGCAATGTGTTCTTGGGTCTTCCTCTGTTTCTGTGGCCTTTAGGATTCCAAGTCAGTACTTGTCTTATGGTACATGTAGTGTAGTGAATAAAACGAATAAAAATCAAGTAATAATGATAGTTAAAGCATGAAATTGTATATTTCCAATTAACATTACAATGTATTATGCAACATGTAACCAGTAAACTAACGTTAAAATGAAAGACAAACACTGTGTATAACTCCAACCACCTTTGCTGATCCACAACCACCACCACCACACATACAGATACACACCTATTTTAACAGATAACGTCAGGTCAAGCATTCAAATGAATTAGTTTACCAAACTGAAATCACTGTACAACAAATACTTAATAAAATTTAATTATCAATGGAAAACTGTGTTTTATTCATCTGGTGGTGCCTACCGCTCTTGCATCAGCAATAAGAGCCTCTTGATGATGTAAACAATTGAACTCCTGAATGTTACGTTTCATGGGGAGTACAATATTGGTTAGCTGTTAAAACAGCTTACAGTACTACCCATATGGACAATAATCACAACCAATATTGTCAGTCATAGTCACATGCTATAAAAATGATCATCAACGGATTCTTTGTCAGTATTCTCTAACGTAATGCTGACTATTTGTCTTAAAGGTACTTTTGTAAATCATTATTCGTACTTTCCATCATACTGATTCGAAGATTCATCAGACTGTCAATGAAAGAATGTCACGAAGTCGTTATTTCGAAATCAACTCTACTGCATAACAGTTGGATAACCTCTAATAGCACTTACGTATAGGAGAACTTGAAATTACCTCTGTAAACAATTACATGGTTACTGATTATGGTAGTAACATCGGCATTATTAATAGAGCAGACTTATTACTACTATTGTTAGTAGTGATATTAACAGCATTACAAGTAGTAGTAATAGCTGTGGTGGTAATAATAATAATAATAATAATAATAATAATAATAATAAGAGTAGAAATAGTAGTATTGTTAGCAGTAGTATCAGATGAAGAAAAAGAAGTCATCGTATGCGTGATTGGCGTATTAACACCAAATTCAATGGTAGTAGTTAAAATGTTATTATAATAGTGATACCATGGGTAGCTAAGGCAATAAGAGCACTAGAACTGGTAGTAGACGACAGATTAATCGTTAGAATCTAACAAAACTAGAAGAAATTTATAACAATAAACATTACAACTAATAGACATTTTTGTATTTAAGACCAAAACACTAATCCATCCATCGTAAACAAACCTGATATCCAAATTATCTGAGTGTTTCACTATTCAGTTAACCAACTAACAACACAACTAGACTATGCACAATACCACCTATGTCTACCATATTCACAAAATTGTAGCCTGTTCTATGTGAAGCACAACGCCTCTCTTGCCAACATAAACCGATTTCTATCAGAATGTGTATCTGTTTGTTCATTCAGCTTAACTCACGCATACTATCAGATGATGAAATGGTCTTCTATACAAGAAGAAATCAATGAATCTGTTGATAAACCTATCACAGCTAATTATCAAACTTACTTTTACATTCATATTAGAAGCTTCTTGTGTATTAATGTGGTGTGATATTGAATAGGAATGTAAATGATCTACTCTCTTTCTGCCAACAATGACCTACTTTCAACTACAAATAAACAAAAAATCAACTGAAATTTCTTCTTATTATTATTTTTCTTCTTCATTTTATACATTCAATAATAACAAGTTTAACGTTCCACAGTTCATGCCAAACAGTTTTGTGTAAATCAGCCAACATAGTACACATACGGAAGAGATGCTTTCTTCTGTGTTTCAAACAGAAGGGAATGTGGAATAATGATTTGCAGGATTAGATAGTTGACAATATCATCTTCGTATAGGAGTGTATTGAATGTGTTGAGTAACCAACAGGCAATAATGGGAATCACATTGATCGAGGTATGAAACTACAAAGATAGCATAATATAGGCAAGTAGTCAGTTTCAACTATCCACCTGACACGTCACTGAATTAATGCTTTAAATTGTGTTTAGTTAATTGACCAACACTTGTCCATTTTCATGATTATTGACATTCACTTAGTTACTCAAATGCATCACTTTGTATAAACTCATTCACTATGCCTTGTTCTCTCTATATCTCACCTACAAACAACTATCTTCAATCTAATTTCATCACCGTAATTTACATCTAGTCACATTCTGCACTCTCCATTAAATTCTCACTGCAACATGTGGCATAAACGAGTCTAGGTAATCATCATCATCATCATCATCATCATCATCATCATCATCATCATCATCATCATCATCATCATCATCATCATCATCATCATCATCATCATCATCATCATCATCATCAATTTTGCTTTCTGACTTATTTACATGAAAATCTGAATATTGTTAGCATTTCGAAAATGGATACTAAATAACTAAAACATAACTTTGGTAAACTTTGCCTAGAAACCGAAAGTTGTGTGCTGTTTCGATGCGTAATGACAAGCAGAATAGTGTATTGTTTCTACATAGTAGGTGAAACTAGTTAATACGAGACTGATCTAACAATGTTTATTCATAAGTAACTGACTAACAGGTACTCAGAGTGTAACAAACTATACAGTATGAACTTCAAGCCTTACAGGATTATTGTGGTAATTATGTAGAACATTTCTGTTGATAGAAGTAACTACAAAGAAGTCACCATTAAGCAAACACAGTTACTAAGTTTCAGTTTACCAAATGTTTGGTTCCAATCATAAATGACAAAGAGCATTTACCACGTCTTTAACTTGAAGATGAGATTATTATCTATTTCACAGCTCTGTGCCTAAGTTTTTAGACAAACTCTTGATTGGTGAATGGATCATTGTCTAACTGTTATGTTATAAACTACGAAACTGTGTAATAGTCGATATCTCAGCAACGAAGTCACCATTACATGACATTGAGTTCATTGTGATCTATATGCAACAGACTGTCTCTGAACAGGGTCCATGTAACTTCCGAACACCAACACGGATATGTATAGACAGTTTACTTCAGTATCAGAATAAACTTACGACAGCACACTTACAGGTGGATAGAAATCTCTCTCACTTTGTGAATACTAGAACTAGCAGAACATAGAGTAACAGAGTCATTTACAATCGAACTGAAATATAACTATTCTACCCATCCAATTAAGTTTGGTGTCGGTAGCCGAAGGTACATAACACATCAGCTACTAGTAGCTAACTATTAATTACATATTCTATAAAGTTATAAGGGATCAGGCTAGCAAGTGAATCGCATAACTACAACGGCCAATAAAGACAATCCAGGAAACAAAAAGATTCACGCATCATTAGCTAAGAACACTAAATTCCATATCACAAAACCCTATGAATGTACACAGGCATCACTTTTCCCACCCAGTTCTCTTTTAGAGAAACACTATAATCCACAGCAGTTTAAGTTACTACCCTCCAGATCGGTGGTAGTCTAACATGGTCAGTCATGACTCCATCCTATGTGTATTCCTTGAAGAACAACACCATCAGTACCGTTTAACAAATCTCGAGAACCAAACAAATAAGCACTCGTTGGACACCACCAAATGGTAATCGTCAACAACCAAAGGTTTCATTACCGTCTCTAGTAAAGACCATTTAGAGATACTCACTCTGTCATAGCAATGTCAATAGAAGAAGTACTTTTGTTCCAAACATTAACTAATTTAATCCTGTTACTTAAAATATAACAATCTTCACCTGATTATCTTGATCATTACAAAAATGTGTGTATGTCTCTCGCTTTCTCTCGCCCTCACTCTTTCTCACTCATATACACAAGTTGCACTGAGTTACACGCTCACTTATTAACATACCAATCATTATGAAGAGATATTTAGTCAAGTGCATAGTTGATCATTTAATTTGATAAAACTTACTATCTGTTTGTACAAACACATGGATTTCATGCTAAGAAATGGGTATATAACCAGAAGAACAATCTGGTGAATGAAACAAGTCATAGGAGTAGAACTTAACCAACTCATTTCATTCTAGCTAAAAACAAGTAGTCAGGTGACACAAATCAAGAAAATGAGTCAAGTCGTAATTCATTTTGACTATGTTCAAAATGAAGCAGAGACTAATTTAAAAAAGTCCAACGAAACTGTTAATCGCAAACAAGATTCAACTGATTGTTCATCAATACCATCGACTGACAAATGTGAATCTGAGAGTTACATACTTACACGTCAAGATCTGATAGAACTAGACAGGAATGAACCAAATTGGAAGTATATTCGAAGGGTGCTGTTAATTGGATTAGTTATTATATTCTTTGGACTTTTAATTTCTTGCATTGTTTATGTGATTGTGGGCAAAAAATGTCCATATAAACCAATGTTACCATTTTGGAAATCTACAGTCGGTTATTGGTTGGACGTATTTGCATTTAAAGATTCATCTGGTGATTTTATTGGTGATTTAAATGGTAAGGTATAAAATTCTTATCACTCATTTCTCTCAATAGGTCTTACATCTGAATTGGATTACATCAAAAGTGTCGTCCGTGCAGGATACATAATACTAGGTCCTATTACGAAAGGCTTCTACAACAATTCACATAATATACTGGCATTAGTAGAGGATTATGAACAGTTAGATGAGTTTGTCGGTACAATGGAAGATTTTCGTCTTCTTTTAAAACAATCACATAAGAAAGGTCTAAAAGTTGTCTTGACATTCGATTTCAATTCGGTTTCCATTAATCATAAGTGGATTGCAGAGAAGAATGTCAAACTGATGAAGCTTCCCAATGATTCGCATAATATGGTAACACTATTCCTATTGCACTGTAAACTTGTTGTATTTTATCCACATGAAGGTATCACGATACAATCAACCATTGAATGTTGAAATCGATGGTCATCAATATTACTCGGTATTTGGATCACCGAATGTAGATCTAGATTTGACTGATTCCAACACAAAGAAAGCAGTATTTGTAAGTTTAACTGACTATGCAATGACTAATTTCCAACTAGAAAGTAATCGACTATTGGATGAAGGAAGGTATCGATGGAATTCTTCTGGAGAATAGTGCATTCTTTGTTGAAGATAGAGCAACATTACCAAAAGTAGGTTTATACCATTTTAACTGGTTTCGTTTCTATCTAACCATCCACTCGTCAACTCTCCCTATTTCCTGCTTTCTCTTCTACTTCTTTTTGGTGTATTTAGAGAAATATAAATTGGTTAGACAATTGTCCAAATTCTCAATTGTACAGTAATGGTAGTGTGAAATTCGTCGCAGATATTCGACGTGAAGTCGACAAGTGGACTGTGGAAACTGGAGAACGGAAGTGAGTTCATTCATGATCATTAATGTCATTAAATTCTGTATTACACAGTGAACAGTTCGTATTCTAATGCTTATCATGGTGTCATCGATAAATATATGGCAGTGAATGGGACATTAGTAGAGACTGACTTAATATCAACCGAAACATCATATTTGTTAATTACTTCTACATTCTTAAGGAATTTTATAGATCTATCACTGCACATGTTCTGTAAGACTGGTTAACCACACAGTTATGTCGTAGAATGCAAAATCCATCACGACGTACAATTGTATGAGTGCACACTTTACTCACTCATAACTGGACATTCATTATTGATAGATGTGCATATCTCATTTATGTTAGTAGTAACAGATGATCAATTCAGCTGTATATACTGGCTGGAAGACAAATAGCATTTATTTTGTTTGCGTCCAGCCCTGATAGTACATCGCGTTTTGGAGGGAGTGTACACAGTGGAGTGTGTACAAATCTGAGAGAGAGAGTGAGTGAGAGAAGAATAAGAGAATGAAGTGACCCAATTACCCAGTAGCTGACCTACGTCTACTACCGCAATCAATCACATAAAGAAGCTGAAATAATACACTCAGAATTGATTCAACTCACACTTACTTAAACCTACATACTAAACTTGAAATGAACATTGATGGATGAGGGCTTAAGAAACGTTTACTCAGCAACTCTGAGTGACAATTTAACTGAATACGTAAACATTACATGCCATATTTATCATGAATATGGTCACCTTTATTTAACTTGTGATATTCAGCTTATGTATGTTGAATTTCATGACATGAAATGCCTCAAAACATTCTTACTTTTGCCCTGCCAAAATCTTCAATAGACTATTAGCAGTAACCCCAGGCGATACAGGTTGTGGTGTCGGTGATACTTCAGATCCTATGCTGATGTTCAGAGATGTGGCAGATGTAATAATTAGTCGAGAATTCACCTTCCAGAAGGGTTCAAAACAGAGTACAAAATCTGGAGCATCAAATGATATATATGCTACATATTCAGATACCGATAAACAGAAATTCGGGATGACGACAAGCACTTCAAATATGCCTCCAAATGGAGATATTATAACCGTTGCATCAACATTACTATTACCAGGTATGTGGTATTGATTATGACAATATTTACATTTAGTCACATTATTCTGTACGTCACTGAACTAAGAAAGTTGATTTGTGGCTGACAAGTGAAGTTCACAATCCAACTTTAATCATACTTGTAAACTACACCTGTAATAAGGTGATCCTCAACACAGTAAACACATTACAACACAGACTGATCAATTCCAGTCTGTAACAACATCAATAGGAAGATACAGACACTTGTAAATTATCTAGAAGGTATTAACTTGACTGGGGATCACATCGAAATACCCTGTGTATGATTTATATTAAGGAATGGGATTACAGAACTTCATATAATGAAGTCTACATTCGAAGATGATTTATTTGTGTGTCTGACCAAAGATGATGATGATGATGATGATGATGATAATTGTAAATCTTCAACAGTTGAATGTTAAATGACAACGTATACGTACAGTCAATGAAGTGATGAATCGTTAACAGTCATACTGTGCAAAGACTTCTGACTTGTATTCATTAGAATTTAGTTTGTTTGACAGTACAAATGATAGTGAAGGAGACCAGAGTTTACTAAGTGTTCAAGAAAACGACTATTGATTTTCTAATATTCATCATTAGGCAATTAAGCTATGGTATACCACATAAAAATCGAATGGACTCATAGATGCATTGATACACTGATGAAAGTATTAAGCAAGATCTACTACTTGAAATACCTTCGGATTGTCTTCTCAAACCGACAAATGATCAAAGATAATTATCCATGCTGACAAATGATTCAATGAGGTGTAGCTATCAATACATTAGCTGGAATGGATCAAGGTTTATGAACTGCCTAAAGCATGCACTTTTCAAAAACATCCCTGCCTATTAACTGACTTCGTTGTTTATAGATGAATAAGGGATTATAGAGTTAAGTAAACTACGAAACCAGTTCACTTATGTCCAAAACAAATACACAATTCACTTTATACAACTATTCCATTCAATCTATAGGTGCTCCAATCATTTACTATGGAACTGAAATTGGCGTAGACAGAACCAAATCAACTACAATTCCAAAAAATATTTATCCAAATGGAAGAAACTACAATAATGAACCACTCAATAGATTCTCGTCTATACTATCTCATTTGCCAATGCCATGGGATGTTAATGGGACCAAATATTCAGCAGCAATAAATGATTCCAGATTTCGCGATTATCTGTTAGAATCTGAACAAGTGTCTGCTGTTGTTGATGTAAGCAATGTAATAATATTCATTCAACTATCCAATAATCACTTGTATTCGTATGTACTGATAACGTTCATTTACTAAGTGTCTATAAATCCAATACAAACAATTGATCAATTACGTTGAATATCAGTTGATGTGGAGACGACAAATTCATGACAATTTTAATAAGTGTTGATCATGAACTGTCGAATATTCAGTATTCAAGATACATAGTTTATTCAATCATCATTACTTAGGTGGTGAATTATGTGCAGAGAAAATGCGGAAATGACTGCGTAATATGATTGTCAATGAAAACTGATAGAATCTATAGTTTCTCATGAGGTAATGAGAACGCAAGTCAATGAATAACATGAAAAACACTTACCGCTGTGTTATTGAATGAAATTATTTAAGTAAACACTTCGTCATAACTTGTAATCACTACTCAGAGAAATGTGAAGATGACTGATATTCGATTGAAGGGATGAATGAATACACTTTGTATTCATTCAATGACTATGGATATAAATGTCATTTTAGTTAGTTCCGTTATTTACTTAGACTTAACTGGTCCTAGTATAGCAGTATCCAAATGGTTCGTGTTCTATTCCATTGATATTCGGAATGGACACCTAATCGGTTTAGTCAACCGCGAAATAAAATGTGACCAGAAGCTGAGTGCATCAGTAAATACTTCATAAGTAAACCACATCATCATCATCACCATCCTGCTATGAATGATCATCATATGGAGTGTTCTTCATTCATTAACAACACCAACCACATATGAAACAACTTTTAAGTAGTCGTTAAACTCCATCTATCAAGTGAAAATCACATGGAACGGAATTTGTGCTAACGAATTCAACCGGATGTTCTATTTAGTACTTCATCAATGCAAATTATCATGTGAATCATTTAGAGTGTAGCATGTTTCTTTTGTTTTTAGGTTCAACTTGCTGATGAAAATGATAATGTAACTCTTCAATTGGTTCGAAAGTTAATCAGTTTACGTCAGAATCCTGCTTTTCAATGGGGAACATTCGAAATGATAAAAATCGACGAAGTAAGTAAATCGTAAATTGAACAACAAAGCCTCTCTCTCACATTTATTCTTTGCTAAGTAACCATTTCAACATCACAAATCGTGTTAATCATCACCAAACACAATGAAACATTCCATGAGAACACAATGATTCTTTGACTGAATTGTTGTACTTTCTCATGTGTACAGTTGTCATGAGGTATTCGACACTAAATGTAATCGGTCAATTTATGAATACTCGATATGCGTGTACATTTCTTAGCTGTAGGTTAGTATATGCTGTGTTAAGATTTGTTAAGTTACAACAACCTAGTTTTGTGATATTGACAGGATGAGCTCAGGCTTGAAATGACCACACAAATATGATCAATCAATTGTAAATGTGTTGTTTACAGGTGGGTGATGGGTAAGATCAACGGTAACTGTCGTAAGTCATTAAAATGATTGAAGCAGATTTCAATTTCACAGGAAGTATTATTTGTTTGTAGATTGCAGATACACCTTCATAACGAGTGCCAACTAGTATGAAAGGCAGACGAATGAGGATTTCTTGTAGTCTACCATCAACTAAGCAGCAGCATCACAACATATTGCATGTATTATCCAGTCAATCAGACTAGTAGTCAAACACTGTTGTATATTCGATATGAACTGTAAACAGAATTGCATATCTGACAGTGGTTACTGACTAGGCGTCAATCTGCATACATTGCAATGCTTTCCTTGTATCTACTATTTTAATTACAAAAGGTTCTTCATGAAATCGTTTTTAAATGGTTGATGAGCGAGAATTTGCTTGAAGTGTGCTATTGTTAAATTTAACGAATTGTCTGTAAAATTGTCTTCAAATGCTACTTACATACATTGTTTTCATCATTCAGTTTCAGGGAGATCGTGGGATAATTGAAGGGTTCATACGAAAGACGACGAGTTTTCCATCATTCGTTATAGTATTTTTAAATGTTTTAGGTGTTTGCTTTTTCGATCTCACTTCTGTCTGTTCATCAGTTACACCGAGATTAGTTTATCCTTCTGTTGAAAATTTGCCAGTTGACAAACCCATGTCAACTACGAAAATTCACCTTAAATTCGAAAAACGAATAACTCACTTAATAGTATTTGAATGCACGTGATGAATTTGCCACGAAATTACTTCCTCTACTTTGTCAAAAACTTACCTGCCTTCCTAACACTCCCATCCTAAATCAGTAAACAACTCATTTGGATTCAACTCACAATTTATTCTTTTCATTTGTTACCTATTTGGCTTTCTCTGTTTAATTAGTTGATAAAATGAATTCAGTGTGGCTTGTTATTTTTTGTTTTCTGTTGCTTATTTTGTCACTTTCTGTGTGTATCCATGTAATAAATTACACTTCATAAATGATGTTCTGATTTATTTAACAAAATATAAACTTCATTGTTAATTGACTTATGAGTAGACAATTGTCATCTGATTATTCTGTGTAGGTAGTTAATAGACAAAGAAGACAATCTACTGAATAGTGAGTTAGTGACCACATCACTTTGTGATCGGTATGGTTCTTATGTACCTTGAATTAAAGTAATTTAGTCAACTAGTTAGAACTAAGAAGTACTGAACAATTGTCTTAATCAACCTATAGAACATTGAAACGCATACTTAACTTGATTCAGTTCATTCGTAGGCAACTATTTTACATCTGATGTGCTTGATCTCCACTAGTCATATTTTATTACTGGTAATTCAAAGTGATCGCCCCAAATCACTCACAAGTAAACGCAGGATACACATAGAAGGGCATACAGATCTAGGCATGTTGTAGATAAGCATCTAGTTTAAGTGATTGCAGTTTCAGATAAAGACCACAAACCAACATATCAATTACATTGCAGTCTATTGAATAGCTTCCAATACGAAAAATGTAAAATAAACAAGTAAACTGATTTCATAGACTCATCTGTGTCTTATCAGTTTACTTATTAGATTAGAGAAGTGTTTGTAAACATTTGCAAAACGTTAATTAGAATGCAGATTATCGAAATTGATGATGATATTTTGTATTCTACTAACATATTTACCACTTCCGTGGCAGTCTTATGACGTCCCTAATATACGGTAGAACGATCGATAATTCTACTCATTTACAAATCTAAAACGACATGAAATGTGATGGTGATGTTTAGTCATTAATCTACTGACATATTGGAACATAAATCAGTCAACATTAATGAAGACAGTGAGGCGCATTACCTCTCGTTTCCGAAGTAACCATTCATTACATGTTAATGCGAGATCATTAATACAAGCTCGATACAATCTCTCAATCAGTTATCTAACAACATATCAATAGGATGCGAATCCAACAGTTTCTTACAAGAATTAGATCCCCTGGATATCGAAAACATGATACAATGCTCTCAGTTAATTTCGGCATTGGACTAAAAATACCCCACTAAGAAGTGACTGGTAACTAATCAATAATCTTAGAAACGTGTCTATGATAACTAAACTACTCAAATGATGGACGTTGACAGTGAACAATTCAGTTAGTCGTCTGCTATGTTTCACAATTCTGCATCATTATAAAGGTTTCACTACTAAAAGTATTTAAATTCCACCAATTTATCGTAATATGTAATAGACAAGTCTAAGTGAAAATCAGGCGCAAATGAATGATGCATCCCTAGCCACTAAGATGTTCATATGCAGTTAATATGCAGTCTGCAATCTATGAGATTTTCATATAAGCTGTGAGTATTTCAATCTTTACACCGATTTCGTTAGTGTCTCATTTTCTTCCAGTTATAAATACGCTACTTATACATTTTCAGTAGCTAAACTCCCACATGATTAAACAAAACAGTGGTAATTCGTGATCGATGAGAACAGTGGGAAACTATCAAATTCAAAGTAGTCAACTGATTAATATTCCACTGACATACACAATCACTTTGTAAATATTCCAAAAATTTCAGTAAGTAGTACTGGGAAGACAATATTTTCAGCGTTTACCTGCAGATTATGTTGTTACTTATATCGTCGCTACAATTTACTTTTGTCTATACACAAAACTTAACATTCTGATCATCGTCGACGTTAGAGATTCATTACTATCATGGTTAAAAAGCCATTTACACAACACTTCGCTTTGCAGCATACGCATAGGTTGTTTAACCCGAACATATCTGATACCCCGAGGTGCTGTTGATAAATATTCAATGATGCTATATTAGCTTGAACATTTGTCCTACTAGTCTCAACAGTGACAGAAAAGTTAATAGGATATGCCTGAATCACAGAAATAAATATCACAGCATTACAACGATGCAGCCGTCTCACAGCCGAAGGAAAGCTTGATATTATATATCCACATATAATCTTACACCATGAATCTCCGTAACTATCAGTACATTCTTAAAAGTACGGATATAAGGCATCAGGCATTACTGACAAAATTATGTGTGACCATCTTCAATCAAACGTCCCGAGATAAAGTTATCTCATTATTAAGACATACTTAACCAAGTCTCCATTAGACGTTGAGGATGTAACCAATTACAAAGCGCTAAACCTATGCTCTATACATTTCCCAACACTCCACGTTACCATGTTCATGACTGCATAATTCCAATGCTCATTTGCTGCATCTACTATCAATCCATCTAATCAACACTTAGAAGTCTATAGTTTCCATTTCACATTGTTTCAAGCCTGCGATCTAGTGAATAATAAGTGTAACGCATTCAACACTAAAAACATTGTTATGAGAAAGTATAATAGGAAGTCATATTTCTGACACATTGACATATACAACAAATACTGAATACATTTGTCATGTCGTCTATAATGCAAAATAGACAATGATGGTAAGCGACTTGCAAACCTCAACTTCATAAATGATGTTATACTGTATAGAAAACTTATCGAAACAAAAGTGTTAATAACATTTTGTTATGAATGAATGATAGAGAGGAAGGGAGAGAAAGAAAAGGACAACAACACTCACATCAGCATCAACTTCCCAATTTAAGCTACAGGGTAAGTAAACGATTCATCAAAAATTCATACAAAGTAATAGAAAATAAACAGCACAGTATAGTGGATTGTAGAGATTATAATAAGATTAGATATCAGTGATCAAGAGTATCCACACTCGCACACACACACACACACACACACCCCAACAACAACGGATCAACATCCACTTCAAAATGCCGTAAAATTGTAATACAAGGTGGATTACAAGGAAAATCACCTTATAATTAGCCAGAACATATCACACACTCACGTGTATGTTGTCAGTAACATTGAATGATGATAAATGAAAAACAGGCACTGTAAGACAGTTGAAACAAGTTAGCAAATTTGAGCACAATGTCAATGTGAACTGTGTCATAAATATACACATTAGAAAATTAACTAATACAAAACCATAAAGACGTTGTTTTATTTGGATTGAGACAATTAAAAATGTATGATGAAGATCAGAAAGAGGAAAGTACACAAACGACCGAACACCAGAGAGAGCACACCATCATCACCACAACACAATAACACATAAAAATACAGGAATACGTGAGGAAAAAAAATCATCAGACAGGAATAAATCAACAGATAAATAATCAACTGTGATTACATGATGAACAAACACTTAACTTCAAGAATTCATGAATAGACAGAGAAGTAGATTGTATGTTTAAGATAACCAATTGTTGTTCTCCTTGTACACACAAATATACCATGCATGTATTATGTCGATTCGATAGGTAGCAGATTTTGTTTCTATCTGATTCCATACAATTTATTCATTACTTGCTGATGACAATGAGAAAAGTGATACAAAATTGTGAAATAATTGAGTAGTCTAAGTGAAAACAACAGAAGAAAAATGAAAGAGAAGCATATTGAATTACATGTTCAAAGTGGAGAATATTTGAAAATCCAATTTCAAGAAACTAAACACTTAGTGAAACTGTCAGTTTATGCATAAAGAAGCAACTCTCCAGGTATATCATTCGGCATCCATACTACTACGGCCCGAGATTTTATTAGCTCATGCTCTATCTCTCTTCCAAATTCGACATTCAAAACACAATGAGAAAAGAGTTTGTTTGATAGGAAATGGTGAGTTGAATTTCGTCGACTCAGCTTAAGCACTTGAAATCAAAATGGCTTTTTATACCTTACAACTTGTAAACTGTTAGCCACAAGCTTCAGTAATCCATTTTTCCATCGCACAGGACGTACCAACTACTAACATGGAACCTACAATCTTAAAGGGATCCACGTGATGATCGTGATCAATGGTTAGACGCTTTGGGTGATACGCTACAAGTAAATTGTTCACAATGGTACAAGTAAATACATTCCTTGTCCTCTTAAATATATTAGACTTTGTTCCCTTTATTAATTTCAAGAGAGCAAGAACAAACATTTGTGCAGAATAAAATGAATCCATTTTATTTCATTGGTTTCTCATCAGCTGCATACAACCTGATTTCAACGTAGTTTCATTTATACCGAATTATATCTCACCAAATCTTATCGCTGATTTCTAATCCTCTCCATTAATACTAGCTCTGATATTACCATCACTACTCTGAGATGTCACATAACAATTTCATCTCTAACTGTAAATTAGGCCATGGCAACTTGAACTAATGTAAGCACGTTATGAGTTCTACATTGTAACTGACTGACTGACTGACTGACTGACTGACTAATATCTTGAAATCGGTCGCTCATCATTCCTGTCGAGGATTCAAATTTCAGAATTATTGACACAGTATGCGTGCCACCTGTTGTAATGGTTTGCAAAACATAACTTTCCAATATTATAATCAAGATATACGTCGTTGGTATTTGAATCAATCATATTTCCTAGTTATGTCAAGTGAATAATGCAAGAGGCCAGGTGAAATCCTGTTTAATTATGTTCACTAACGTGAAGCGGTCTCAGCCATCATATTTTAATTGACACACCAATTAAAATATGAGTAAGCTTGGTAAACGTCACACAAAGTTAAACGAAAACAAAGCATCAGTTTCCTGACAGCTTATAAGGTAGTATTGACACAAATGTATTCACTTGTCTAACTCCTCTGAACCTCTAGTTGCTATTCATTCATGTGATTATTTCGTCTTTGTTGACTGACATTAGCATATAACGTCTATTACCTACACCTTACAGATCGTTTATTGAGTAGTAGTAGTAATAGTATTAGTAGTAGTCAATGTTATAAATGTCCACTTATTCACATTGATTGAAAAATATTGATCATGTAACATTATGATCACTGATCAAAGAGTCAACCGGCACACTATGTGTTGTACACTTTGTTTTGATGTTAGATGATTGAAGGTAGTCGACAAGAAAAAAAAGAACATGCTTCATTCATCGCTTCATATGAGTAATGTATCACGACTTAATAAACAAAATCACAAGGATGAAGATAACATCCAGAACACGATACAACACAGACACCACAATAACAACAATAATCATCGTCACATCGACACACATCTTATTACTCAACAGATTAACTGACCAACAGTAATTATCATTTTTTCGAATTGTTCAAAAAAGCTTTAGGTCGAAGAGCCAATTCAATGATACCTTTCCATATACTTAAAATTATTAAAGCCTATATAGTTTTTCAATAGATAAGAATAACAGAATAATTAAATAGAGGGAATAAATAAGTGAATAATGATTTGTAATGGACAAAAAAAAGATAGAAATTTATTAAACAATCAACAACTATTTGAGGTATACATCTTTTATCAAATGGATGACAAGTTCAAATCTTCATTACAATAGTTTCAATATTCGGACTGTAGGTAGATGCAGGTTATCTGACTGGGGTCCGCGCGAATACCATAACCGTCGGCTGGAAACGTAGGGTGGCACTGCTCAGAATAGGTCACAGTGGCGCAGATGTATCTACTCATTGTCCTCCCTTAAATCGTGAGTTTAAAATTATTTCGTAACATTCTTTCTACACTCCATCTCTTTTCTCCCTGAATCACATTATATATGTTCACTCTACTTTGCTTTTATCATTGTTATTACTGAAGTAATATATACTTGTGCTATGTGATGTTAATCATATTGTGCTTTAGAGGTATGACAACTTGGACAGACTGATGCACACATTTGCCACGTTCTCTGTTGATCATACATACTTACAAACATACACACTTACAAACATACATACACACATCACGTGATACATCATGTGATCTTCGACCAGATCAAACTCTCTCAACCGAATCCCCGTTCATCTAGTGGTTGTGTTGTATACTAATGCGTAAATCTCAATGAAGATTTCATGTTATGTATTTGGAGTTATACAAAGCTCTCTTTCTCTTATAAACACATCAACTGTAGTGCATGAAAACACAAATATTCATCAATATAATGGCTTCGAGTGAATTCTTTAACGAAAATTACACCTTAATAAGAAAACCAGCATTCACCCACCGTAAATGTTGACTAGAAACAACAGAACATTGTTCATAACTTCAACAACCTGTTAAACTCATGTAATTAGGATAAGTTTGTATTTAGCCGTTGATTTGTAATGGATTGAAACTGGTTAGTCTCTGTTGCTATATGTGCATCCTGAGTGGATCGCCTCGATAAAGCGTTATTACACAAGTTATATATTTAAGTTGGATTGTGACTGGCAAGTGGGACCGGCTTGTAACCGGCAGACCCTAGGAGAGCTACAGGCTGAGCATGAATACTAATTGCTGTATAATGAATAGACGATGACAATCAATAATCTAACCTGTATTGGTCTATGCAATTCATTTTGTTACTTACGCATGATTTAATCATACATGATTTATCTACTTTATAATGTGAATAATTGAATGCCAAGAATAAAATACAACATCAGGGATAAAGGTAACACAATATTCAACATATGCACATACCATATCCGTTTGAAATCGATAAGTGATCATTGTTTTCTTTTCTTGATCTGTTATTATGAGACAAATCAAATGAAAATGATCAAAGAATAATAATCAACATTGACAGTGATCAGCTTTGAAAACATTTTAACGGATCAAATTGAGTCACAGTATATCAACACTGTCGATACCAATAATTTGAGGAGTATGAAAATTAATTTCTACCGATAGAGATGCCACTTTCAATTCAATTTTATATTAGATGGCTTATGAATGAAGTTCACAAGAATTTCTGGAAAACTTGCAAACAACATTTTCTTCTTCTGAGTTGTCAATTGTCACTTTCATCTATGCAGTCATGACTGCTTTGAATAAACGAAACATTGTAATCTAGATATTCTGCTTTTCATTTTGAAGGTGTGATTTCTTCACTTGTCAACACAATATGTACACGTCGTGTCTTACAAATCCAGTGTAAAAATTTGTCAGCAGGAATATATGTTATATCTGAGGCAAAGATGGCCGATATTATCGATCTTGTTTTCCGCCGCGCTATTGCCTACAGCTAACACCCAACCTTGCCTCAATCTATTGCACAGGCACAAAGATTCAACTGATTATCAAGAAGCCGGCTAGTTACTCACACAAATATATTATAACCGATAATATACAAGATATATATACACATAAGACCGAATCATTGTCGTATGTCTTTCACACAATATTGGTCAATCACATGTCATCTACCAGACATGTCAATATGTTGTAAGTGAGTGTAACTACTAGGGCAAAAATTAGACTAGCTGTGAATGATGTGAGTAAATACTCCAAAAGTAAAGTCGGCCATCGTGTACTATTAGCAAGACTGATGAGAGATCAACGAAGTGAAGTGAATTCATAGTATTCCTGTGTAGTCTTTATTCTTCCCCTTTTCAAATATACAGAATAAGCCGAGTGTAAGAAAACAGTACTCTACATACAATACACGCTTACTCTAATAGACTGAAAATTCCTAAACTACTTATGTACGCCTGTTTCCTATGCGTTAACAACTAAGCGTCAGTCATACAGTCAGTCAGTCAGCCAGTCAGTCAAGTACACCGTAAAACCTAGAAAGTTTGTTCATCAGTTTAACTTCCCACACAAAAATGAATAGCATATGTAATTTAATTGTAAGTAACATCAGTAGTAGTACACTGAAAATACTTTTCCACAAGAAGTTGTAGAAAGAGGGGTAAACGATAATTTAAGTGCTTAACATCTAAGTAAAACATAAATCAATTGTGAACTATGTCGCCCACAACCTAAATCCATGATCTCTAATGATAAGCGTGCAGACCCTCATCAAGACACTCTACTCATACCAACATATCACAGACCAATAAACATTCAGCGAAATCGTGAAACGATGTCATTGATTAGTTTAAATGTTCCTAATCTATATTCATTCTACTTCTACGCCAATCATCATTTTATGAAGATTTAAAGAATGATTGAACATATGCAATATATATTTGCTAACAACTTCAGTCGATGAAGATTCACAAATGCAAACGACTTGAAATGTTCACTCAGTACTGCCTGTCTAAATTTACCTTTGAATACTTGATCTTCGAACTAAACAAGATATCTCTGATCAAATACCTACAGTCTACACATGTCTTCTACTTGCACAGACCAAGTATCATGTTACTACTTTATGTTACTACAGAGTGAAACGCTGTGCAGTCTACTCGTGCTTTAGTTGCCAAAAGAATATCTCGTCAATCATACAAGAAAATATAACAGTTTGGAAGGGCGAAACACAAATTTTGTCAATCTATGTTGATGCTTTGTCAAATATCAAAACACATCAGAGTTAAATAGACTTTCACGATGAGTTAAGTGATGAATGTAATCACTTCACTTTCTGTAATTAATCTAGTCAATCATAAAGTCTAATCTTTCGTATCTAAACTAACATGATCTACTCACCATAAACATCAATTGTAAATATTTCCGATCTGATTGTACAACACCGTTTGATGTTATGCAATTTAATGAATTTCTAAAAGATAAATAAACCACAACACAGAAAGCATACAATAATAACATAAATACTGTGCTTAAATAGTGATCATTCAATATTATAACATGAATTCTTACTTATACAAATCATCTAATTTCACTATGATGTTTACTGTCTCCATGTTGATTTACTTTGTATACATTAAAATGTTAACGTTATTAATCTTCCACGAAGTCATTAACAAGTGTCATGGCATTGATTGTTCATCAATTACGTATTCACTATTGATATGCCGGGCACCTAATGAAGATTAACTATCTTCGGGAACTGTGTTTTACAACATTATTTCAATTATTATAACTGTGGACAGTGTAAACATTTCATTCCTAAGACTGCTACGTTCCCCTTTCCCGGTTCTCTTGTTTAGTGAATTTATTCTTTGTAAAGTGTTTATTACTATGCACTACAGTTGCTTTGTTGTTTACGAGTTCTCCCCATTCACTACCACTATTTCTTTTCTTCTGTATCAATGTTAAATTTATGATTGGTTTACTGTGAGAATTCTGCGGATCTGACATACCCAACAAATAAATTGTGTACTGTTCACTCAATTATGCATTATTGATGTCATTAATATTATTTGCCATTTTGTTGTAGACCCATCAGATTTGATGAATGATGTAAATATTTATGTGATTGTTTACTTTTATGGATACATATAACTTGATCTGGACAAGCTTAACATCCTACCTGCTCTGATATTCTACTTCGAGTCTATCAAGAATAAATGAGATCTGAGGAAGACTGGTGAGCGTTAACTTAACTAAACTATTGTTTGACAAATTATAAGATTGTGAGCAAATGTTGTATACACAAGTGGATAATGATGGTTAGAACAGTGCTGTTTACCGCATAGTCTCCATGTTCTAATAAAAATACCACTTATAAAAATACAATGAGCCATATTTTCTATCACAGAGGTATTCAAAGCTCTCTTTCAAACAACTGATCTTCATGTTGTATCATCAGTTAGAATGTTGTTGTCCAGCAAATAATCATGGTAATACTTGGTTAGTGTAAGTTATACATGTAGTCTTCAATCTACAGTTTTCACAGAATCTAAAACCAATGACATTTTAATAAGCATGATATTTCTGATATTACGATATGTAAACAACAATCTCATCACTGACTAATCTACATAAAATATAGTGAAGTTGGATCGTGACTGGTTAGTTGAATGGAGAGCAGGTATTGCGTCCGATTTACTTACTTACTTATGCCGATTACTCCTCGCTGAGGAGCATAGACCGCTCACCAGTGTTCTCCATTTAACTCTGTCCTGAGCAATCCTTTCCATTTGTTTCCAGTTGCTGTTCATCCTTTTAATAACTACTTCCAATTCTCGACGCAGCGTGTTCTTTGGCCTTCCACTTTTCCGTTTCCCAACAGGATTCCATGTTAATGCTTGTCTCGTGATGCAGTCTGATGGTTTGCGTAGTGTATGTCCTATCCATTTCCAACGTCTTTTCCTAATTTCCTCTTCGGCTGGGAGTTGGTTTGTCCTCTCCCATAGTAAATTGTTGCTAATGGTTTCCGGCCAACAGACATTCAGTATATTGAGTAAGGCAGTTGTTTATAAATACTTGTATCCGTTTGATGATGTGTGCAGTAATTCTCCAAGTTTCAGCTCCATACACCAGGACTGTCTTCACGTTCGAATTAAAGAGTCTGATTTTCAGGTTAGTTGATATTTGTTTTGAGTCCCATATGTTTTTCAACTGTAGGAATGCTGCCCTGGCTTTGCCAATCCTTGTCTTTATATCTGCATCGGACCCTCCTTGTTCATCGATGATGCTCCCCAGATATGTGAAAGTATTCACTTCTTCCAGAGTTTCTCCATCAAGTTGAATTGGGTTGGTGCTCCCTGTGTTGTATTTAAGAATCTTGCTCTTTCGCTTATGTATGTTCAAGCCTACTGATGCTGAAGTTGCTGCTACACTGGTTGTCTTTGCTTGCATCTGTTGGTGTGTATGTGCTAAAAGAGCTAGATCATCCGCAAAGTCCAAATCATCGAGTTGCATCCTACTTGTCCATTGAATCCCGTACATTCCCTCAGATGTGGAGGTTTTCATGATCCAGTCAACCACTAGGAGGAAGAGAAAAGATGAGAGCAGGCAACCTTGTCTGTCTCCGTTCCTCACTGGGATGCATTTGTCAGTTGTCCTCCATGCACAATTTTTAACTGTATTCCGTCGTAAGAGTTCCGGATGATTTTGACGAGTTTCTCTGACACGCCGTAGTGTCGAAGAAGTTTCCATAGTGTTCTCCTGTCTACACTGTCAAACACCTTCTCATAATCAATGAAGTTGACGTACAGTGGCGAGTTCCATTCAATTGATTGTTCAACGATGATCCGTAGTGTTGAGATTTGGTCTGTGCACGACCTATCCTTACGATTGCGTCCGATTTGCCAATCATCAATTGCATGCAGAGATATCCCAGTGTTGGCGATTACACAATCACATGAAAAGCACCAAATAAGATGAAATAGGTAACCTTGATTTAACTTGCAAGACATAATATAACTGTAAATGCATTTGTCAATCAATGAAGCATCAAGACAATCCATTCACAAGGAACATCTAACGAGAGGGATGAATCAATTTCACTTTGTACTAATAAAAGTGACTCACATCATCAAAATATTATGATAGGTGCCTCAAATATAAAACAGCCAGTGGCATTCTGAAATATAAGACTCACTAGTTACATAGAGCTTTGTATCAGTAAGCGGAGAATGGTAAGAGACCTGGATTTACCAGGTTTTGAAGAAATTAATTAGCTTCCATATATAAACATATATACACACATATATATACATCAGAATATCTGCAATTTTGAAATGTACTAAGTACATGGAACCTACATGTCATTGATATGATTCTGCTGACCTTGTAAATGACCTCAAATGCTGAGTTAAATTTGATCAAATAACATGTGCTTACAAGAAGTCATCTTAATTATACTGGTTAGCGTTCATGAATTCTCTAATAATAAACACACACCGCGGTTCACAAGAGAAAGTGGATCAATAAACACACATGGAAGTGGTCAATTACGACAACCTAGTGGAGAATATTGATATTAAGGTTGCTGTCAAGAACTAGTTTGATAGAATTAGAATTACCTCTCCTCAAGATGTCTGTTGATTTGTCACCATCGAAATAAATATTCATGTGAACCATTTTCCATTGATGTGAAGGTTACTGAAACTTCTGTGTTTTGAGTTCTACACTCTTGTCAGAGAATCCATTAACGGTAAACACCTTCTTTAAGATATTTGACCTTTCCTCTATGACATATTGTTCCTTTTAGTAATCGCAACCCAGCTGTAGATGCCCAATAACAAGGCATTCCTTAATGAGTTTTTTTGAAAAACCAATCTATGCAGAACTCCAACAGGTCATCTTGCCAACTATACATTGGCAAAGTGAATGTTCAGCTATTTATCCGTTGTCTCAGGGTGATATTCTTGTTACAGATATGCAGAATGTTATTTAAGTCACATTCATCACTACAAATAATACAATTATATTCTGCGTATGTGTTATTAATGAAGATATTAGAAGCTTTGAAGAAGGGAAGACTAATGTATATTGTAGGATTTCAATAAATCACTATATCACTAGCATCATAATGTACACAATGTATACAACCGTTTGATTCAATATAAATATCTAACCTGTTCATCACCGAATTTGATTACAAACCCATCAGATACAATGCTAATTGTACCAGGTTGATTGCTATCCAGATTAATTGCATTAATCTCATCATCTAAATCACCATCTACACGAGATTGAAACACATTTCGTTAGACATATAGACTATGGTTAAGTGCGAGACCCAGTTATATATTAACAAAAATATAAAAATTCGCTTTGTGAGTGAATACACAAACTTAATATCTCAGTAGGATAGTATCTCAAGTACCAGGTAGGGAACTCGAGTCACAGTGTCAGCATTTAAACTGAGATGAGTAGGCGCATCCAGCTGACGACAATCGAATAGGACCAAACGCACGTCGACTATTTCAATTTTGCTCTCATAAACTAATATGCAGGGCACCTAATGAAGATTGATATATCTTCGAGAACTGTGATGTAGAACATTATTTCATTTATCATAACTATGGACAGTGAATTCATTTTAATTCTATAACTGTTATGTTCCCCTAACCCGATCCTCTCGTTTGGTATATTAACTCTTAGTATATTCTTCATTACTATGAACTACAATTGCTTAGTTGTGTACAACTTGTTCCCATTCACTGCCACTCTTTCCCTTGTTTTGTATCAATGTTAGATTTGTGATTGGGTGACAGTGTGGTTTGGTTTTGTATATACATAAAGGCAAGATTAAAATACAATACGTTCTCAGTTCTCCGTTTCCCGTCACTCCTGGTTCCCAATTACGGTTCTTCCATCGTCGGCCTGGGAGTGAGTGGGCTTAGGCCAGTCGCGCATTATCAACTAGGCACACTCTATTAGCGTTGGCTACAACCAACCAAATCCTTCTTCCTTCCTTCCTTTCATCTCGTCATAACACAAACCAAACAAACAAAAACGACATCTTACTAATGGCCATTTCAAGGCAATCCATTCACGATGAGTAAATACCAATAAGAAACTGGACTATATACATATATGGCAGTGTAGAATTATTAGGCATTTCAGTTATCGGAGAAAATCATCCATCCCAAAACACAGAGCATCACTCGCATATGCGCAATATGTCTAACACATTTACCACTACTACACTTCAAGAATTAATCGGATTCAAAGACCTAATTTCCCAATTGCTTCATTCAACTGGATGCTACACGCAGCATACTTCCATATGAGATGTTTTAGAGTGGTCGGTTTGAAAATCTGGTACCAGTTGAAACTCATCAGCATGTTGTAGTTGCAGTCTTAAGGTAACTTACGCTCAATGTGGAGCAATGTATCTCCTTTAATGACTACAGCTTTATACTCTTGATATTTTGATAGACAATTAGTGTTTCAAGTCAAGTGATACTACTATAAACGTCCATCTAATCTGACTCAGATGTTAATTACACTGAACTTCAAGTCATTTCAAATGGAATGGCTGAACGAAATCTACAACACACATTGGTGCTTTTATGAAGTTTTCATATTGACAATGGTGTAGAGCTGACAGTAATTCATGTAGAAGAGAAACATTTCATCGATAATACTTATATAGACTCGATGAAGTATGCTGTTACGGTATGTTATGGTAAAACCAGAAGATAATCGAAAGAAGATGTTAAAAATTGTATTTTACATCATGAGGCGAGACCAGATGTCAACAATTAGACACAAAAGATAATCATTCGTGCTACTTATATGCAATTTCAGTAGCATCGATGAACAACAAACAAAAGTAGATAAAATGAAATGTGGATGCCGAACAACAGATGTCAGTTGGAGAACCATTCAAACCCTGAGAACTGATACACAGATATTACGGTCTATTTAGGAATTCCAAACACTGCCGTACATGGACACAAGGGAACAATTGTCCAAGCCAGTATAGCCCGATGGCCATATCATGAGAATCATGTCACTCTACTAAGTCGAGGTAATGGCTACGATCTACAACATAATTCCGGTTCTGCAGTTACCCGATAATGTTGGTTGGTGTAAAGATAAACAATTTCCAGAATAGGATGACCAAAGTAATCTAGTGTTGACTCCGTTCCTGCATCCTACAATGTAAACATGTGATGATATTAAATTATATTTTTAACTTTATTTCACCAAATAGCGTACTAACTTAGTATTCCGTGAGTAGCTTCTACAGAGATATTCTTCATTGATTCTTTGATTTGTTGATAAACTAAACGAGACTATGGTAAGAAGGGAAGACAAATTAAAAGAACAAACTCAATCTTGGAATGGAAGAAAAGTATAAAACAATAATATCAAATACAAATATGTATACATGACTGATTGTCACGTTTTAATGTTCAAAGACGTTTTACAATACGGCATTACCCAACGCTAGTGTCATCATCAACATTGTCAAACAACACTGTACATTAATAATACACAGTATAGCTTACTTTCGGCATTAGGATTCAAAACAGTTCCCTTGGCCTTGGAGAGTTCGCATCACAAATAAATATGTTTCTTTAACAAAGGACAAGTATACTGCGCAGCAGTCCGATTTCTATAAGCTTATATATTTGTAAAATATGCCCTGTAGGAGTATAAAACATGCTTAGACTGCAGATATTTGACTACAAGTATCTTTTACGCACCTGTCGGTGAAACGACCGAGTAAGCAATGATGAAGTTAGACATACATCATATTTTGTAAAAATGGCATGTTGGTTGATGAAGTAATGAATCTTCATCGACTGAGTTGGTCGCGAGATGAATTATGCATGCAACTCAACCACCCGTTAACTTAATGCATGATATTGGTTGATGTAGAAGTAGGATAGGAGGAATCTAGGGACGGTCAACCAAAAACAATGGCAACACTGCCTAACTATCAGTGTGATGCAAAGATGTGATAACTAGAATCAGTGGTTTTGGTCTTCCTTTAGACACCGATTAACATTACTGTTGCATACATACATTTCCATTCCTTCGAACTGAACTAAGGTAACAGCCTATAACAATTTCCATTGACAAATAAAAAGACGTTACATTTATCCAATTATCATCACACTACATTACAGTCAGAAGTAGGATATCACCGTCAGACATTACGTTCGCTGTTTTTAATTTTGCACTACTGATACCGAATTATCTAGCATGTTAGGGTCACAAGGAAGTAATCCAGGCGATTTAGTTCGATTAATATGTAAACCAAACCACTATATCAAGGTACTAGGTATACTGTATGTGAAAGACAATTAATAATAGACAAGGATGAATGAAATATACCATCTGACTGACACAATGGATGAGCATTTGTTTTGCGGTAATTGAATATAGATTCCACTTAGTATAGATGGTCTTATCGATATAAGATTGTGATATGTACAGCTCAAAGCATATACGATTACGGTTAGATAAATGGCATTCTGACAGATGTTATAATTGACCTCTCGTGATGGCACATAGAATGGCACTTTAATACTGTCGGTAATCAAAATTGCTGTTGACGGTTTATAACAATCTTTGACACTAGAACCGTTGGTTAACTGAAACCAAGGAACACATGACTATTAACAGCATTGAGATGATAAATGGTAGAACACAAATAGGCAGCAAATAATAGAAACACGAAAACAAAATTTACGGAATATAACACTTACCTTACGTGTATAAAATAAATCCATTTGTGAATGATCAACAATTTGTCTTGTTATGCATAAAATATGTGTATGTGATCTGTATGTTAGATTGATCACTTGGTCATACCATACACGTTCCAATATACGTCCAGACAAATTACGAATTAAAAGATAATCAGAACAAACCTATTAACAACAATCAAATTAAAAAACAGTCAACAAGGTTCAAAGTACCAATTTAGTAAATGTGTTTGTAAAGGTTTCTATATTTTGAAAATCCACGAAAGTGATTATGATATATGTCTTACCACCGCCTACCCAGTTGAATGATGCTAGTTGGCAAAGAAGTGTGAAAGAAGAGAATCAGGACTAGGAGGGGACATAAACGGTATATTACTTTATGAAGTTGTTGACTATTGACCTGAGCTATGATTGTAAGTGTAGACTATCTGGTTCGGGGTCAGCGCGATAATCACGATCAGTTGTTGGAGATCATGTGTGGTGGAGCCCAGAATCAACTGCAATATGTAGACACGGTTGCCAACTGCTTATACTTAATCCTTTACTTATCTATTCGATAAATATAATGCAACAGTACAAATTCATTCGTCTTTTCTTCTCTACACACGGATATACAAGGAAAATAATCTCAACAACTGTAATGTTTAAGTGTGATATTTAAATGGCTAAAAATATATAACCACAAAGCGATTGAACACATTTACCAAGATCTATTTGAAACTATAGAGTACTTGATAAGTGTTTAGCCCTAGTTTTAAGATTCTTTGACAAAGCACAAGAACATCAGCTGACGCAACAGGTGAATAAGATTTGTAAGTTAGGTGAACGATATTGGTTTTTCTGCGTTATACGAAGTATAAACGATATAACTTGTGAACAGAAAATCATGGACATAAATTTGAATGGCAAAATGCCAAAATGTTGTCTCAAGTAAGTGAAAAAACAGTTAGGGAATTCGTGGATGCACAGGATCTTCCGTAACCCACAGCCATAGTACTGATTGGATTAGATTGGTGAATTACATATGTCAATCAAACATGAGAAATGTAGGACCTATAACAGATAAGGCAATCGGTACAAATAATTAGAGAAATTCGGATAATACCGTTGACTTGTCATGAACAGAAGTTGATCAGTCACTTTTGCCATATGTGCATCCTGAACAAATTGCCTCGATATGTGTGTATGTATGCATGATCAACATAGGCTCAAATTATCAGGTTTTGCTGATTCAACTCAGTTTAAATTTATTCTTCAGATTACTGGGTATTTCTACTGATAATTTACAAAACATTGCCACAAAGAAAAAAATGGCGGTTTCGAATTTAAATGTATACATTACCGTATCTTCCGGATCCAACAACAATAACTACTACTAGAATGAACTTGTATATTCCCGTTGATTTGTTATGAACTGAAGCTGGTCGGTCACAGTTGCTATATGTGCATCCTGGGTAGATTGCCTCGAATTAGCGAATTATTCACAAACATTATTTAACTTAGATTGTGACTGGCAAATAGAATCCATAACGCGTGTTTCGTCCTGTTTGGGACTCTTTGGCTGGATGTACCTGCATCCCAATCTTGATGTTCACAGTGAGCTTCGAATTCAGTCTGTTTCGTGTCGAACACCACAGAGTTCACCACTAGACTACTGAGTCCAGACAGTCACACTTGTGCAACGAGCGCATTGGCATTAGGATGAACTTGTATACTCTCGTTGATTTGTTATAGACTGAAGCTGGTCAGTCTCTGCTGGGATGCAGGTATATCCAGCCGATGAGTCCCAAATAAGACGAAACGCGCGTCCTGGATTCCACTTGCCAGTAACAATCCAACTTAAATAATAACTACTACTGGAAACTATCCAGAATATTTTCGTAAAACCTATGAAAATACATAAATTCAACATGAAAAAAAATCCTACTTCAAGAAATATAAGTTCACCACTGTCATCTGAACCACGATAGGCTTCATGTGAACGTTGTACAATAAAACGACTTTGAGCAACATTTAAATCGATATCATTCCCATTCTATAAAGAAGAAAACAAGAGACAACTTATAAAATACTAGAAGTTAATTATTAACATAAGACAGGAAAATGATTATGTCCAGTAAAATGTAACTAGACAAGCTAAATGGAAATAAAATTATACTGCAATATTGAGTACTCACTTGACCAGATGATCTAGGCATAACAAATTTACTCAGTATTGAAATCGTTGTGAATAACTTTGGTAATGATATAACAAAACGATAAATTATTATTATGAGGTAATCATAAATATCTTTGAAACATTAATCGGAAATGTTGACACCGTCGACTATAAAATGCTGAAGTTAGGCAGAAGTAAGTTTTAAAGATGACAAATCAACTGATTAGGATGTGAATTGTAACCGATTTAGGTGGTTGTATTACATGTAATGCATATGCTCAACCACTTCGTAACTCTACATGAGATGATGACTGGAAAAGGAGTAGGATGAATGAAATGTAAGGACATCGTTTCATGGATTCGCTGAATATTGATTGGTCTGTGACATATTGGTAAAAGTAAACCGTCTGGTTTACTGTATGGACGATTCTCGTTAGAGGTTTTTGGTGATATGCCTCACAATCGGTTGTAATGATGTAGACAAATTCACTGATTGAGTTTACTTAGATGTTAAGCATAGAATTATATTACACCTTTCTTTCTACGATTTAATTCATTCATCTAGGATCGTATTGATCTTGTTGTAATAATGGAATGTAGCAGTATGGACCGATGTACATGTTCTAAGGTTAAACGCTGTACTTGAGTAGTTGACTGAGTATTTAGTTTTATAAAGACAAAAGCTCAAGCTTAGTGTATTTATTTTTGTAGTTGAAGGCGTAAGCACATTTTCCTTCCCTTAGAATGTGAAGTGTAAAACGATGCTCGACAAAATCTAACCTAAGTTTGTCATTAACGCAAACACTAATTTTATCTTGAATCTTTATTTTATCCTAGTAAATCATTAAGATTAAAAAAAATAAATTATTTTTCCCTTGATTATATTCGTTACAGTAAAGTAGTTATCGCCAATGGCATTCAGTGACTGTCGAGCTCAATCACAAATTGTTGTTTTGGGAATTCTACTAATGGATGCCAATTGATTCAGCTGTATAGATGGTTGTGTTTTCTGTGAGATCTAAAGGTCCTGAGTTTGATTCTCTGGCAAAATCGAAGGTAGGCATTGATTAAAAGTTCCACACTGGTTTTCAATGTTACTCAATTGACACAAATGTCAATTAAAAAGTAATACACCTCACTATAAAACAACCTCAATAAATTGTTTACTAGGATTACTGAATTAAAATATTCGTACATTAACAATCAGTAAATATACATTAAAGACTATTGTCTCTGTAAATTATTGACTGATAATAAACATCATCTTTCATCACATTGACTCTGTTTGTATAGAAACATACTTCAAGAAAATAAATTTAAGGTCAAGTTCTGAATAGTCAGTAAGTAAGTACATACAGAAACATAAAGAGTTTCATTAAAAAAAAATGTTGAATATGGAAATATTCTTGTTTTGTTTTTTTTGTCATCGAACATTTTAGATTGTGCATGATGAATGAACTTCGATAAATAATTTTCAATAATTCCAAAATATTTTTCTAATAAAAATGGAGTAATCAATAAGTGAAATTCACTTGACTCGAACACTCGATCAACTTAGAAGATAAATACTAAACATACATGACTGAATGATAAATGTGTAAAGAGTTACCTTTACAAAGTAGTGATCAGTGAAATATTTACCATAGTGCAGGCAGTGGCGAGTCACTTAGACTAGTAGCTACATATCATAACTAAACTGTTGGGTAGGCTCAGAAAAGCCCTGGAGACAAGCTCAATATGACATAGAGATCGATAGGAAATGTTGTGTCCAATCAGGGAGCAGATGGCTTTTTATCCGAAACTTCTAGACAGAGAGAAGTCACGTGCTATGTCTGTGATTGGTCAATCATCCTAGCACTACTGTGTTTAGAAGGTTACGGAATTCTCTACAAGCTTGAAGGACTTACTTACTTACTTACTTACTTACTTATGCCCGTTACTCCTCGCTGAGGAGCATAGGCCGCTCACCAGTGTTCTCCATTTAACTCTGTCCTGAGCAATCCTTTCCAGTTGTTTCCAGTTGCTGCTCATCCTTTTAATGTCTGCTTCCAATTCTCGACGCAGCGTGTTCTTTCGCCTTCCTCTTTTCCGTTTCCCAACAGGATTCCATGTTAATGCTTGTCTCGTGATGCAGTCTGATGGTTTGCGTAGTGTATGTCCTATCCATTTCCACCGTCTTTTCCTAATTTCCTCTTCGGCTGGAAGTTGGTTTGTCCTCTCCCATAGTAAGTTGTTGCTGATGGTTTCCGGCCAACGGACATTCAGTATTTTTCGTAGGCAGTTGTTTATAAATACCTGTATCCGTCTGAGGATGTTTGCAGTAATTCTCCAGGTTTCAGCTCCATACACCAGGACTGTCTTGACGTTCGAATTGAAGAGTCTGACTTTGAGGTTAGTTGATATTTGTTTTGAGTTCCAGATGTTTTTCAACTGCAGGAATGCTGCCCTTGCCTTGCCAATCCTTGTCTTTACATCTGCATCAGACCCTCCTTTTTCATCGATGATGCTCCCCAGATATGTGAAGGTATCCACCTCTTCCAGAGTTTCCCCATCAAGTTGAATTGGGTTGGTGCTCCCTGTGTTGTATTTGAGAATCTTGCTCTTACCCTTATGTATGTTCAACCCTACTGATGCTGAAGTTGTTGCTACACTGATTGTCTTCGCTTGCATTTGTTGGTGTGTATGTGCTAAAAGAGCTAGATCATCTGCGAAGTCCAAATCATCGAGTTGCATCCTACTTGTCCATTGAATCCCGTACATTCCCTCAGATGTGGAGGTCTTCATGATCCAGTCGACCACTAGGAGGAAGAGAAAAGGTGACAGCAAGCAACCTTGTCTGACTCCGGTCCTCACTGAAAATGCAGTTGTCAGTTGTCCTAAAGCTTGAAGGACACTTATGATAATATATATATATATATATATATATATCCTAGTTTTCTGTACATAATCGAACTCTTGTAGCAAAGTGCTTTTTGCAGTATTTCTTGTCTTCTCTCTCGTGTTCCTGTTGACGAGTAGTTTCAGCTTGGGGGTCGAATCATAGCTTAGGAATCGAAGCGTGCGGCCAACCTAGACAGATAACAATTTACGACGGTGATCTTTGCGGTCGATAAGAGATCTAAACCACGCGTCACAACATAAACAAATACTACTACTCAGCAATCACTCTATGTATATATCTCAGTAATATAGGAGGTCAGTTGTGATCTTAATAGCTAAGTGGTAATGATCACAGACTATGAAATTCGATGACGTGAATTTAAACCTCATAGGAAGTTGATGCTGATTTAAATATGAACAACGTAGAGCCTGATATATACGTGCCTTAGCTCAAGTTTCGAAATCATATTAGCACGACATGATTTTATAAAAAGCCATAAAACGATGGAATTAAAAAGGAACGTATGCTGGAATAATGGTACATAAAGTAAGAAAAATCAATGCACACAAACCGCTTTGACAGATTAATAGCCTTTTCACATAGTGTTTCTAACAAACAAGGGCGAATAACGTGTTCACCACAATTAGATAGTCTTCACCTAATAGCACAGCTGACATTAACAGTCGACGACGTTTTCGACTGTCACATTCTGGATCGATCAGCCTTAGCTTACTTCCTTCTTTAGTTTCTTATGCCAATCATCATGGTAGGTAGAAGTATAAGGTAGTTGGGGACACGTAATACAGGCCTTGAATGCCTCGAAAAACGTTCATAAACCCCAATCTACTTACGATCTTTGCTTAATACTTTGTGCACAATTATAACAATCCCAACTCGTTCAAGAGATATCTTGAGGACATCTATGACCAAAGATCTGCTGTCTATGCATATCTTCTATTTTCGTAGACAATGTTTCAAACCTGAAAATTATTGCAAGGTAAAAGACTGCACACAGTACTCGTCCGCTGGAGAGATAATGAATATCTCGCCAATTACTCAAGTGACATAGGTTGATATAACTAAACTAACTTCCGTGATTCGTGACAACTTTTAGTCAGATGCCAACACATTGTAGTTAACTTCCAAGATAACTGCAGCTGTCATTATACTCAATTAATTCACTCACTATAATTAACTAGACAATAATGCAGACTAGTTCTGAAATAACACTGAGCATTTAGAAGGAAAGAAACATGCTTGCATTGTTACTCAAAGCGTTCAGAACATTCATTCTGGATCGATAAGTGAACCTCATGGTAAGAAACTAATCCCTGAAAAGGCAGATGAAGAAGGTGAAATTTCTAGGAGGACGTCTATGATGAAATTAAATGAGGAGTAACAATTAGAGGTTAATTATTCTGATGACAGTTCACCATAAGCTCTAACTTAACCAGTAGTGGTCGAGTAGAAAGCTTTAAAATGGTTTATGGACTCCTGAAGTACTCACTTTGTGGATGAACACTGACACAGGACCAAACTACTTACTGTTATAATTTAACAGTAAGATAGTAATCTATAAAAAAAACCCGACCACTAGTTTAACCACGGAATATATCAGCACAAACGAATATAGACGATAAAAAAAATCCCCATAAAAATCGATTTCAAATTGAAGCTGAAGTTTAAGTACAATTATCAAAACCTAAACCTTGACACGACAGTTGAACATTCTGGATTAAATGTCCTAGAGTTATCACGAAATATCTTTTTAATTACTATAAAAAGTCAAGACAGAAACTTCTTTTCAATAGTCTATGTGAACCTTCCCACTCATATCAAACGCGTTGACCTCAAAGTATGGATTCACTAAGTATAATAGCTGCTTTGTGGAACTGAATAAGAGTATTTCGTTATACAGGAAAATAATCTATCATGTGAAGGTCAAAACGGTCGTAGACACTACTATGACGTGGTAGTCAGGCTTATTTAGCGCGATGAAATTATATTGAAAACATATAATTATTCTTGAAGGTCCTATCACGCCAGGAGAGTCGGCTATACAGAGTCAAGGGTAGAAATAGTACATTTAAGGTTCGAGGACTAAGGAATACTGTCGATTAGTAAAGGGCATACAAAAAGTAAGAAAACCAATATTGCCACAGAACCTATCTTCACATTTCGAAGGGATAAGATTAGATATATACAATACTTCGCCTCGCTCAATGGATAACTATTTCCAACATTAAAACCTGAAAAATACTCGGGCCGACACATTTGAAGCTACTTATAAAATGATTATGTGCGATTGGCTTCAAACACTATGTGCACATACCCCGGTCACCAAGACTACTCCAAACTCTTTATTTCAGGACGCCCTATAAAAAAAATGTCCTTTTATGGTGTGGGCAACCGGAAAATAATTACAGCTCTCATAACAGTAATTGATATGCATAGTTCGTCTAAATGTTAAATTAACGCCAGATATGTTTATAGGTGAGTATACAATTAGATTGATGTCATTTCGTTTATGATGCTATTGATGACTAGGTTAGCTAAATGCTAACCGAAAGCAAATCAATCTTCAAAATATTTAAAGTACCTTAATTTTATCATTTAAAAACGCTCTCAACCACCTCACATTCCGAATTCATAGTTTAAAACATACCTAAAAATCTTTAGAAGTTAACATCTTCAACGACCTCGTCATTTTACGTTTTTTTCAAATACTGTGTGATTAGAAGGTTTTCTCCAATACATTTCGTGAACAATCATTCAGACAGTGAATAAAAGCTTGACAAACAGAAATAACAATGATGTCAATGGTCTTTCTGACATTCTACTGCCGTTGTTGTCCTCACAGTAATCACTGAAATGTTTCATCTATGTGAATAAAAAGGATATCTTCTTCAATACAATGTTGCCGTCAATCAATAACGTGAATATCATGGGTCTGTGTTACCAAAATCAGTAGTATGGTTAATGGCTTTACGAGACATATTAGATACACACGTAAACAAATGTAAGAAATTATCAAGGTATAAAAAAATACTTACAAGATAATTTAATGAATTTATTAAATCGGTAATTTTTCGTGAATAATGTAAACCTGTATGACTTTTAGCTAGTAAACGTTGCAACTTCTTCCGTATCGATACACGATCCACATTAGCCATTAGCATAAATGCAATCATATTATGCATAATATTCACTAATAAACAATCTTCTTCTAATTCCATTTGTTTACGTTTCAACAGAGAAGCATTTTGATATTTGAATAAAAGTTCTGTCGGTTGAAAATCCATACCTAAATAGGAATAGAAAGTGAAAAAGAACCTAGAATAACAACAATGATTTACTTATCTCTGTAGAGATAACTTCAAAACTGTGAGATTGTAAAACATTAGGCTTTATTATGATGAACTCAAAAAGTCTAGATAAATCACATGATTCTACAAAACTAGAAATATTATATGTATTCTCAATGAGAACTGAGAAACACAACTAAAAGTCAGTAGTTGAGAGTAGGTAAATTATTCACGTAGCCAATATCACAGTCAGTACATGTGGATTATTTATGTGTAAAAAGATTTCATCATTAACAGCAAGATCCCAACACTTTCTCAGCTATTATAAGCGCATGTAGATATTTGAAAGACATCTATGATCAAATACTGGAAGCCAACAAATACCATCTATTCACACAAAACACAATCTCTATCGACCTTTCATACGGAACTCATTTTATATTAAATTTCCACATCAACTTATGGAAACACTTCATTCCACTGAAGTGGTTAGGACATGCATTACAAATACTCAATAACTCCTTAACTCCACATGAGATGAGGACTGGAATAGGAGTAGGATGAGTGGAAGGTAGGGACAGTCAAACTAATAAATGACATCATTTCATAAATTAGCTAAATGTTCACTGGTTTGTTATATGTTGGTAAGAGTAAGGTATCCTGTTCAGGGTCTGCACGATTATCATTGCACATCATGGGTGTAGGTTGTGAGTGACATAGTTCACAATTGATTTATCTTTTACTTAGATGGTAAGCACTAAATTATCGTTTACGTCTCTTTCTACAACTTGTGGAAAAGCATTTTCAGTTTACTACTACTGATGTTACTTAGATGTAAATTACGTGTTATTCATTTTTTCTTTGGTGTAGGAAGTTAGACTGATGAACAAAATTTCTAGGTTTTACGGTGTACTTGACTGACTGTCTGACTGACTGACTGACAAACAGACAGTTACAATGTAGAACTTCGTATATGCGTACGTCAGTTCAAGTTGCTATACTCCAATTAGCAGATAGAGATTAAGTTGTCGAATCAAATCCTAGAGTAAAGAAGGTAGTAACAGACTAAGTATTGATGGAAGTGAATAGAGATCGGTGATAAGATTTAAGAAAATATAATTCAATAAATAGAAAATTATGATAAGTTCAGAAACTTTGAATTTGTAAGACAAAGAGTGACTACACCTGTGCCATTTCCAACGATTTCGAGCCATATTACTCAAGGTATCGAACCATTTGTTACGAGCGTCACGCTGACCCCAACCAGGTAGTCTGCACCTATTAACATGGTTCAGCCTAATCGTTATGACTTTATGGACTGGTGTCATGTTTTGGTTTGGCCACTCCCTAGCTTTCTTCCAGCCTACTACTACACCAGACAGTATTGCTCGTCGAGGTAGGCGGTGGTCAAGCATATGTAACACATGTCCTAACCACCTCAGCTGATGAAGATTTACTACTTTGTCAATAGATCTACTGTATTTACCTAGTACTCTATTCCTAACCCACATATTCCTCTATCGGTGATCCCAGGAAACACGAGCAATGCTTCGAAGACATCTGTGATCGAATACTAGGAGTCTACGAATATTCTCTACCCTTGACAGCCATGTTTCACATCCATTAAGTAGAACGGATCGAACTACTGCGCAGTAAACGCGTCCTTTGGTCAATAGTCGGATGTCTCGCCTACGCCACTGGTGACGCAAATTCCCTACAGCTAATCGGGCCTTATGTATACGACCTTGCTATGAGATGTTTTCGAAGTGTTAGCTCCGCTCTTTGGAAGGCCTTACTGCCGGAGACGGAAATTCGTGGAGTATGGTGAGGTGTGACATTTTTAGGGTCGACCTTTTTTAACCCCTACCTTCCTTTGTGAGAAGGCAGCATCACTGCAAATGCTGGTTATCCGAGAGAAACACCTTACTGATGTTACACCCCGCTGCAGCCAGCAGTACGACTCCGCCCACAGATCTTAGGTTGCTGCCTCTAGTATTATCGCTCTCCAACAGACCTGCTTGGCATGGTAGGACCTAGAGGAACAAGCACTCCAGCCAATATAGCTCGGTTGGGTCATCACGATAGGAAAGCCCGATCACCACGTCATGGTAGCAGCTACGGTCGGGGTATGACTGATGCTTAGTTGTCAACATATAGCAAACAGTAATCTACTCAGCACCTACACATATGTCAATTTTATCAATAACAAATAAAGGTAAAGTAGAAGTGACTAACCAAGTATATCACGTTCTTGTGCGACTGTGTCTAAGAAAGAATCTTCCCAAAATTGTAGATTACCCCATATTTTACTTTTTTGCCATTCAGTATCAAAAATATCTTCAAATAAATACGTCCATGATACTTTCTTCGTATTAGATGTGGAGGAAAACGGAGACGATGATGATTTCGGTGATAAAGATGAAGAACATGGTGGAGCAGGAGTTGGTATAACCAAACTAAGTTTATACTTATCATGTTGTAGAAAAGAATATAGTTTTGACTGCCTTCTCTGTTGTTCTGTCTGATGTTGTTGTTGGTGGTCAATGCTTTCATCTTCGATTTCTCGTTGAATATCATTGAAATGAAATTTTAATTCAGGACAATAAATTGCTGGTGGTGTACATGTATTCATTACTGATGAGTTGACTACCATACTTGTTACATCACTTTCATTCAATGAACTTAGTGGTATTGAAGGATCCGTTAAAATTAAATGTGATTGATAATATCTATTCAACGAAAAGAAATCCAATATAAATATACAGTTATACACAAAACAACCAGCTTGAAGTTAAAATTTAGCGTTGACGTCAATAATTTCCCGAGTAGATGCTGGGTACATATATGTGCGATAGCTCAAGTTTCTATACAACATTAGCACAACCAGATCAGACTAAAAAAATTAATATCAAAATACAATTCAACAAAACGAATGAAAGAAAAGTAAGTATAAAAGAATAACCAAATTGAAGATAAGAAAGAAGATAAAGAGTGAATGCATCTGAACAACTTCGAACGATCCGCATCAGTGACTACAAACGTAGACAACAACTGAATTCATTTACCTCGTGGGTTACGATTAGGTAGTCTACATATTCTAAACTAGCTCTAACCAATAGCTAATGACTTTATAGACTAATAACAATTGATGATTTGAACGAGAAAAGTTTTGGAATATACAATTCCTTCATAATCCAACACCTTGTGTCAAAGTGGACAATAACAGGGGTCGTAAAATGCATATCTTAACACTTTATTCAATGAAAATTAATAATCTCACCAACCGGATTGTCATCTTCATTTAATACTCTGTGGCTAACCTTCCTATTGCTTACTAGGTTATTCCACAATACGCGAACAGTGCTTCAAAGGCATCTATAACCAAGGACCTGCAGCCTACACATTTATTCCAGTTGCACAATTCGTATTTAGTAAATGCAATTTATTAACGAAGTAGTGTTTGATTATTTTAGTTTCTGACTGCTGTGTTTGTCTGGAGTTCAGGTAAAAGTAGGTGAAAACTGAATTCGAGTACGCAAAGTGAATAGTTAATGATACTTTCACAGGACTGAAATTCAATCCAACAATCCCAACCAATTTAATTAGAATACAACACAATTTTTCATTACTAATTCCAATTGCATTAATATACTTCATTCCTCTTTTCTATTCAGTTCATAATAAAAGATGAGACAGAAAATGAAAATACATCTACATAGAGATTAATTACATGTTTGCATATTTGCTTACCTGTATCCGAAACTTCGCTGACTTTTACGACAGGGTAATTCTGGTATATACTCAGGTGGTATTTCATCGTCATCATTATAATTATCACGAGTCAGTTTTGATTCATTTACTGATCCACACAGTTTAGCATTAGGAGTAAATAATTTATCTGACTTCCCACTCTTCTTTTGTTGATTCGCTGCAATACAACTGCTACTCCCGCTAATAGTATTAGCATGACTGACATCAATTGTAAAGTTTGTATTATTCAACGATTGGACATGGCGTTTGACAATATGAACACTACCCGATCTAAGCATAGATTTAGGCTGAATTTGTTGTTCATTATCTTCTCTATCTGATGATGGTTCACTCATTGTGACGATAACATTGGTGAACTCTTGATCACGTCCATGATTAGATAATTCTGATATGATTTTTTTTCAAAGAAAATAGAGAGTTACAATTTCATTATTTCAAAAAACTAATGGATTCATCTACAAAGTTTCCAACATTCACCAAATCCATTGTGCCCAGCACTTACGGTAATTTTCCCTTCATTTAGTCGCTCTAACCTTCACTAAATTTGCATATCATGTCCGATCTGCTCATAACAGATAATTATAGGTAGCTTCTGAGGTTTGAAATGAAATTTTTTGATGGTAACCCCACACAAACACACATAGTATGCAGCATCTATCCATTAAATGAATGGAAGAAAACTGCCGAAAGTGCTGAAGACAACATACATATTCAGTACTGTGGATATCCTCAGTAAAATAAACGTCATTAAGCAAAAAGCTAATTAAAATCCAATGTGAAAACACGCCTAAAATATGATTATTTACACAAACAGTTAGTGCAAAGCATCTTCACAGTGTGATCGACAGACATGAATACCGGGGAGTGACGCAAACATACACACAAAGTAATTCAGACTACATTTCTACACAACATATGTTGGACTAGACTACACACAAACTACATGTAAGCACATCAAATTCTTATTTCATTTTGTTCAACCGCTCACTATGATCAGGAGATTCATTGTGATGCGTAATAAGTATACCTCCGATAATCATTGGTGAATTTAAGAAAGATGAAATTCGAGGAGGTAGTGGTGAAGGAGAAGAATACGATTCTGTAACAACTGTTTGATGCCGTAACAATAGTTCATTCTCGGGAACATTATTATCAAAATGAGCATCGACAGAATTTTCAAGTGTATAAGCTGGTGACGAGAAACAAACTGAATTATTCTTATTATTACTTGATATTGTTGACAAATCATATGATTGTCTGAAATTTTTCATTAACTTTGATGATAAATTAGCATACATTTTATTCAAATGTTGACTGGGACCATTTAACTTGGTTTTCAGTAGTATTAATTTATTTGAAACATTTGTTAACTCAAATGTATCTTCTAATAGTTTCAATGATTTCGGTAAATGATTACTGGTCGAATCAGTCGGAGTTGCAGTAGTGATGACATCAAGTAGTTTTGGGTGATGATTGCGACAGTGCATAGTAGATGGACTGAAGCAATATGATTGTTGTTGAATCGTAGACGGATCAACAGAATATCCATTAGGAGTTATACTAGAATTAAAAACTGCAATTCAATGAATGGCAAGAATATAATGGATAGTAAAAAGTTCAAGAGTGTAAAGAATCATTTAAAAATAAAAAAAAGAAAATGTTTTACAATAAGAAAGGTTGCCTTTTGCCTAATTTGGCACTCTCTTTGAAGAAATCCATATCCAAAACCAACAGGGAGTGGTGGAATAAAAAGTACAAAATGATTTTGGAACTCAGGATCTACGGACAGATGAAGATTGAAAACATTTACAAAATTGTAAGGGTCATGCCAGCCAACGTTGAACACTGCAACCTTTCTTCCAACCTTTTCCTGCACCAATGTCAAGATAGACTATGGCTAGACATACGTAACACATAGGTAAACTACTGCAATCGACGAAAATATACAAGCACATCAATTGATTTGTCAATTTTGCAAAATATATATTAGGTCTAACTTTAAACAAAGTTCATTCAGTCGTTATTCAATAGGCAATAAACGCTTCAATGACTAAAAAAGCTGCTGCTAAAATTTCGTATAATCGTTCAATATTAAAAACAATTATAAAAACCAAGAGGCAATTAACAATTATTTCATCTTCAAGCTAAACTAGCCGTTTGTACACTATACGTTTTTGATGACGTAAAGTAAAATTAGTAGTATTGAATACAATAAATATTAAGCTTTATTGAATATGTTACAGATTGTTGTTGGCATAGTACCATTAAAAACCATAGAGCACTGGACAGCTGTTACGTTCTAGTGTGGAACTCCTCAAAAGTGCACATCCCAGATTTGCCCCATGGGCTTCAGGTTGGCGAACACCTAACCCTCTGCAACACTGGGCCAGTTAGCATCCAATGGTAGAATTCCCACTTTCATTAAATTGTGATAAATAGCGTGACGTTCATCCATAGTCACTAGTGGTATATCTAAGTACGATCATATAGCAAATTATAACATGTGACCTTGGTAACTATTAATCAGTGCCCGTAAGCGTCTGCTCTGCGACTACTAGTCCTCAAGCTGGAAATGAAGAACACAAGATGAACGAGCTAACCAGACAGAAATCAGAGTCATATTTAATATATTCCTTTATATATACACAAAACCAGACCACACCATCAAGCAATTAGGAATTTTACATTAATAGAAAAGAAAGGATATTGTGGCAGTGAATAGGGATAACTTCCATACAACTAATTAATTGTCGTTCATAATAAGGGAAAATATACTAACAGCAAATACACTAAACGGGAGGATAGGGTAGGAAGAACGTAACGATGATAGAAATGAAAAGTTTACACTACCCACAGTTAAAATAATTGAAATAGTATTTTAAAATACAGTTCTTAAAGGTCGTTACTCTCCTTTAGTCTCTTGCTACTACAACTGGTGACAACAGTCTCACTCACGACAAGTGTGAAATTCACCAGTCACGACTTTAACATATGGCTGCGAAACGTGGGCCATGAAAAATCAAGATATGCGTCGTCTCCAGATATTTGACCATAGGAATCTTCGTAACATCGCTCGTATATCATGGAATAACCGGATTAGTAATAGTGAGGTTAAAAAAAAGCTTCTTGGGAAACACAGTAAATCAGTCGAAGAGGTCATTAACCTTCATCGACTGAGATGGCTGGGACATGTGATGCGCATGCCCGACCACCGTCTACCCCGTCGCGCCATGTTAGCTAGGGCTGAAGTAGGATGGAAGAAGGTGAGTGGCGGCCAAACCAAAACATGGCATCAGTCCATGAAGTCCTTGACTACTGGTCTAAGTCATGTAGGTACATGTAGATTACCTGGTTGGGGTCCGCGTGATGATCGCAACAAATGGCTGGAGACGCTAGTCGATATGGCTCAGAATCGGTCACAGTAGCGCAAGTGTATTCACTCTTTAACCTCATCTAAATATTGAATTCTGTTGTTATTTTCTAGACATCCTTACTTTACTCTTCCCTCTTGTATTCTGTCTATAAGTTACCTCAATAATCTCGTAGTACTAGTGTGGTATGGCAACTTGAACCCACAGACGTTTGTGCCCGGTTCTACGTTGCTGCTGATGACTTCTCATTAGAGCTTCAGGAACATCATGAAGTTAGTCCCAAGTGAGCTGAATATTATAACTGAATTGAGATAGTTATTTTTTTTCTATCAATGGATGCCGACCCAGTGGTGCAGAGGGTTAGGTGTTAACCAATGCGAAGCCTATATGGAGAGTCTTGGGTACGCACTGTTGAAGAATTTCACACTAGAACGAAGTAGCTGTCCAGTGTTTCCTGATTTTCAATGATACTCTGCCAACATCAATCTGTGGCATATTCAATCAAAAGAGAAAAACTAATCTCTACAAAAAATAACCATCTCAATTCAAATGTCAACTTATGGTAAAGTAAGTTGTATTCAAAATACAAATCAATTCTATTTGTAACCTTAACTTTAATTAAAAAAACCCAACCATAACCCTAATCCTGAACTTTAACCTTAATCCATGACCTATAACTCTAAACTGAATTTAAACGTATAATGTACTATTTGAGTATGTATAAATCCGCGAGAAACCGGATGTCATAAGCACACTAAAATGGAAACAGACAGTTCATTGTTCTACACACATACAAAAAACATGACTTTTAGAAAGTTTCGACAAATTTTTTAAGCATCTAAAACCTTTATGACTTTTGTAATAGTATTTCTCATCGACAATAATTAATCCACTATTATTATTTTCCAAGTAAGAAATGGGGGATGTAGATTAGAGTTGTTGGTTCATTTGGATTACTGAGAACAATACTGATTAGTTTAAGAATTCAGAAAGAACTTATTTAAATTGGACTTTTTACGATTAAAAAAAACTTTACAACACCTAGAAACGTGATCTGAACACAAAATCCTCTACACAATTTTCATATGATCAAGTAGCTTCTTTCGAAAAAGAAATCAATTTATTAACGGAAAGAAAGGACAAGACTGAGGTGAACAAAAGAGTCACATTGACAAAAACTACTAATTGATTGGATTTGCAATTAGGAAATATAGTTGAGGATTATTGTATATATCAGATGATTACGCATACGTTAAAATAGACGACTTTAAAATCAGTCCCAATAGCCAATTTGAGGAAAAAGCAAAGTACTTAACGCTAATGAAATAAACCGATTATTTATTTGTTACGTGGAATAGTGGCCAAATTGACTAAGACCTTCGATATTCATTCACTAGATTACAAATTCAAACGCGATTCCAGCTACTTCAGTATGAGCGACTCCACATAGTCAATATGTAGATGGAAACCAAGTACAAGGATGTAAATCTGGCAAATTAGTTCAAAACGAATCTCACTAACTTATACACCTAGCAATGACAGGAAAAAGAGATTGATTAACGTTCGAATTACTCAGTGTTTTTTTTTTCAAAACCAGAAAGCATCTTATAAGCCCAAATGATTAGACACTATGCTGTCGATTCATGCCAAATAATTAGTTAGTGGAAATAACTTAATCATTCAAGAGGTCAGTTACAGTCTAACTAATGATAACACAATTGATTGTGATGTAGGATAATTTGAATTCAGATGCTACGAAGTTAAATCAGTTCCCCTAAGCATATCTTGTCAACTTTTACCTTTTGATTATTCGTAGTGTATATAACTTTAATGCATTAGAATTTAACTGTTTTTCAATAAAATAAAATAAAATAAATTAGTTACTAATTCACTCAGTGAATAATCTATATACACTAAACTATACACGAAAACATTCAAGAAAGAAAAGTATCGTACATTTCTGACCTGAATGTGTATGCATATTATCGATTGTTTTACAATGTAAACAATGAAGGAGAATAACAACCATAATGATAACAATAATAGTCTTACCATATTTTGAACTATTTTTACTATATGACTCCGAATCAGATACATCTAAATGATTATGCTGAACACATAATGATTTTAAAATAAAAATAAAAAAGAGAAGGTAACAAACGTAAGTTCCATAAAACCAAAATGATAAACACTAATGTGAGTACAATGTAAATTCTATAGTCTCAAACTAAAATGTTATTGAACAGAGTTTATTATAAAGATTAAATGCCCACCCCTCAGACGCTCATTTCAACTAGGTGTACATAAACATAGATTATCAATGAGGTGATATGATAATATTGCATATGAATTGAATAAAGGAAGCGTTTAAAGCAATGAACAAGCTACCTTATAAATGAAGTAGAGGTTGATGATGTCCAGAATAACAATCAAAGCGTCATAACAAAACCCTATAGCCGAGAAAACACCACCAAAAGCAATAATAGAATCCATGCCTGTTGCTCCTTATGAAGTATAGGCGGCCGACCAGCATTCTCCAACCAACTATGTCCATTTCAAGTTTTCACAAGCGCTATTCATTCTTGCCATATCTACCTTCAGTTCCCCGGAACAATGTGTTCTTTGATCTTCCTCTTTTCCTTTGGCCTTAAGGACTATAAGTTAGTACTTGTGACGTAGTTTGGTGATTTCTTCAATGTGCATTATATCCACCTCCAGCTTATTTTCCTAATTTCTTCCACACTTGGAATTCGGTCAATTTGTTCCCTATTGTAGAAGGTTGTTGATGATGTCATCTGGCCAACCGACCCGTAAACAACTGTTTATAAATACTTGCATCTTTCGAAGGATGCATTTCGTAGTTCTTCACCTCCGACTGAAATCCCCTTGAGGTTACTGCTTGTCCGGAACCCGGACAATGAAGAGAGATGGCCATAGAGTTAGCAAACCACATCCCGAGAAAAAAACAACCTTGCTGAAAAAATGCTAACCAGAAAAGCGCCAACCTGAGATTTAAATCTTTATCGTATAGAATGCTAGTGCAAACAATAAGTGTAGAGTCAATCCTATGAAACTGATATGGATGGTTAGCTTCGAGCACTTACTGTCAATTGCATAAAACACACTTAAAGCACAATATTAGTTTCGCAACAGTTTTCGCAATTAATAGTACCACAACAATGCATACCAAGATTCAACACGACATTTAAATCAAACTCGTTATAGATTGAAGCTGAATACATGAATCCATACCTGAGTTAGGTTACATTCAGTAAATTAGACAAAGTTGTGAATCTCAGTTTATTAATATGCTACTAGCGTATTAATAGGTGTGTAGGCAGTTTTCTTCTTAAGGAACATATAAAGGAATCACGTTGGTAGATCTCTCAATTTCCATTCAATCATTTAGAGTTTCATCAGTTCGTCATATAAACACTCATCAAATCGTGTTGATTTATCGTATTCAATAAGCACTCACATGTTTCCCTTCACGTGACTGCTGATCAGAGTATATATTTACTTTGTCAAAGTAAGCTTCAAAATCACCAGTTCATTTGCAAAGAAGCGGGTTACTTATCATGTTACGTTTCGAAGGAATATGTCATGTTATATTCACTGTATACTACTTCACCCGTAAGTATAAGTGAAGTGTTAATAAGTTACAATTTGGCCACTAGTTCAAACTACTACCATTCAACAGGAAGCATCAGTTTCTTCTAGGCAGAACGTATACCTTACTGACGAGTGTACATTGATACTGAACTTGAATTTTGGGGTTACTGGCTACGGCGAGCTACCAGGCGTCGACAACATAGTACACGCGTGGTCAAACCACTTGGACTAGTGACCACACATTACATACATCCAGTCTATGTTAAAATTACCAAACAAATACTACATTGGATAGTAATCAATGACAAATCAGTGTAAACACAAATAAGGCTAAGTTGAAGTGATTTCTGTCTTTGTATTCGTTACGACATGACCTCACACCACCGAAAACCAGACAGCACTAGACAACTGATTTCTTTTAGCAATGAACTCTTCAGTGGCAATAAGCACCCACAATTCCATCATCGAGGATCGAATACAGGACCTACAAGCCTCATGTTGAATGTTTAATCATAAGCACCGCAAAGTTCAGTGTTAGAAAATAACGCGATGATCATCCAATCCCATTGATGATAATTGTTTCGTAGCCGGTTTGTTAGAACTCTACTAGTTATAACTCACTAGAACCTCCATAGTGTCTTGAAGTAAATCATAAAGGCCTGATAATTTTAATTCAAGCTGAAATACGTTACTTGATACAGTTTCATTTCCTGTCCGCATACTTTGTGGATAGGCCAACATTGAAACTGAAGAGTCCAATACAAGGATGAGACAACTGACCAGTGCTCCCTGCATTTCATTAGTACCGAGATTAATTTGTGACAAACAATAGATTCATCTAATATAAAACGATCAAACCGATTATGTTTGCTAATCTACCTAGAACCGTGAACGAAAGCAGTGTCTGAGCGACAGGTTTCGACTCGAAGTAGATTATTGATATCCTCTAGTAGTAATCAGATCTCATCATCATCATCAACAACAACGTAGAACCGGGCACAAACGCCTGTAGGTTCAAGTTGCCATACCACAATAGCACTACGAGAATATTGAAGTAACGTATAGACAGAATACAAGAGGGAAGAGTAAAGTAAGGATGTCTAGAAAATAACAACAGAATTCAATATTTAGATGAGGTTAAAGAGTGAATACACTTGCGCTACTGTGACCGATTCTGAGCCATATCGACTAGCGTCTCCAGCCATTTGTTGCGATCATCACGCGGACCCCAACCAGGTAATCTACATGTACCTACATGACTTAGACCAGTAGTCAAGGACTTCATGGACTGATGCCATGTTTTGGTTTGGCCGCCACTCACCTTCTTCCATCCTACTTCAGCCCTAGCTAACATGGCGCGACGAGGTAGACGGTGGTCGGGCATGCGCATCACATGTCCCAGCCATCTCAGTCGATGAAGGTTAATGACCTCTTCGACTGATTTACTGTGTTTCCCAAGAAGCTTTTTTTTAACCTCACTATTACTAATCCGGTTATTCCATGATATACGAGCGATGTTACGAAGATTCCTATGGTCAAATATCTGGAGACGACGCATATCTTGATTTTTCATGGCCCACGTTTCGCAGCCATATGTTAAAATGTCGCAGACTTCTGCGCAGTACACGCGGCCTTTCGTTGAGACACGGATATCTCGTCTGCGCCACAAGTGCTGTAGATTGGCAAATGCCAACCGAGCTTTCTGAATCCACGCTGAGATTTCGTCAGACACCGACCCACCTGGGGTGATGAGACTTCCGAGATAAGTGAAGCGATCAACGCATTCAATTACTTCACTCCCTATAAATAATTTGGGGGAAGAAGCAGACCAGTCCTGGAGTAACATTTTGCATTTGGGAGGGGAGAAGCGCATCTCAAATATGCCTGCATTGTTACTCAACGTGTTTTCTAGAGACTCTGAATATTGTTCGTGTCTTCACCAAATTTGACTATATCGTCTGCACATTCTAAGTCGACGAGAGAACCTCCTGGAAGGAGATTAATTCCTGAGGACTTAAAAGAAGTGAGAGAGATTTCTAAGAATACATCTATCATGAAATTAAATAAAAATGGGGATAAGGGGCAACCCTGACGGACTCCACTTGAGGATGAAGTTTCTCGTGACAATTCGCCATATGCTCTGACTCGACCAGTGGTGACCGAGTAGAGAGCCTTTATAAGGTTAATGTACTTTTGAGGTACGCCTTTTAATGACAAACATTGCCACAGGACTTCACGGTCTACAAAGTCGAACGCTGCTTTCAAGTCAAGAAATACAACTATAGTTGGGCGTTGGTATATATGTCTGTGTTCGAGGATCTGGCGCAGGGTGAATATGTGATCGATGCAGCCTCGGCCAGGTCTGAAACCAGCCTGATTTTCTCGAGTCTGTTGTTCCCTAGTATTGGTTAAACGTCGGATGATTATAGTGGCTAATATAGTAATCAGATCTAATTGACATAATAAAACAAACATTATTTATCTCTCAAAAAAACATTGAGATCCATTCTATTCATGCCTACAATAATTGGCAGTAACTCACTAAATGCATATCACTGTGATTAAACAAATGGAGCTGAATGATACCTCACTGGATTTGTACACAAGCACTTATCGCCAAAATCACCTGCATATCCCAAACAACAAAAAAAACAAGTCAGCTTACTTGATATCGAACTGCAGAAAGAGAATCACCAATCAATTCTCTTGATCGCAACTCCGTTGTCGGTGTAGTTGGCATACTATTCCAAATGAATTTTTCATAAGAATTATTGTTTGTATGACCTGTACGGTTAGGTAATCGATAGAAATGTGTATGTGCAACTTCGAGGAGCATAAATGCTGAGGCAAGTCCGCCACTTTTCAACATACCAGTAGAGTAAGTTAACCAACCATTACTAGTTAACATACTTGGTGTATTTATAGACGGTGATTTATCTCTAAAAGTTCGATCATATTGATTTGTAGTTGGAAATACAATATCTGGACGAAAACTATATTCTAAACCAGTAATCATTTGTTTTAAAGTCCATAAAATTGCTTTATATTGATCCCATTGTTGAATGGCCTATAATTAAACATATTAGACGTTGTATAAATAGCGTTAGAAAATGATCATAAATTGAAAGAAAAAGAAAAAGTAGACATGAAGAACTACTGAAATTCAAGATCAAGAAGGAATGAAAAGGTAAATACAATCGCATCACTCTAGTCGATTTTTAGCTATACTCTTTTGTTATCAAACCCAACTAGATGGTAAGTACCGCTGTATGAGTAATGTAAAAGACACGGAGAAACATACCCAGTAACTTTATCGTGAGAAGAGAAGGATGAATGCTTTATCATTGAAGCTTTCATTGTTCTGTACAACATCATCAGTACCTACTATAGATGAGTCAGTTTTGTTTCGAGTTTGTCTACAACCATCTAATTAATTAGTTATGACATTTATGTTCGACAATGATAATCTCATAAGGATTTAAGTGGCTTTTATTTCAGCAAAATATGTTGTAAAGTTGATGCTATAAAATGTAAAAAGTTGATGTGATCCAAAACGATTACTAATTACTTTACAGCTATATTACAAACTGAATGAAGTTGAAATCATACAATTTTATGTGCTGGCTCAGTAGTGTTAAGAGTTAGTCGTTCGCCGAGAAACCTGAAGATATTTCTCTAACATATATTAAGTTGAATTGCAAGAAACATTTCGATAAATTTGAGTAGGTAGTCATTATTAAAAACAGCTTTTTAAGAGAGAAATGGACAGTTTAACTGTTTTTGTGTATTCGTTTTCTGAATAGTTAACTAAAACAGGCATCAAGAACAGAGTACTCAGATTTACAGAGCTAGAGATACCACCTGACCACCTAAACTGTTAGATGAAAGAGTGTTTGAATCCATGAACTACCTATTGAAAACCAAGTGCTAAAACCAATAAGATAATTAACGGAACTGTGATTGAATACAATATACTTTCTGGCTGTTAGTAGTTTAAAATATGCATGTGATTTGGTTTTCTGTTCTGATTAGTACATTCAAGAATAGAATCATTTAATGGATATAATCTTTTGTTGGGCTTTGATAATAATTGTAAATATTAACTGACTAACATAAAAACACTTTCATGTTCCTTTTCTTTTAGCAAAAACAAACGCGTTTTCAATTTAACATATCAAAGTCGTCACTATAGCTTTTGTGATATTTTTAACTTAACCAACTCAAAGAAGACACTCGGAGTGACGTAGTTTATTTTTGTTTGTGAGCAGTGTTTACGATTCAAAAAGTATACTTCTGAAGTACAAAAACCTAACGGAGGCTCGAATCACACTTACACCTGCCTGGTTGCCTGCTTTCCATCAGAAATATCAACCCTAGATGATGTTCGTCAGGACTATAATATTTTTTTTCTTTAAATTCGTCATATGTGACAATTAAAAATTACAGTTTCATCATTTAAATCTTCAGAATGAATTAGTAGAATAACTGACCACTGTAATTATCTCAGAAGTTTGGCCAACTCTAATTGATTGGTGTTTGACAAAATATCGACACGAAGAAGACTTAAACAGACTCTAGGTATTTGTGCATAAGTGTCTTAGCAGAACTACTTGAGTGATATGAAACAAGCGAATATGGAATACTAGGATTCGATGCAGGATACAAAGGATAGAAAATCACGATGAAGTTGTGGAATATCTGATTAAATCCTATTGGTAGATTCACACAAACTACTCCGCGTGATAATCTCTAACAGTAGATGGTGTTGAGTGAAACGGCTCAAAATCGGTCATGGGCGCACAGGTGCAACAATTCTTTAACTTCTAGATCTTAATAGTCATTGTTAGTTTATACATACTTCCACTTGATTACTTCTTCATGAACTATATTCATAATGGTTAACTAGTCACATTCTTATTGTTACCAGAATATCATGACTGCATTTCCCATTCATCTAATCAATTTCACTTAGACCTGGTGACACTATATGGTAACTTGAGCTAAGGTACAATTATCCAAGACGTTATGTTGTTTAATACTGACTGATTGTAATTTAAATTATATCAGTCAGTCAATAACAACGTAGAACCAAGCATATATGACCAAAGGTTCAAGTCACCGTACAACATCAACATGACAAGATCAAATTTACATGAATAACACGACAACAGAATATAATAGGGAGGAACAAAAGAAAGGTGTGCATGAAAAAATAGTAAAACTTAATATCTCAAAAAAAACAAATTGTGAATACGATTGAGCCACTATGCCCGGTTATGAACCATGTCACTCAGTGTCACTAGTCATTCATTGTGATTTCCAAGCCGATCCCAATCTAGTAGACTGCATTCACCAACATAGCTTAGACTAATAGTCAAAAATTTAATGGATTGATGCCGTGTTTTGAGCTGATTACTCTCTTTCAAATAAGCAGGTATAAAAATGATACAAGTCAATGTGCGCAGACAAGCATACCACGTCATCAATATGTAGTTGATTTGGAAGAACCTCCTTTGTGAGATTGTTGTTTATACGAGAAATTAATAAATTACGATAATTCTCATCTTGTAACAGTGTGTTAATATGATTGCGTGAAAATATATTCGGTATTCGACCTTGTTTAATAGATTTAGCCAAATCTATAATAATTCGTTGATTTTCCAATCTGAATAAAAAAAGAAACATTGAAAGGAGCTAAGCGTAATTACTTAATTATGGTGAATTTTATAATACGAAGTTACTACGATTGCTTACAACCTAAAAGAGAACCTACTATTAACTGAGAAAATTACAATGAAATATGTATCCACCATAGAATACACATTTAGAGAACAAAAGATAAGGTTCTTGCATATAATTGTAAGCTTAACTCACAAAAGTTGAGAATAATAGGATAGTTCTTATTAATGAACGAAAACTATCCATTATATCATGAAGAAAAAGAAGAACATGTTTCAGCTAAGTGTTCATTTTTCGATGAATTCATTCTTATTGAAACTGGAATACTCACTAAACAAGTTCATGGATGAACTGACTCAGTAGCTCAATGAATAATGTGTATATATCCGAAGGGATTGATACTGTATTCATGTCGCAGTGTAAATACTTACACTAGAATTTAGGTAATATAACTATATTTATTAATTACAGATTCATATACTCGCAAACTGTGAGTGGAAATAGACATGAGGGCTAGTTATACCATGTTATGACGTGAAGAAAGGAAAGGAGGGATGATTTGGTTGGTTGTCGCGAACACCGATGAAGTGTGCCTAGTTGATTATGCGCGACTGACCTGAGCCACTCACCCCCCCCCCAGGCCGATAATAGGAGAACCGGAAGACGGAGAGAGACAACTGAGAGCCGAGATTGTATTATATTTTAATCATGCCTTTATATATACACAAAATCAGACCACACGGTAAATCAATCACAAATCTAACATTGATACAGAACAAAGGAAAGTGTGGCAGTGAATGAGTACAACTCGTACACAATTAAGTAACCGTAGTTCATAGTAACAAACAATATACTAAGAAAAAATATACTAAACAGAAGGACTAGGCAAGAGGAACGTAACAGTCACAGAAATGAAATGATTACGCTGTCCATAGTTATGATAAATGAAATAATGTTCTAAAACACAGCTCTGGAAGATAATCAGTTTTCATTAGGTGCCCGGCATATCATACTACCCGCACGTTTAGACCAAAATAGAAAGAGCAGGCCTTAAACTTATGTCCTGATGGTTGAAGGCAAAACACCTTTAGAGTTAAAACAGTGCTACACAAGATGTATCTAACATATGGGTTCCAAATACGATGGGACACGAGCCCTGGTTCTCACCGTTAGCAAAAACACAGTCTCAATGAACAGTTAATTAGAAAATGTTTTCTTTATTCATTTTCATCCAATCAATCAATCAATCGTTTTAGATGCTGGATTCAAGTATTCTAAGATAATAATTTTCCAACTCAGGAAAACCTTCTGTTTTCATGTATAGCATTTTAGTTAACAAGGCAAAAGAATTCATAGAAATAGAATGATCTATTTGTTATTTGACAGTTTTGTGGCGATATAAAACAAAATTTAAACGTTTAATTATTTGTTTTCAGTATACATCAAAGATGGGACTTTGTTGGTGAACTTTTGAAAATCAGGGAGTACTGCAAAGCTGTTTCATCCTTGTATAGAACTCATCATCAGTAATCAGCACTCATAACGCAACAAACAAGAACCAAATCAATCAATTCACTCGTCAATTAAATTGTAATACAGAGCAACGATCATAGAATACTAAGCGATTAAAAGTCAATTAACAAATATGTTATGTTATGTTAACAAATATGTTATTATCAAAGATATACTTATATTTTCTTCAATGAATTAAATCCTCCTTGATGTTGGGATAATGCACTATGTTGTGAAAAGACCAATCGGACAAGCAAACTGAGTACTTGAAAACAGAGAATATCATAAAATATCACATACATTACTTTTAGCCATCAATTTGCACATCCTTCGCACCCTCTGATCTGTGTCGGTTATAGGCTTGTTTCCCTTGGTTGTACCTGATTCTCTTATGTATTTTAACCATGCTTTGCTCCTTGCCACCTCGCAACTCCCCTAATATGCTGTTTACTGATTCCTTCCAATTCCACGCGATGTTCAGCTACCTACTACTTATGGATGACCTGATGAGTAGTAATCACCACAATATAACAATAAGCCTCCACTTATCTTCATGTACAGCATTTTAGTTAATAAGTCATTAGTAATAAAAAAACTGTTTGTTAACTGATAGAGTTTTATGGTGACAACAGACATAATGGAAAATTTTTAGTTATTTGTTCCATTGAAACTGAAATTAATGGAATGAAACATAAAAATAAAAAAAAACTGTTTAATCTGAAGAGTTCAATGAGTAAACACATGAAATGACTAAAAACGTACTAACCGTCTTTTCTGCATTTGTAAAGCAGATAATGAAACATTTTTTAATGTCAAACTTCGAAGACGATCTGAAAAGAATAAAAAAGCACAAAATGTTACATAAACCTTCCATGGGGCTTAACCGTAATATCGATGACTGACTACTTGAGACTAGTCATATATTATATTTGAATAAGCAGTTGTATGTAAGTGGGATTCAAAAACAAAAATCGATAAAGGTGTGTCTTTTTAGTCCTGATTAATCACAACCTCATCGTTCTGTTGTCAGTAGACATTATCACTACAATTCGGGTTGTTTAAGAGAAACACTGGATTGTCCTAATGCCTCTCGTATAGTCGGTCGCATGACAACCTCTGAGCACTCAATTTGATACTTTTCGTTTTACCACCCTGCAATCGACCAACCTAGGTTTGTAGCTTCTAAATAAACGAGTGTCTTAATCAATATTCTTCGATCAATTCATCAATGTAGACAGGACTAACTATTATGTTAAGACTGTAGTTACAGTCAGATGGAATGGTGAACAATTAGACTCAATTAACTGTGTACCAGTGATAATTTAGAAAAGTTAGGTGTTCGAATGCTTTGATTGTGATTAGCTGCGAAGTTCAAGACAAGCATTTCATCCGAATTGCACAAGCTCAAGGCATCTTAATGTTGGTGTCCACATTGAAACTTGAGCTTAGTGTATGGCTTGCTTCAATCGGCAAACTGTAATCCACGAAGTTACTGAATTTCGGTGATTTACTTTTAGTGCATTGTTATCGTGAATGGATGAATTGATATTGTATATATACACATATGTCAAGATTGGAAGTACGACTTGTTGACAACTGTTGCGAAAACTTTAAGCGGGTTTACCCGTAAACTACTTCTAAACACCATTGCATACGAAGTTCTTAACAGAAACAAACAAAAATATATGAAACTAACTTGATTTTAATAAATCGCCAAATAATAAGGTAACTGATGTATCCCAACTTAATTCATCATCTCCAAAACTATTTATTGGTGTTGGCACGGTAGACGACCTCTGTGAATCGTTACCATTACTCGGGAAAATAGAAGAGGATAGTCGAGACACAAGTTGTAAGGTATCATTGGTTGAACGTTTCGATGAAATAGACGATGATCTAGTTAGAGTATCACTATCTGAGTTGAACAGTCCAGTGTTCTGTATTCACATAAGCAAGAAAAGGAGAGTAAATCTAATGAAAGTATATACAGGAAGATGTTGAATGAAAACAACGCATAGAAAAAAATATATCATATCACATTGGCTTCAAAAATCTCATGTATGTAAGTGCAAATAGGTATGAAAAATGGTGTCTTTCGACTAATATGTCACAAGATAAAACTTCGCTTAACTTACTTTAATTTACGAAGTAGGGTAACACAAATAACCCTTACATGAACGTTGTCGTAAAGCGACATGCTTTGAGCTGCTGTCGGGAAATGAGTTAAATCCGTAGATTAACGTACTCAGCTATGAGTCGCATTTAAGTTTTGAACCTCCCAGTGATGTTATTACTACTACGAGTCCCTTCCCAGGTTTCGCAAAGTAAAGATATGGAATGTAGTTTGAGCAAGCAGTATGATGATTTGGATTTAATGCGTTCACTTTTAAGCCACTGTTGTAGTAAAATCACAGTAATTCACAGGATTACCTATCCATCTTATTAATTTAAATTTATACAACTAAGTGGATGCCGAACATCTATTACATAAAAGTTATGACCACTATTCAGACAGCTTGAAAGTAGTAGATGCATTTCGTAACTGCTGGAACTTCTTTCAAATGATTCGAGCTACTGGCAGCAGTTGTCCTCTACGCCTACACCTGTCAGATCTGAGGATATTCGACAATCGTCTCTAAAAGAATGCTGATATCCAGTGATAATATCGTGTAAGTGATGCCGACGTCAAGCAGTATGTTCAAACACGACAACAATAATTCAGCTGGTGTAACCCTCCGAAACATCAGCCCCAGTGATTTGATTATGTTTGACAAATATCATCCCCGCGCATTCCATATTGTATATTATTTGCCGACACAGAGACCATTAGAATAAGAAAAGGTGTGGTCAGTTATTGAAGTGGAGTTGTGGTATGAAAGTTATCTAAATGTTATATTTCGGAATGGGTAACTGATTGCGTGATGCTGATTATAGCGACTAGAAAGCTAATTGCTAAATCCGACCTTGCCCTAATAGTTCAACTCAGCCACCAACTGACCTTACGAGAAGCCAATGGGTTCAACACTGTGTATACATAATAATAATAATAACCAATATATTAATACACGATCCAGTAACATTTCCTCAAACATGTCTGTACTACAATTATTGACTAATAAGATGTCTACCGTCAGACATGTCAGAAGGACTGGACTCAGGTGGTTATCTAAAGCTCTAGAGACAATAAAACCCAATAGTGACTTAAGGCATCCGATATGGCTCAGAATGGAAGCCAGTGGTAATCATGTTGTAATTTCTTTTTGCATGCTTCATGAAATTTACTATATGGTTATGAAAGCCTTTCCTATTAATTCCCTTTTGTATGATGAATGCATTCTTGGTGTTCAATCGTACTAAAATCTTTCGTATTTAAAAAACTAAATCAATAAGAATAATTAATGGGAGGTCAACATTTCACTTTAGCAATTCCTATGCAAAGAAAAAAATTTTTTTTCTTCTGTAGTGGATTAAAGAGTGGTTCATTGGTTAAAGCATTCCACTATGATTCAACCAAGTAGTAAGTTATAACCCCGCGTTTCATTCAGTCGGACAGCACCTCTAGCACTTACACTTAATGTCAAGTACATGAATCAGTACGTTGTAAATGAGTTTTAGTTGCCACACATAAAGGAACTGTTTGACATGGTCAAATACAACAGAAGAAATAGTAAAATTGATTTACCGGATTGACTATTTTCTCATTTGATTTTTTTGTGTTTAAATCTGACACTATCGCAGTTAACTGACTAATAGAAAGGAAAATAACAAACAAATCAGGGGAGAGATAGTGAGTAATACAAACATAACATTGAACTTAACATGCTTATTCACTAGCTACAATAATACAGAAAATGATTTTTTTAGGAAATCAGTTGTAATCAGCAAGTCCCTAAAAGAGACACCGAGTAGATACTGTTCAATTTTCGGGAATATATTACTCCCTTCGTCATACAAGTTGGCAAATTGTGAAATACCTCTTTCTGGAGAGCTGAAAATAGAAAGTGGGATACAGACGGTTTTGATGATCTGAGTGTGATCAAACGGCATATGTAACAATAACGCTTCATAAATAAGTTCGATAAGCACGTCAAAGAAGCAGCTCCGGACGTCTCGCGTCCTAGGTTACAGAATAATTATCTAAGATAGAAAAAAGCTGACTATGATGTTCAGTCTCTTTAACTCAGCTGAAAAACTGTAAGATTGTTTGATAAAACTTGACCAGCTACAACGCTATGGTCTAGACAACAATGTGATCAATTAGCGTCAGCACTCCAAGAGAGTAGTCAATTAGCTTACATATCTCATCGATAACGAATGTGATGAATACTGACTGATATTTTTTAATTCAATTTACCTTGGAAGCCACACTGTGTAGTTGATGTCTGACGAAATCCCGGAATACATATTTAATTCACTTTGCTACCTTGTATTACGTATGACGTAGGTGAGATGTCAAGCTGACAGTCAAAAGACGAGTATACTCTGCAGTTCACTCTATATGGTTCTTAAATATAATCTATGCAAGTAGAAGACATATATGCTGCAGATATTTGGCCATACATGCATTGCAAGCGTGGAACACCTGAGTGGATAATGATGAAATGAGGTTAGGCATAGAGCACAAAGGAAAGGTGGTAAACCAGTTGATGAGATCGTGAACTTCCATCTACTGATATTGTTGGAGTCTGTAATATGCATGCCCAATCACCACCTACTTTGACACAATATATTTACTGGTGTCGGAAAAGGCTGAAAGGAAATTGGGGTGATAACAAAACCAAAACATAACATCAGTCTAATGAAGTAATTGGCTACCAGTCTGAGTTATATTGTCTGATTGACTGACTGACTAAATTATTCTGATTGATACAGACTATCTGGTTAACGTCTACGAGATAATAGTAATCAGTGCTTAGAGGCACAAAGTAATATGGTTTACAAAAAGTCACAGTGACAGTCATTGTTTATCTTCTTCTAGACCTTAAGTTTTATAGTACTCTTTTATTCGTTCTGTTGGTAAATAGATTTTCTTTTTTTCAAAACATGTCACAAACACTGACAACTAATTAGTTGATAAGCTATTTACAATAAATAACGTGTTATAAAAGCATAGTTGACTAGAATTTTTACTCAATCAAGAAAAATTGATTCATTTCATAAAAATCATGTGTTCATATGAAATAATAACATAATAAACAACAGTCTTTATGTTCTTGCCAGAAAGAAAATAGAATAATAGTAATCATGATAATAGTAAATTAGGCAGAAAAGTAACTTTTCATGTATTGACAAGCACATGTAATACAATATCACGATCACATATTATAATTAAGAATCATAAAGTCAATATATTAGTTAGGATGTATTTGGCTGTTTGGACTTGGTAGCCTAGTGGTGAACGCGGTGGTGTTTGGCACGAAACGAACTGAGTTCCAATCGTCGTGTGAACATCAACACTGAGATATAGGTACATCCAACTGACGAGTGTTAAATAGGACGAAACGCGAATCCTGTATTCAGCTTGCCAGTCACAATCCAACTTACTCAATATATTAAGATGTGCCATACATGTATGTATATATTCACAAATATATATATGTGCTTTAATTATGAGGTATAGGCAAATGATTGACATTACGTTATCTACTACATTTACATGTAATCAATATTGTGGAATTATGAGATTTAATCCTCAAATGTCAACATTTTTAATAAATGGTTCTTCAGAATATGTAAACATATGCATACTAGCAGATCTGAATATTGAAACAATAGTCTTGATCAATTTTAGAGATACATCAAGCATGAATATAATCATGATCGCCACACCATAATAGATTAAATCTCGTATTAGATATAATCGTAAGAGTAAATCATATCAAGTCACTGAAATGAATACAGACGAAACTGCAAGGAGAATACACCGTGAATTCTAAAGACAGTCATCGAATACCTGAATTCTGTTAAACATGAAATTAGTGTACGGCATAGCATCATAATTATGGAAAAAGCCCAGTTTAATATCAGACAAACAAATCTGTAAGTGCTACTGGAAAGCTCTGAAGCGATTCAAAATACAATCTGTTGTCGAAGGTAACACTAAACTCTAAATTGAACACCATTCGATGGAACTATTGCAATTGAATCATATAACTGAATGGAATAAATAAAATCGAGACGGAATATATCTAAAAATGAAGCACTTCTCAATAACAACATCTGTAGCTTAGATCAAGCCTTCTGCATCCTAGCGGTTTTGTTACCTAACTGAGACTACATGGTGATCCCGCGGAAATTTTCCATTACACTAAAATATAAATTCTAGACCAGGAAACCATTCGTAAATAAGTCAGATATTTACCAATATCCGTAAGAAAAAACATTAACTATTTAATAAAGGATTTTTCATTTTAACTCGTGTAGAACAACATACACTGAACTTACTCATTAGAACTGGACAAAGCTCTATCCTAAAAAATGAAAAGAAAACTAAGTAAAGCACATATTCACAATAAAAAATAATTTTGGTTCATTCGGTTAATGTAGACTGAATAAAACAATATGTCTTGAAAGTATCAAATGAAACTGTCAGACAACTATATTTGACGCAGCAATTACTTAGTTGCTACTTTCACATTTTGATCTGTGATTCTTGAAATACGGTTGAGCTGATACTAAACTATAATTAAAAAATATTTTAAGTGTGTTTTATATGCTTGATTTCATGGTGCACTTCAGCTATGTAACGGCTAATGATACCAACAGGATGTTAACTTAGCTAAATGGTGTGTGACGTTTAAGTCAATAGTTTACTGGTTAGAGCCCGAGTGCTTCAATCAATAAAAGCTACTAATAGACGTTAATATTTTCTCGTATGAAAAAACTAAAAACAAATCAAGAATTATTTACAACAAAAGTAGACCGAAACGACGTTTTTTATTAGATGTTGTAAGGATTGAATTTCAATGACGTATAACGGTTTGAACTTGAAAACCTTGTACTGAACGGCTACTGCGGCCTGGCATGGGACGACTCAGTTGTGTATATCCACGACCCCACTATGGATAAAACGTAGAAAGGTTTCCCCCACCCCACCCCGCCATCGTAGAGACCACAGTATATTGTAAAGTGACTAAGGTTAGAAATGTAAGCCAGAGTATAATATGGAAAGAAACTTGAAAGATTCTTAAGAATATAAACGATACATGTGATATGTCTTGCACCTAAAAAAGATTGGTTATCTTCGAGAACTGTTTTCCTGTAGACCTTCATCAATTCTGGTTCTATTCAAGATGAATATTTTATTCCTATTATTATTCAGTTTCCCCTGCCCTATCCTCCCATTTAACACATTAACTGTTAATATATAATTTCTCATTTACGAACTACGGTTAATCAATTGTGTATACGTACTCTAGTTCACATTCACTATTACTCCTAATTTGTATAAATGTTAGCCTCCTAATTGGTTAACGATGTGGTCTGATTTTATGTATGTATAAAGTATTGTGTGAAATACAGTATGATTCTGTCAGGTTGTTGCATCAATTTGTGTTCTTTTTTCCGGCTCAGGGCCAAGAGGGCATAGGGCAGACGGGCAGTGATCAAGTAGGCACATCCAATTGGCGTTTGATAAATCGAGATTTTTTACACCATAGCAACATGATCATTTCAGCCAATCAGTATAGATTTTGGAAATCTTAGTTTATCAGCTTCATGAATTTATAGCCGACCTTATCCAGTCACAAAATAGGGATGCTATACAGAATGGGAATGTGGAAAGAAAGCCATGAAATAATTTTAAGCCTACGATTTAGGAGAGGACAAAGAGTAAATACACCTACACCACCCTGACCGATTCTGCGTCATGTCACCCAACGTTTCCAACTACTAGTTACGGCATTCGCGTGGATCAAAACCAGATAATCTGCATCAACCAACTCGACTCAAACCAGTAGTCAGTGACTTCATGGACTGATGTCATGTTTGGTTTGGCCGCCCCTAACTCTATTGCATCCTACTCCTGTATGTATGTATGTATGTATGTATAATCAACACAGAACCTGGCACATGTGTGCATCGGTTCAAGTTGCCATACCACCATTACACCGCAAGATTAACACCACCACCATTAGTAGAAGTTACTTCAATAAAATAAAATAATAATAATGATAGTAACAAGGAGTGTGAACATACAGAATGTGGTTCAGGAAGCGTAGAAAGAAAGTTATGGAATAATTTAAAGCTCATGATTTAGAGGAGGACAATGAGTGAATACATCTGCGCCATTGTGACCAATTCTCGGCCATGTCACTCAGTGTTTCTAGCCACTGGTTACGATAATCGCGAGGACCCCATCCAGGTAGTCTGCAGCTACCAACACGACTCAAACTGGCAGTCAGTGACTCCATGTACTGATGCCATGTTTTAGTATGGCCGCCTCAAACACTTTTCCATCCGATTCCTATATCAGCCAACACTGCGCATCGAGGATGACGGTGGTTGGGCATACGCAACACATTTCCCAACCACCTCAGTCGATGAAGGTTCACAACCTCATCGCCTGATTTACCACATTTGCCTAACACCTGTCGTCTAACCTGGTTATTACTTACTCGGTGATCCCAGCTAAGGCGAGCGATGTTTCCTGGACATCGATGGTCAAAAACTAATAGCCTTCGAGTGTCATCTACCCTTAATGGCCACATCTCACACCCATACAGAGCGACAGACAGAGCGACCTGTTGCGCAATACACTCTCCCTTTCGTTGAATAGAAGGAGTTTGATTAGAATGGCAATGATCTTGCGTGTTGCTAGAGGTATGAGGGCAGTTATCTCTTCCCAGTTGCCCACGCTGTGGAAGGGTTCTTCATGATGTACCTGAGAAGAAAAATGGGTTAGGGTTGGCCTGAAAGACCTGGGAGCGTGACCGCAGTGCCCAAGGAACAACTGCTTGAGGCCGGTCACACACGGCCTTTTTGAGAGAGGTTTTCGTTGTTGTTGTAGCTCCGTACTTGATGAGGCCTTACTGACGGAGACGGAAATCCGTGGAGTAAGGTAAGGTGTGCATTTTTAGGGTCGACCTTTTCTAACCCCGCCCTTCCTTTGTGGGAAGGTAGCATCGCTGCTATGCTGGTTGTCCGAAGAAAACACCTTACTGCCGTCACACCTCTGTACAGCCGGCAGTACGACTTCATCCTCGGACCTTATATTTGCTGCTTTTGGTCTCACCGCTCTTCAACCGGCCTGCCTGGCATGGTAGAACCTTGAGGGACGATTGTTCCAGCCAGTAAAGTCCGATTGTGTCATCACGATAAGCAAGCCCGACAACCACGTCAGGGTGGCAGCACAGTCGGGTATCCTACTCCTATATCATCCAATATCACACGTAGAGGCAGACAGTGGTTGAGCACACGTAACACATGTCCCAACGACCTCAGCTGGTAAAGATCCACAACCTCGCCGATTGATTTACCACTTTTGCCCAATACCCGTCGTCTAACCTCGTTATTGCTTACTCGGTGATCTCAACTAACGTGAGCGGTGTTTCAAAGATATCGATGGTCAAAAACTAATAACTGAGTGTCGTCTACCCTTAATGATCACGTCACACATACATACAGTATGGCAGAGCGAACTGTTGCGCAGCATACTCTTCCTTTCGTTGGGAGACGAATATGTTGCATTAGTCATAAGTAATGTAAGTTGACAAAAGCCGAACGAACATTTGGATTCGTACTGAGATTTTGTCAGTGACCGTTCCATCAGGGTTAATCACACTTCCAAGGTCTGAAACTAGTTTGGTTTTCTCGCATTTGCAGCTTACGAGTAGTAGTTAAACATCTGACAATAATAGAAGCTATACTAAACATTATATTAATCTAGCTAATTCCTCTATGGTTATTGCAGGACGACTTTGAGCCTTTCTTGTATATTGGGACGATTAGTGATCGACACCAGTCAGATAAAATTATGTCCAGTTGCCAAACTCTAGCCAAAGTATCAGTTAGCCTAATCATTAAAGTAGGACCACCAACCTGAAAGACCCCTGGAGTCAACCCATTCTGACCCGCTACTCTACCGTGCCTCAGATTAGCTATAGTTTTTTCGACTTCGACAAGAGTCGGGGGACCTAAGTCGACCTTGCGCCGCGGCTGCCTGGAAATAGGTGGTAGTTCTGGAGCAGCTGAAGGTCAACTAAATCGCTCGCTAACACATGAATTTTCAATCCCGGTTTCTTTTATTAGTCTGAAAAGCTACCTAGTATTGCCTAACACTGCTGTCTTTATTATGTCTTTTTTGTCAGAGTCTCATCTTAAGACGAAGCAGATCTCTCGTAGTTCTTCCTGGTTATCACCAGTATTCTAATTAAGTCCACCGAGTAATATATAATTCACACCACCGATGAGTCCCAAGTAGGACGAAACGCGCGTCCTGGATTCTGCTTGCCAGTCACAATCCAACTTAAATATCAAACCATTTTCGTTGTGAATGTTGTATTAATGTTCAGTTAGTTATTAATGACTTACAATATTTTCTGTTGATGTAGCACGATGCATACCCGATTCATTTCCATAAACTAATTCTGTAGGTGGAGTATAAAATTCAGCTAAACAATCCGGTAATGGTTTATTTGCTTGAACTAGAATACAATCCTCCATTTCTTTAGATGTTTCAGAATTGGATACAATCGTTTCATGAGAATAAAGTGATTCAGTCTCATCGGAATATGTTTTAAACATACCTAAAAGAAAGAATACAAGACATGATTTTATGAAAAATTGGGTAAAATTTCTTTACTTAAATAATGTTACTTCATTTGTTTTTACTACAAATATGGATAACGTATCATAAAAATAATCATAGTCAGTGAACATTTATCTCTATGCTATAAAACTGCAAATCACTAACCAAATACAGATTAGCATATTCAACCTTGAGTTGCACTTTATAAATGAGAGGAGTGTTTCTACCCGACTGCCTAAACAAAAGTAAACTAATAGTAAACTGGACCTTTTACTTAGTGACTGAAAGTTTGGCGCCTTAACTACCAAGCCACTAGGTCAGGATTTCTAAATGGTGGCGGAGAGTAGATGACTGCGGATTACATATTCTGTTGCACTAAACCATACAATGTGAAGCCAACTAGACTTAAATAATAGAGCACGATTTACCATACAGGTTCTTTTTCTTTTATTTAGAAAGACATTGAGAGGAATAATTGATACCAGACAGTCTAAATTCGGACAGATTTCTAGCAGCCACTTGCTTAAACCTAGTGTGTATATATATTTATGAAAAACATAGAAACTGGCACATATGTGCATCGGTCCCAGTTGCCATAACTCAAAAGCACAGCAAGATTAATACCACATTAGAAGAAGCAGAAGTCACTTCGAATAAAATAATAACGAAAACAAAAAAGATTGGACATATAGGATACGCTTCAAGGGGTAAGAATTGACACGTGAAAAGAAGGCCATGAAATAAGTTTAGGATTGCGATTTAAGGGACAATAAAGAGTGGACACACCTACGTTCTTCAAATGAAGACTGTACTGCCAAGAAAGCCACTCAAGATCGTTTTAAATGGTATAGTAGAAACCTGTACAATTATCTGTACCAACAATAACAGGAGTTTAGTTGTTAAAATACTTGGATTTAAATTACTAAGGTACAGCTTATAACCTTTTATTTGGGTAACCGGGTTCTATCACTAACCCCCCCACCCACCGCCTATGGTATGACAACGCTGATTAAATTTATAAATGGATTCGGTTTCAGAATATAAACAGATCCTAGTAAGTTAATGTGCTGAAAAGAAGTTAAGTTTTATAAAACAATTATTGCAACTAACGATAAGAATGAAATTGAGAAAGAGATATCTATGTTGGAAATAAATTTACAAACTAGTAATAAAAGTTATTTATTTTCCTTCATCAAACCTTTAAACTGAATCTTATTGCTTACAAGCTTCTATAAAGCAAGAAAAATAATTAAGCGACAACTAAGGTGTAATATTTGTAGTTAATTCTGATGTTCGACAATCGTCTAATAGCAGTAAAGTTGAGCGAAAAGGTATGTCCAAATGACGAGTATACTGAGAGGAAATTCGTTCTGTCATACTATATAGATGTTAAACGTGTCTGATGAGAGCAGGTAATATTCATGGGCTACTAGAATTTGATTACCGATTTCTTCAAAACATCGTTCGTTAGCTGGAGCCACTGAATAAGTAACAATAAGGTCAGATGTAGCGTATTAAGGAAAAGTAGTAAATCAACCGATCAAGCTGTGAACCTTCGCTGAGGTGGTTGAGGCAGATTAAATATACCGCTTCACTTACATGAGATGACGACTAAAGTAAAAGTTGGATAGAAGGAAACCAGAAGGGGTCAAACCAATGCATGGCATGAAGTAATTGGCTGTTGATCTTAAAGTGTTGATAAGTGCAGACTACTTGTTTGAAATCAGCACGATAATCGCGAACAGTGACTGGAGACACTGGGTGATATGGTTAAGAATCTGTCACAGCAGCCGCGGGTGCATTCACACTTATTTTCCTTTAAATCCGAAGCTTATAATTATTTCATACTTTTTCACGATTTAATACTTACTTCCAGATTCGTATTATCTATGTACAGTTTTCTTTTACCACCAATATCGTTATTAAAACTTCTACTACTTTTGTGTTCTTCTTGCTGTGCACACTTTGAACGAAGTACATATCCGTTGGATTCTACGATGCACATGATTGGCTGATGAAATACTCTGCGATCGATCAACGCATGTTACAACAAACTTCGAAAAATTGTCTATCGAATGTAACCCTACGTTCCACTCTGATTCGCATAATAGATTGCATTTATGATATAAGTACTAGATCTAGTAAAACCATTTTTTGAAAGTTTAGTACGATATAAGCCAACAGAAACATTAGAATTGTATTCTTGATGGGTTGATTCTAGAGATCAATAAAAACAATGATCTTTAGGCAGAAGCAAATTCATCTGACTGTTCTCAATTGTTTATCACCCTATTTAATGAAAAAGCAATTCTTATGATCACATCAAGAGATATGATGTTGGAGTACATAACTTACTAATGTTTAATTGAAGACAATCTTTAGATGCATCAGACAATGTATTGATCACCTCTCCACCTTTGAGACAGTTATTGCTAGTGACAATGGATGGTTGTCGTAATATATCAAAAAGTGATTGAAGTAGAAATCCTACCACTGGAAGCCTGTCTAGTGATGTTGATCGTAAGCGTTGGTTTAGAGACTTGAATGTCCCAGGTTCGAACCCTAACAAGTCGTGAACGTAGAGTATGTCACAGTAGAGTAAAACATGTGCCCAGTATCTCCTGTTTTTCAGTGGTTGCCTAAAGAAAATCATTCCATAGTATGAAAGAGTTTACAGAAGAAGCATTTTATCAAAAATGTTCAAACATAGACTAACCAATAAATTCATCTATTAGAGCCTCATTCGACGAATCACTACTATTCATACTAGTTGTATCAATCTCAGTACTCATATCATTGTCATCATCATCAGAGTTTCGTTTATTCATAAAACATTTCGCTAAATCAAAGGCTTGAAATAAGATAGATTGACTCGAATCCAATGATAAAATGGTAGATGATTTATTTTTTGCATCTGTTGTTGGTGTTGGTGTGATTGTAACATTGACACAATCGATTAATTTCTCCCAACAATCAAAATAAACAGATTGCAACTGATCCTTATACCAATATGATTTATCACCAATTAATTCAGGTGAATAAACTCCTGAATAGATACGTTGATATGCATCATTTAAAGCGCAAATTGAAGATTCAGCAAAATATTCTACAGCCTAAAATGGAACATCGAAAAGTTATTAAGATACAGTCAAAACAATGTGAATCGATAGGTGTACACTCGGTAGTCTAAAGATAATACATAGATTTAATCTCTAGTGATGGTAGGTTAACAACAAGGAATCATAGAAATTAGGATGAATCGGCTGTTCAGTATTTTCTTTTTTTAACTATTTTTAACCAGTAGGTTGCAGGTCCGAGCCCCACTTATCCTACAAAAATTTTGTGACCAGAAAGTAAAGTTACCTACATAAAACTAAATCATAGATTCTTCCTCGGTCTCAGAGTAAATTAAGCAACGACAACCAAACCGAAATCAGTTTATAGTAGGAAATATCTTAGAAACCTGCCGAAATTTACAAAAACCTCCTACAGTTAGTGAAATCAGAAACCTGTAGAATATTGATTCGTTAACAGCATCTAGATATCCAAAAGGTGTAAAGATTGATTGATGGTTAATGTACTCACTGTTTAATCAGTAAGTCGTAGGCTCGAAACCTACCTAAAAACCTTCTTAAATTTCAGTAGTAAAAGATTCTTGCAATCCTGCAACTTAGATTGACGGATTTCCATTGTCACAACTTGCACACAACGTCCCGCCAAATGCTACTTATAAGAAACTTTACGAGTAGAATATATATATATATATATATATATATATATATATATATATGTACTGCACGTACCTGAGTCTTCGCAAGCATACTGGTAAACATGCATGGCCTTAGACGAGATTTCATAAAACTTTCATACTGAAATGCAACAACTGGACGAGGAAACAGTCGTAAAGTGCGTATATGATTAGTAAATCCACCTAGAACGTTGTTCGTATTGAAGAAGAGAATCTATAGAATAGGGAAGAATTTACAATACGCAGAACTAGTAAGCAAAATAAAATATCAACCGAAGTAAAATCGATATCAAATATGCTCCTATCAATCGGCAAATCATAAACAACAGTTGGATGTTCCTAACCGTAGATACATCCTTGGTGTGGTGTTAGATGTAGATTACCTGGTTGGGGTGCATGAGATAATCGCGATGAGTGGCTGGGTGGCATATCTGAGAATCGGCCACGGTGGCGTAAGTGTATCCACTTTTTCTTCATCTAGATATCAAGTTCCATTATTCCTTCGTACAGACATTTACTTCATTCCTTCTTGTTGAAATATACTTCTGTGTTCATCTTGTAAATCCGATCACATCGTGCTAATGTGGTATGGTAACTTTAACTTATGCGCACATGTGCCAGGTTTTATGCTGCTTGCCACTGACTGTGTCATTGCGTATATCTGTGTGTGATTATTTTACTGAGATTGTCAATCTCAGATAGAGATGAATATAATGAACCAACTGATGTTCTAAATGTAAACCATCAAACTATCAGTGGTCTAAAAGTTAGGAGCTTGTCCGGAAGCCTGATGGTTTTGAATTCGGCCCTTGATGGGGCCATAAATGCGCATTACTGAGTCCTGTATGAGGATGAAAAATCAATCTAACGATTCTTGGCCTTTAATGGTTGTCTAACTAAAACCAGTCAATTATGGTCAACCTCTAATTACAATAATGAACATCTCTAGCCTACATTTTCACAAACAGATGATCTAATTACAAAATAGCTATCCACTCCTTCTAGGTTTTTGATGTTTCACTAAATAATGTTAAATTAATGTAGGATTATAACTTCCATGTCAACCGTATGAGGCCTTCAAAAAGCCAACTTATTAAAAAACATTATCATTATTATTATTTTAATTAACATATTGATCCGATTGTACTTACCATAGAGACACGGATAGCGACATCAACTGAATCTTTTGTGAGTGTATACAATAAAGGATCAAATTTCGATAGTTCCAATGCACTTGCACGCGCTGCAGAATGAGACCAATGCTTTGATGAATCATCTAAATCCAAATCGATGTGAGGTGAATTTGAAAATTCATGGAGCAACTGAATGAATATGTTATTAAAAAAATAGAAAAATACGGTTATTATTTTAAAAGCCTATTATCTAAGGTAATTATTAGTAAGTAACGAATTCGCAGTAGTTTGGAAAGTGATAAGCAGTGTAATTAAGGATGTGCATTTCGTCGCATCTAAGGCCTGCCAATTGGGTGTTAGCTATATGCACAAACTTCAGGAACAATAATTATTTTTCTAAAAAATGCATTTATTACCATCGTAAATCTAATTAATGCGAAGTTCAAGTAACCTTCACAACAATGGCTCATATATTTTCATTCTCAATCTACTCTGTTCTTCCGGAAAACGAGAGACGATTACCAATTTGAATTAAGTAAGATTGTCATGTCCACCATCTGGAGAAGTCAGTCATAAAGACATGTGAAGAAGGTAAACATTCAGTTAAATTTTCAATTATGGACGAATTGGTTAGAATTTGCGCGATCACCAGGGATAATGACTGTAAAAGTTGAGTTACATGACTCAGAATAAATCGCGAAAGTGTAGAACCACTCACACTTTGTTCTCTATTATATCTTAGCCTAATGTTAATCATTATCGCAACATACAACAACTGTTACAACTTTGGTATTCCTAGTGATAAGTTTATCTACGCTGATGTAGTGTGGTAACGTGTTTTGAACAAGATATACACCAGACTCCGACTGACTAAGAAGATAATTGACAATTCCTAATTCTAGTTCTGTAAGTTGGCATGTATGTACAATCGGGTTCGGAATAATCCACTTCTTATCGTGACCTTAATACACTAGCGATGTTTTCTGTATGGTAAAAAATAGCATTGTACACAGTAAAAACATAATAGAAAACCCCGCTCAGTATATGAGCAAATGTTACTACGTAAATTTGTAAGTGTTAGTATAATCACGTTGGGCCTATTAGAAACTAAAATAGATTAGTGTTAATTAGTATTTGCTAATCTAGTCTAACCTGTGAATTAACGCTATATCTCACGAAGCACATCTAGGAATATACATTAATAAACTACAGCACATAACAATATCAGTATGAAAATACAAATTCATGCACTATTTCTACAAATGAACTGAGATCGAATTCCGATGTGAACTCTTGCATGGGCAAACAAAATCAGATGATTAGGGCTAAATTAAATGACAATAATGACCTACATTCCAGTCACCAGTCAGTTTGCAAAACTACCACAGACTAAACTAAATCAACAAGGGTGCAAAAGTGATAAGAATAACCATAATGCAACAATAGAAATTTGAGCGCTTAATGTGTTGAACTCAGTACTTTCAGCTTATTTTTCCGCTAAGTTAATGAGTACGGCATATCAGTGTATACATTATATTACAGATATAATTTCAAGCCTTAACTTGAACACTTTTTGTATTTTCATGCAACATGTTAGGCAGAGCTACTTTAATATGTTGTTCATCTAATTTAGTTGAAGATAATTTGAGAATCTTGAAATGAAATTATTTATAAAAACAATATTGTAATATCCAGTACTCTTTGACTAGATGAACTAGAAAACAGTTGAAACTGTTGAATATAAGATATTTACTGAACAATGAACCTGTTGAGGACAACCTTAATTGAAAAAAATATATATTCAGGTGAAGAGTAAAACAAAATTCTGTTGTTTACCTTTTTTAAATGACTGATGAGAATATTACCTTCTATTTCAGGCAACTCTGGTATTTCATCAACCACCATAGGATAAGATAGCTGAAGTAAAATATAACAAAAAATCAACTTCTCAATGGTTAAATGCCTGAAGTCTGTTGAAATTTAGTATGATAATGAATATCAGCGTTTTTGGTAAAACAAACATTGTAGGATGAAGTGAATTCATTTCTACCATTTTATGTGCTCTAATTCTTTTAAATACGCAAAAAATCGTGTAAACAAGTAAAATTTTGTTTCACAAATGTCATGCTGAAATGTAACATGCATGTAATAGGAGCTGACTCAATGGTCCAATGGTAAAGGGTTCGCCGCGAAACCAGAGGGTCCTGGGTTCGATCCCCGATGGGGTTGTGGATGGGCACTGCTGTGGAGTCCCATACTGGAACGAAACAGCAGTCCAGTACTTCCAGGTGATAAATAGTTGTCTGATTAAGATCAATTCGTGATATCAAAAATGAATAGTCATTTTGCTTTATTAATGAATAATACTTATATTGACAAGTTTACAGTAATAGACGAAAAGGATGAATGAAAGAGGGAAGTCATAACGTGATCTAATATGAAAAACGCGTATTAATTATTACATAGACAGTAGACAAAGTGATGAAATCGATATAAATTATCAAAATTATCAACCAGAATAATGGTGATGACAATAATAAGGTTGTATCGCTTGTATAACATAGAATGACCAAATGAGTAATATTGATGTTAGATACAAAGTACTATGGAAAAAATGGCAATGAAGTTGTGAATATGCATCGACTAAGGTGGTGCGGTCATATATTACGTATACCCGACTACTGCCTGCCTCATCACACAACCTTGATCAGCTTAGAAGTCGGATGGAACAGATCAAAACAAGACATTAGTAGATGAAGTGGATGAAGTGACAATTAGCCTGTATTAGAAGATGCAAATTATCTGGTTGGAGTTCGTATGATGATCGTAACCAATGGTTAGAGACTTTGAATGATATGGCTCAAAATCGTTGGCAATGGCGAAGGTGCTTCCACTCCTTATCTTCCTCCAAATTCTAAGTTGCTGAATTCATCATAATTTTCTGTTTACTGAATTATATTTGCTTAATTCTCATCTCCAATCTATATTCTTTTCCATAAATACTAACTCTATTACTACCTCCACTACTCTAAGATGTAGTCCAACAATTTAATCTCTATCTGTTAATTGAGGCATGACAACATGAACTGATGTACGCATGTGTCAAGTTCTGAGTTGTAATTAAGTGACTGGCTACTTCGCCATTATTCTCAAACACATTCAACTAAAATCAATCTGTGACAAATACAAATAACAATAAATTAAAACCGAATTTTAAGAAGCCTATAAAACTATTTTTTTTTAATAATGATTAGCTATTTAACAATCAAAGAAACTAAACACATACTTCACGAGTATCCAAATCAGCTAACCAAACATCTTTTGGCATATGAAAAATTTTTCGAGCAGAGTAAAATGCTGTCGGTACTCCAATTAAATAAGGAGTAGGTGCTAGTAAAAGCTAAATTAGTAATTAAAAACAAGTAAAGTGAATGAGACAGAAGTGAACGATTAGTTAGATATACAACTTGAAAGTTGGAGAAAGTGATAGATGACGATAAATATCAACTTGTAATTGAAACAAGACGGATTCTAATATCTGCTAACAAGTTTATTTACTTAAATACAAAATCTTGGTAGGAATGAGCATCAAAAATCTACGCAAAACGCTATTAGAAAAAAATGAAAAGGAGAAAAGGCGGTTACAACCAAAAATATAAAATTTAGAGAAACAACATAGTATAAGTTACATTATGGTGAAACGTATAACCGAGTGAATAATTCTACTCATTCGTTTAGAACGTAAAATATAACGACAGTAGGATCACCAGTGACCTCTATTCAAGGATATTTCTCATAACATTTAAAGCCACTGAGTTTTATCATCTTTAGGAACGACGAGGATGTAGTGATAAATTAATAGAAACAATCCGATACAGCTTTTCTTTTATACAACGATGACATGTCACAAACTAACTACACTTTCGTTTTTGCAAATCAGTCCCAGAGAATGATTCAGCTAATTTACAGAAGTATTTGCGTTAGGAAGGTGCCATGTTGCACAAACTGTTATGCCCAGAACGTACGGTTAATTACTTGATATGACCTTGTGCGTACAATTATAACAGCGACAAATACAAAATGCGACAGTTCAGTCGACGACTAACGTCCGCTCGATGTCTATTCGGTTCTAGGTTGTAGTGAAAGAGAACACTAACAGACAGACAGACAGTTACAACGTAGAACTTGGTACATGCGTACGTCAGTCCAAGTTGCCATGCCTCAATTAGCAGATAGAGATTAAATTGTCGAATCAAATCCTAGAGTAGGGAAGGTAGTAACAGAATTAGTATTCATGGAAGGGAATATAGACCTAAGACATTTAAGAAAATATGATTGGATAAAGAGAAAATTATGATAAGTTCAGAAGCTTAGGATTTGGAGGAAGACAAGGAATGGATGCACCTGCGCCATTGCCAACGATTTTTAGCCATATCACCCAAAGTCTCTAACCATTTATTACGAGCGTCACGCGGACCCCAACCAGGTAGTCTGCACCTATTAACATGGCTCAGCCCAATTGTCAATGACTTCATGGACTGGTGCCATGTTTTGGTTTGGCCGCCCCTAGCTTTCTTCCAGCCTACTCCTACACCAGACAGCATTGCTCGTCGAGGTAGGCGGTGGTCAGGCATACGTAACACATGTCCTAACCACCTTAGCTGATGAAGATTTACTACTTCATCAATAGGCTTACCGTATCTACCTAGTACTCTATTCCTAACCCACGTATTGCTTACTCGGTGGTCCCAGGAAACACGAGCAATGCTTCGAAGACATCTATGATCGAATACCAGGAGCCTACGAATATCCTCTATCCTTAATGGCCATGTTTCACATCCATAAAGTAAGACGGACCGAACTACTGCACAGTAAACGCGTCCTTTGGTCAGTAGTCGGATGTCTCGCCTATGCCACAGATGACGCAAATTGCAAAAAGCTAATCGGGCCTTATGTATGCGCGCAGAGACTTCAGCAGACACCAGACCGTCAGGGCTGATGAGGCTCCCAAGATAAGTGAAGCGGTCAACACGTTCAACTGCCTCACTCTCTATCACTAACTTCGGTGTCGAATCAATCCAATCCTGAAGTAACATTTTGCATTTGGGTGGAGAGAATCGCATCCCAAACATCCTTACATTCATGTTTAAGGTAGTCAAAAGATTCTGCATTTTATCAGCATCTTCGCCTAAGAGAACTATATCATCTGCATATTCTAAGTCAGCTAGTTTATCTCCTGGAAGGAGGTCAACCCCGCCGAAGTCAGACGATGAAAATGTCAACTCTAAAAGTATATCAATGATAAAATTAAATAAAAATGGGGAAAGCGGACAACCTTGACGAACACCACTTGAGGTAATCAGTTCTGATGACAATCTGCCATAAGCTCTCACTCGACATGTGGTGTTCGAGTAGAGAGCTTGTATAAGGTTAATGTACTTCTCTGGTGCGCCTTTCATTGACAGACATTGCCACATAACCTTACGATCGATAGAGTCAAATGCCGCCTTAAGGTCAAGGAATACAACTATTGTTGGGCGTCTAAAAGTGTGTCTATGTTCTAGAACCTGCCGAAGTGTGAATAGGTGGTCTATGCAGCCACGTCCAGGTCTGAAACCACCTTGGTTCTCTCTAGTCTGCTCTTCACGAGCTTTAGTTAGGCGTCGAAGTATGATTGAAGCTAATATTTTGGACACTATATTCGTTAAGCTGATTCCTCGGTAATTGTCACAGGAGGACTTCTGTCCTTTCTTATAGATTGGAACAATTAGTGTTTGAGACCAGTCGGGTGGGATTACGCCCAATCCCCAGATTCTAGCCAGGATCCCGGTTAATCTCGCTGCTAAAACTGGACCACCATCCCTAAATATCTCAGGGGTCAACCCATCGGGTCCTGCTGCTCTACCTCGCTTTAGGTTCCCTATAGCCTTCTCAACCTCACTAAGACTTGGGGGACCAGTATTAACTTGCCATTCAGATTGTTTGGGAATGGTGGGCAACTGGGATGACGCCGAGGGCCAATTGAACTGTTCCGTAAAGTGTTCTGCCCATCGGTCCAACCTTCTGGATTGACAGTGAATAGTGCTCCCATCTTTTTCTGCGATGGTTTCACTTACAGTTGGATTTTTGATGCCCGTTTCCTTGATAAGTCTGAACAGTTGCCTACTGTTACCTATTGCCACTGCCTTTTCCATCTCTTTAGCTTTCGCTACCCACCACTGCTCACGATCATTTCGTAAGCTTTTAACCAGTTTGCGTTTAAGTTGCCTTCGCTCCTCATCGTATTTAGGACTAGACGGGATGTGTTGCCGAGCATCTATCAATTCAGTAGATGCAGCTGAAATTCACTGAGTTTTCCTAACTTTTTGGTTTAGTTTACTAGTAGATATCACTGCTGTTTCAACAGCTTTTTGGATATCATTCCAAGCTGACTCGGGGTGGGTATCGTTTATACAGTTGACTAATTGGTTTTTAAGTTGTTCCTGAAATATATTATTGACTTTTTCATCATTAAGTTGGACTCTTATGGGCATCTTTGCCGTGGGTCTTTTACGTCCAGTGAGACGCAGGCTAATACGCGCTCGTATTAAAGCGTGGTCTGAGTCTAAACATGTGCTCCAAAATGAGCGGCAGTCTTCTATCGAGCCTCTCCAACGGTGGCTGATAGCAATGTGGTCTATTTGAGACCAACGTTGAGTTGACTGTGGAGGCCGCCATGTCAACTTATGTCTTTCTTTATGTTTAAAGTTAGTGCTTGCGAGAAATAGACGATTATCTGAGCACAGTTGTAATAAACGGTCGCCATTATCTGTTCGTTGGGCCTCGACACCATAGGATCCACCTAGGTGCCTTTCAGTTTCGTCTAATCTACCTACTTGGGCATTAAAGTCACCAGCCATAATCATTACATCAGTACGCTTAGCTTTACGAAGGAGGTCTGAAAGCTTTCTGTAAAATTCATCTTTTACTTCATCTGAGCTGCAATCAGTGGGAGCGTAGGCAGAGACAACAAAGAGGCAACGGCGTGTGTCCCTATCTTTCCGAGTTCTTACCGTCCCGTTTAGACGGACAGCGCATAACCGACTGTCTATGGGAATCCAGTCAAGGAGAGCCTGTTCAGCTTTTGAACTTAGTGCTATACCTACACCAGCAAGGCCTCGAGTGGTAGCGGTGGGGTCTCCGGAAACACGAAGGGTGAACCGGACCGGTTCTTTGTTTTCACAAGGTGAGGTCAGGTGAATGATTGTACTTGGATCCTGTATACGCGTTTCAGAGACACAGCAGACATCGATGGAACGAGAAGTAAGGGTCATGGCTAGGGAGGCCTGTTGTCCTATTTGGCCTAAGGTTCGAACGTTAAAAGCTCCGATATGTAGTTTAGTGCGAGGTTTCAGGATACCAGGAATAACGTTTTGTGAACTCAAACCATTAGCATTAGAGGCGTGAGGTGATAAGGTTAGGCTCGTCGGGTCAATCGTGGGAATAAGGGAGTTATTGAGGGTTGAGGGTGGGATTTGACCTCGAGCAAAATGATCTCTTGTGCTGTTAGAGGTACACTAACCGATGAGGCAACTAGACAAATCATATTATATTTCAAGCATTCATTTACATACATATATATCAGACTACACAGTCAACCAATTAGGAAATTAGCATTAATGCAGTGTTAGTGAATCGGAGTAATGTACACACACTTAAGTATAACCATAGTTCACAAATGGGAAATCATATACCAACAGTCAATAGGTTAAACAGGAGGATAGGGCACAAAGGACATAACAATAATACTAATAAAATATTTACTTTACACACAACTAAATTAATTGAAATAGTCGTCTAAAACAAATAATTGAGAATTAATTGTTCCACTTGAATTGTTCAATATAACAGAAGGTAACAACACAAAAAAAGTTAAAAAGCCAGAGTGGCTTATGCTAGTTTGGGACATCTTTGGCGCCATCGTGATCTAAGTCTGGTTATATAAGTTCAGAAAAACCTTTTTTTCTACCCTTGCAAAATCAAGTCACTCCGAATTGGGGGAAGTTCAACGACTCTCTATGTTTGATCAAGGATCACTAACAGACAGTTGCTGAGGATCGGCAATATGTATTAGGGCGCAATGATGATAATTTAATCAGTATCATCACCTTCAAACATCGGCTTCATCATGTTTTACGACCGTCTTCCACATAGTTCGTTATTTGGTGACCTTGGAACTAGATGAAAAAGGCGAAGATGTAGGTAGTTTGTGATATGTCATCGTGATATAAAATAAAGCTGTATAATAGTAGTCTCTGTCAATTTATCACTACACCCTCCACACTGGGATCCTAGAGATGATGAAACTCAGTGGTTTTAGATGTTATCAAAAATAGTTCTGAATAGAAATAAATGGTAATCCTACTGTCGTTTTCTTTTTATGTTCCAAACTTGGTGAAATTCATTTTGATTATGCATTCCACTTATAATATATAATTATCATATTGTTTTGTTGAATTTTACATTTTTGATTATGATAACTTTTCATCTTTAACCTTTCACAAAATCATCCTAATAATGATGACAGCCATTTAATGACACCATAAATTTTGTTACTGTCAGTAATTCTCAGCCCCAGTTGAGTAATTCTACAAAAAATGCATCTATTAGGATGAAATTGGGACGAAACGCGCGTCCTGAATTCCACTTGCCAGTCACAATCCAACTTATATAAAAAAAAATGTATGCTTAGTAATAATTGTAACAGTAAGTATAAACCATCCATTTTCAAATACGATATGTTTGCCACCAATTCAACCTCTGCAACCAATTTTCCCCATCCATAATTTATGAGATATATGCATTCCAAATTATTCTCATCTCACTTTTTCATGAGATATACAAGGAAGGACTGTAATGCTTGCACTGATACAGTATCACAATTTGTAAATCTCTTGATATGACGCGTAAGCATATACGAAGAACGTTCATAATTAATTTTTTTTTCAAACAAATGTGAAATGTTGAAAAAATGTGCCATAAACGTTTGAACATGCCGCTTTAACTTTGAATCCTGTGACCCATACTCTTTTAATGTTCATTCGTTCTAAAAATTTGTGTAGTAGTAAAGGAAGAAAACTAACTAAATGCAATCCTCCTCTACTTTTAGTTTCCTATTTTTGAATGTGTGACTTGAAAGTGAGTGATTTGAGAACAACAATATCATGATGTAATAATTCAGATGTCAGAAATTAATTGATTAAGTTAAGTTCATTAAGCTAATGGTCATGTTAAGGATATGTTCGTTGTTGGTCAACCCACTGTCACAAAGATTTCCAAAGAACTTAAAGAAACTATTGATAGTCCACTGGCTATAAAGTATTCATCTAAAAAATGAAGCTACTTAGTGTGCTGCTCTCATTTGTTTTTAATACGCTTTTTGTAACATATTTTAAAAATCAATTGTAGCAATGCAGTAGCATTTTGTACTTATTGTTCTCTGTTATCGATAGTTACACTGTACTCTGTAAATGGTAGCCATCACTAATTGACCTCATGTGGATTATAAGTGTTCGGATGGCTCCCAGGAACCCTAGTAAAGCCTCCAAAACCCTTGAACGAGCCTGAGACATTTCGTCCAATCAGTGATCAGTAAAACCTTCCAGAATCTCGTTCTTATTGGGTAAGAGTTGAAACTTATTAGTTCGGATTGAATGAATTATAATACTGATTTTGTTGATTCAGAAAACTATAAATATACAAATATTTTGTACATAACTCACTCTTCATTTTACTGAAATAAAGTTCTTGTCTACTCGTTTTCTGTCTTCTGAATTTGCGACCAGGATTGTTCAAGGCGTTCGAGTGCTAAAGTTATTTGCAGCTACTGAAGCTATCAAGTACGAGTTACAACAATAGGCATAAAGCACAGTTCATAATACAGGTGTCAGCACCAAGAAGAGCACCTCACTTAACCTTACTAGGAATGTAAGTGAGGACATTTGCCTCTCATAGAAAATACTTGAATAATAAAACCACTAGATTATCGTTTAAAAGTGCATATTTTCAACTTCAATCAATCCATGACATACATTGACGATTATCCAGTGTTATTTGTGAGGACTGTTTGCCTCCAGTGCTCGCAACTTTTCCATAGAAATTGAAGAACGCATAATGAAGTAAGCCACTATTGAAATGACTATCATATATTAAATAGAAGGGTTTTGTGGGTAAACACTGCTGAAAGTATAGTACTAAGATGAAACAGATATCCAGTGCTCTCCAGTATTCAGTGGTACTCTGATTGAGATTAATTTGTGACGAATATCATCCGAAAATCGAAACAATCTCTAAAAAAACCACTTGTCACTTGGTTAAATTTCTTATTCATAATATGCTGGAGTAACATGATTTAATCCATATTTGTACCAGGTTCTATATTTTTCTAGTTTGGAGTAAGAGTCATGCTATACGCCAAGGCGAATATACTATTCAACAAGAATAACAGTTATTCCAATTAGTTATGACACTAACCTGTTCGGCATCAGGCATAGATGCAGGTAACAAGGGAATAACTGGGAACATATACTGAAGTGGATAAAGTAGTGCAACCAATGCTAAAATTGTTAAGGATAGCTTGTTATAATCAGATGATTGTAAAACCACCTAGATAGAAAAAATGGAATGACCACAAGGAAAAAAAATGAAGAAAGCAATACATATATCAAGTAAACGAATATGAAACATCGTACCAGTCATAGAGATTTGAATTGGTGACCAACGAAACAACTTATCATTATCAAACAATGATTGAGTGCGAAATATACATACTATTCAGGATTAGTTAAGTGAATTTAGGCATGGCCTCAAAGTCAGTTTCCGTACAACTTTAGATACCTTCGACACATTTGTTGAATGGCGACTCAGAGGCCTAATAGTTACGCAATCGTCACGAAGCCTATAGATCCTGAACTCAACCTAAGGTGAGAGAACATGCGCATATTATTAAAACGCTCTATACTAGGATGAAGTAGCTATCAAGCGTTCACTGTTTTCGAATGGTTATTCAACTCGGATCAATTTGAGGTATTACATTCAAATTGAACAATATCTAATCATACTACTGTGTTATACGAGTGATATGATCGTGTACTTATGTTGAATGTTACCATGTTTATATCATTTAAGCGATTATCAACATAAACTTCGATAGTGTTACATCATAAAAAAACTCACATCTACAAGTTAGTAATAGTGATTACTTTAATTAAAATATACTCTGTTCTAGAAAAAAACACTATTTACTCATTCATCACTAATATTCTTTTAGTCAAGCTAGTTTGTACACATAGTTCTGTTTATTAATTCGAAAAGAGCAAAAACGAGCATTTTAGCTAAATAAGTTGAAGACATTTCATTACGTCAGATATTTCCCAGGTTTTTGGTAGTTGAAGAAAATCGTATGAAATAAGATCCATTTGTCTGATTTCTCAAACAATCGTTCTTGTTAATTATTTTTATGTGTCAAACCAAATAATTAATCAACGATCTTAATTATCTGAAGCTAAGTAAACTTACTTTTTGTTCCAAGAGAAGACATATAATTAAACGGAGAGCTTTTCTAATACCCATAATTTCAAAAGGTATATTCACAGGAAAATCAACCAATGGAAGACGTGACTGGTCCGGAAGAGCAAAGCATAAAGGTGATCCTAATGTTGGCGGTTGAAGTGAAAGCTAAGTTAACAGAAAGAAGCAAGAATAGTGATGAGTTGACACAGGGTTTCGCAATATTAAGTGATGCACAAAGCAAGTGCATGAAGGAAGTTTAGGTTTCACAAAGAAGTAGACTGTACAACTTATGCATCTGGCATACACCAAGGAGTAGAAATGGCTGATTAAAGCAACGATAGTGCATAGAAAATCAACTCATACCACATGGGATACTCTAACATAACTGAAATTGAACGACAAAGACCTATTGAAACATAAAAAAAACCAAGTCTTAGAGTGTTGTACTTATCGTATGATTATTTGTGGAGCAGTGGTTTAATGGTGAAGGCGTTTGACTTTCAACTACTATGTTTCAGGGCCACTACGTTAAGAGCCACTTCATTTACGTCGGTTTAAGCGGCAGGGTAACATTACTAGCTGTTAGCCGGTCATGTGGAATGTATAAGCCTGTAAATATATGTATTGGTCAAAGCTGCCACACCCTATTAAAAAAGCAAGATGAATACCAAAGTAGTAGAAGTTGTACTAACATTATTAATAAGACAAAAGACTGGCCATAGAAAATATGATTCGAGAAGAAATAATTAATTCGTGGAAAGGTATATGAACATTTCAAAGCTCAGGATATATGGGAACTAATCGAGTAAATGCATCTGTGCGACTGAGACTGATTCCGAGCCATATTACTTAGGGCCATCAACAACCAGTCACCTTAATAACGTGGGCCCCCAACCAGGTAGTCTGCACCAACCAATACAGCTTAGATCAACAGTCGACGACTTCATGAACTGGTGATATGTTTCGTTTGACCGACTGTAATTTACTGATACCTTACTGCGACATCAGTCATTATCGCACGTTGAGGTGAGCGGTGGTGTGGTTCTAAGATGACTACATTGATGTGTACTTGGTAAGCAAATGATATGATTATGAATAGTAAATAGTGTCTAAAAACCCATTTAGCAAACAATAATTCTACACGTTAAATACACAGCTGACAATATTAAGACAAAACAACAGTGTGTTAACCTAATGGAGATGTTTATTAATTTAAATATCGAATATATATATAGGCCACCATAATAGACAATACCGGGACGGTTGACAAATGACAAATTATACGCACCCCTTGATATATACTGACGCAGAATCATAGTGGAAAAACGAATCAAAAAGAAATATTCTCTCCCATGATTTTTCTTTCCAGGTGCCTGACTAAGTGGGAACTCTTGTGTTGGTGCATATATATTGAATTATGAGAGATCAAATATGAAATTAAATTGATTAAACTTGAAGTTTGGAATGCAGAACAGAATGAAGACAAATATAAAAAAAAAACAACTGGCAGTAAATATAATGTGACTGACATGAAACTATAAAAAGATAGATTGCTAGTTCATGTCTGACATTATTTTAAAAAATATTGTATATCAACTAGCAATGAGTAAGGATAGTTGGACAATTCACGTAAACCCATCTTCTCAAGCCTGCATTTTAGCAATAATAGGACTACTCTCATGGAGAACTAACTTTAAGGGAAGTTTGCTCATTAATCATAGGCAACATAAACACGTCACAATGTATAACAGAAAAATGAATTTCAAACTTATTTCCCTAGAAACTCAGCCTCCAAAGTACCTACTTAGTAATTTACAATCAATTTTGTATACATACAATAAAATGAAAAATTACTTACCCTAAATGAACTTTCAACAACCAATATAAGTAAAGAGCATGTAAACTTACATGCACACATGTGCAACCAGGAATAGGTGCTGGTGCACTGAGAAGGCGAAGAATCCACATTTGAAACTGACGTATACTATCTACCACGGGAGTAGAACATGATAATGTACTACTACATGACAATACATCCCATATATCTGGACTAAAAATAGAAAGTCAGTTACTTATTTAAATGCAAAAGTTGCAACCATTCTATAATTATTTTTTGAAAACATGTTAACAGCTTGTTCAAGGAAACTGAGGGTTGAAATACAAATATCTGTTAAATATGAGCCTAACACTGATGAAAGTAAACGACAATATTACACAATAATTGTGGGACAAATATATGACTCTTCAAACCCTCCTAGTTGCGCGGATGCAACATGCAGCCTAATGGCTAAAGAAACAACTCTTGACTTCATATCCTCCTCTTGGTTGAACTTACATCCACAACACCATTGTACATATATCCGGAAAGATAAAAGACAACTTTATCTACTCAAAAAATAAGACCAAAAATCACATTAAGCTATATTCAGAACCCCAGAAGACTTATCCCATCGGGCTCCGAACACGATGATGAGCGACGTGTAATCAGGCATAAACTGACGAAAAGTCTGCGAAACGACCATGAGCAGTGGTGGGTAACGAAAGAAAAGGAAATGGAAAAGGCAGAGTCGATAGGTAACACTAGACAACTTTTCAAGTTGATAAAAGGAACCGGGGTTAAAAAATCCAACGTTAGTGAGACGATTTCCGAAAAAGATGGAACGTTTATTGGCTCTCAGTCTAGACGTTTAGAACGATGGGCTGAACACTTCAAGGAACAGTTTAGTTGGCCTTCAGCTACTCTAAAACTTCCCACTATTTCGAGACAGCCAGAATGAAAAGTCGACCTAGGTCCCCCGACTGTTGTCGAAGTCGAAAAAGCTATAGCCAATCTAAGGCGAGGCAAAGCAGCGGGTCCAGGTGGATTATCCCCAGAGGTCTTTAAGGATGGTGGTCCCACATTGACAACCAGACTGACTGATATTTTGACTAAGGTTTGGGAACTTGACATAATTCCGTCTGACTGGTGTCGATCGTTAATCGTCCCAGTATATAAGAAAGGGTCAAAATCGTCCTGCAATAACCATAGAGGAATTAGTTTGACTAATATAGTGTCTAAAATACTAGCTTCTATAATTATCAGACGCTTAACTTCAACTCGTGATCTCCAAATACGAGAAAATCAGGCTGGTTTCAGACCTGGTCGCGGTTGTATAGACCAGATATTCACTGTTCGTCAGATCTTAGAACACAGACATACTTTTCGGCGACCGACAATAGTGGTTTTCCTTGACTTGAAAGCGGCATTTGACTCCACAGACCGTGAAGTTCTATGGCAGTGTCTTTCATTAAAAGGCATGCCCCAAAAGTACATAAAACTTGTTAAGGTTCTTTACTCAAACACTATTAGTCGTGTCAGACCATATGGCGAACTGTCATCTGAACTTGTTACCTCAAGTGATGTCCGTCAAGGCTGCCCACTTTTCCCATTTTTGTTTAATTTCATAGTCGACATATTGTTGGAAATTACACTTTCATCGTCTGACTTTTCAGGAATTGATCTAATACCAGGAGATCCACTTACAGACTTAGAATATGCTGACGATATAGTCCTGTTTGGCGAAGACGCTGATAAGATGCCGAAACTTTTAACAGCAATAAGCTCGAATGCAAGCATTTTCGGAATGAGTTTCTCCCCTTCTGAATGAAAACTACTGCTCCAGGACTGGTTTTCGTCAACACCTGAACTAAAGATAAGGAGTGAAGTAGTTGAGCACATCGATCACTTCACGTATATTGGAAGTCTGATTAGTCCCAATGGGTTAGTCTCTGACGAAATCTCAGTACGAATTCAAAAAGCTCGTTTGGCTTTTGCCAACTTACGTCACCTATGACGTAGACGAGATATTCGTCTCTCAACGAAAGGGAGAGTGTACTGCGCAACAGATCGCTCTGTCTTAGTGTATAGGTGTGAGACGTGGCCATTAAGGGTAGATGACACTCGAAGGTTATTAGTTTTTGACCATCGATGTCTACGAAACATCGCTCGCCTTAGCTGGGATCACCGAGTAAGTAATAACCAGGTCAGACGACGGATGTTAGGTAAATGTGGTAAATCGGTCGATGAGGTTGTGAACCTTCATCGACTGAGGTGGTTGGGAAATGTGTTGCGTATGCCCAACCACCGTCATCCTCGATGCGCAGTGTTGGCTGATATAGGAATAGGATGGAAAAGTGCTTGAGGCGGCCATACTAAAACATGGCATCAGTACATGGAGTCACTGACTGCCAGTTTGAGTCGTGTTGGTAGCTGCAGACTACCTGGATGGGGTCCTCGCGATTATCGTGACCAGTGGCTAGAAACACTGAGTGACATGGTCCAGAATCGATCACAATGGCGCAGATGCATTCACTCATTGTCCTCCCTTAAATCCTGAGCTATAAATTCCATAACTTTCTTTCTACGCTTCCTGAACTATATTCTATATGTTCACACTCCTTGTTACTATCATTATTATTATTTTATTTTATTGAAGTAACTTCTACTAATGGTGGTGGTGTTAATCTTGCAGTGCCATGGTAGTATGGCAACTTGAACTGATGCACACATGTGCCAGGTTCTATGTTGATTTTACATACATATTCAGAACCAACACAATAAGACTGTCAAATCAAATTACATACTAAGATGATTTATAAGGACTTCTTAGCTGAGTTATAAAAGGCTTCAGAACTTAAACAAATGCTTCTGAGTCAATCAAAACCTACCTAAGTTGTTCAGTGTCTCTTTTCATGCATTTTTACTCAAAAACATTAGTATGTAGTGATGCAAGAAAAAGAATCTGTCTAAAAAATCAGAACACAATTCTGATGGTTGTCTATTTCTAAATACTTAAAAAATAAAATGCATGGATACAAGCTTGAAGGGCAAGGATGAGAACTGACTTTGGTTCATTTTTGGGACTGTGATGAGACACAAAGTACCATAAAATGGATCCTCAAAAAACTTTCAAGAGGATAATAATCTATTAGTGAAAGAGGAGCATTTCTACTTACAGTGAATACCCCACCCCTCATTTATTGTATGTATGTATGTATGCACAATCAACATAGAACCTGGAACATGTGTGCATCGGTTCAAGTTGCCATACCACCATGGCACTGCAAGATTAACACCACCACCACTAGTAGAAATCGCTTCAATAAAATAAAATAATAATAGTAACAAGGAATGTGAACATATAGAATATGGTTCAGGAGGCGTTGAAAGAAAGTAATGGAATCCCTCATTTAATCCCTGGTTGGGGACCGCGTGATGATCGCAATAAGTGGCTGGAGACACTAGGCGATCGATCACAGTGGCGCAAGTGTATTCACTCTTTAACCTCATCTAGATCTTGAATTCTATTGTTATTTTATGGACACCTTTTCTTTACTCTTCCCTTTTGTATTCTGTCTATACGTTACCTCAATAATCCCGTAGTACTAGTGTGGTATGGCAACTTGAACCTACGGCGTTTGTGCCCGGTTCTACGTTGCTGCTGATGATGATGATGACAATAATAATCCCGCAGAATACTAATTATGAAAAGTCATGTGACCCGAATACCAAACCAAACGATTGGACAAAAATTAATGGATAGGAGTAGTATTAAGTGACGAATCATTACTTTATTAAGGTTAATTCACATATATTTTTTTCTGAAAGCAATAATGGTAGGAAAATATGGACTAAAACGAGTCAATTCGACAAACGAAAAAACATTTTTGATAAAATAATTGGTTACTTCAAGGTATCTGATAGAATACCATTATCCAGAAAGTAGGAAAACTAAAAAGCTTACATTGACAGCTAAACTGCCTACTACAGCAACACAAACATTTATGCAAACATTTAAGTGAAAGTGATTCCTTACCTCTCACTACAACTAGATTTTGACAGTTTATGTAGCTTCTTTAGAATGACATGTACGCATTGCACTAGTTGAGCGAATTTTGTAACGAAGGCATGGTGGGTAATTAAACAGATGGATGTTAAGCTATGAGTACAACTCATATTGCTTAGTTTCCCAGATGATATGGATTTATGCTGGGTATTTTCATCCAACCTATCAGGATCATCAATAGGCCCTTCGATGGAAATATTGTCAAGATGTCCTTCATCATGATTTGGAAACTGACTATTGTTCAAGCACTGAGAACTAACTGGTCTAAAAAAGTTGGTACATATACCATATCGTGTTTTACTGGAATCCTTGTCAGTTAAAGAAAATAAAAACGTCATCGACTTTATTCTACCGTGGCAGTTAGTCACAGATTTTACAGGGAATGTGTTGCCAAAGGAAGTAACACATCCTTCTGGTTGGCAGAAGAAGGACACGTCCATTGGAAGGGGAAAGTCCTTATGATCCGTAGGAGGAAAGCGACATAAAATCTCAGGTGATTGAACCGAGGCTCCATTCGGAGGTAATCGCGAGCCGACAAAAACAACGTAGTCTATTAGACGAGGACATATGTTTGACATTGAAGTGCAACGAACATCTGAGTAGGAACACACTCCCAAGAAAAAACTTTCAAACAGTCAACATAATAACAATGACCATGAGCAAAGCTAGAGAAGAACAGTAGAACAAGTAATCTCGTCTTTAGTAACATGCTACCTCTTGAAAAAAGGTAAGCGTCTTGATTTTTTATTTCTAACTGTCTCACTTAAGTTATCGTGCAATTTATTAAGGTTGTGTGACCTTTCCAAATTACACACAGAGTAAGTATTTTGGTGCATATCGGCACTTCCCTTATGTGTACAAATCGTCTATTTTTAGATCACTATCGACTACTTATTCTGCCTTAATTGTAGAAATTATAGCGATATAGTATCTCAAGATTGTTTGGTTACTACTGCTCATCATTTACAGAAGGTTACAGAAATGTATGCTTGCCAACGCAGGGGCTGTAGTTATCTGGTGAAAATTAGTATGCTGTGTGATAACTGCAAAGGTTAGTGTCCTAGTCTGTGCATAGACTTAACACCAGTAGCATACAAATGGTATAGCAGACCTGGAGACGTTGATCTCTGCCCACTCTGTTGACTAGATTCAAACCACCTGTTTTCAAATTGTCACTTATAAAAATCACTAAAAAAACACATTACGTAGAAGGAATAAATAAATAACTTTTATTCTCAAGTATCATGCTGTACATGAGAGCATGCTAGTTTACAGGCATGATCTGAATGATATGAGTTTACGTACATACAAATATTTCGACAAAATGATACTGTCAGGACTTTTATAGCGTATAAAGGTTTGAATTGAGAACTAAACTAACTGCAACTACGTTAACAGTACTAGGACACTAAATATATATATTGTAGCATGCTGCATATATGACCAAGTACCTCGCGCTTCTTGACCAATGCGTTGCTATTCCAAAAAGCGGCTGAGGGTTAGCGGAATGGATCAGTGAGCATGTCCAGACGCGAGATAGGACCATGGGTACTTGGAACTTGGGTGTTGAGGAGAAGGCAATAGTTTTGTGCCAGTAAGTTTCATACTTGTCGTGCACATAATTTTGTACAACCAGAGGAAAGACAAAAGAAGAGAGAACACAAAACAAAGAGCACTGGTATTCTAGGGTTAACAAAGCTAATGGGCTGGATTAGTATTTATGCTTTCGGCATACCACTTATGCTTATGGGCTGATTAAAATGGAAGAACATTATCATATGATGAAGACAGGCGAGTGGTGCTCACACATTCAGAGTCCTTATTATTTCGCTAGTGGAGTAAGAAACAATAGTTGGTATGAACATTTTTAATGAGATATCAGAAGAGGTGAAATTACTAACATGTAGTACAAATGAAGGAAGTGAATCTGTTTCCCGAGTGGCTTGAGGCGAATGGTTCCAGATTCTCGAGAATTTATTTGTAAAATAATTCATATAAAGAGCAGATTTAGAATGCGATATTTTTATTTTCGAGGCTGAATTGCGTAGGTTATAGCAAGAAGGTTCCTCGAAGTGAATTGTATTAGGCTATGAGAAAGCTAATTTGTTAGATATTTTGTAAAAGAAGATTAGGTTTAATTTTAACCGTCGCCTCCATAAGTTATCTAGTCCTAACTTAGTGCATCTAGTTTCATAGTATAGAGTACGATCAGCCTCAAGAATACGAAGAGTAAAGCGACGTTGTACAGACTCCAGTCTGAGTTTATCCTTAATGAAAACATTACTGAGAATAAAGGTGCAGTATTCTAGCAAAGGTCTGACACAAACTTTATATAGCAGAATACGAGAATCGTTGCTATAAAAGTTACGTAGTATACAACCTAGTAGTCGACGTGACTTAGATATCTGAGTATTGACCTGTTCTGTAAAAGTCAGGTTATGAGAGTACCTTAGTCCTAAGTCAACTACTAACTGAAGCCTAGATAACTTACTACCGTTTATGAAGAGATCAAAATTGGGACACTTATCCCTAAAACATATCCAGCCACAACTTAGAAGCATTAGGATCTAACTTCCATTTTGAACACCATACTGTAACCTTGTTGAGCTCGGCAGTGACGCCACTGAATGTGTGTGCAAATTCTTGAGGGAGGAATGAGTACACTATTTTGAGATCATATTTGTATAGAAAGGGTCTACCCATGCTGCAGCATTTGCATATATCGTTTATGTAAGTTATAAAGAGCAATGGGCCTAAGACACTTCCTTGTACAACACCACTTGTAACCGGTTCGGCCTTCGAAATAGTGGAATTAATTTTAACTGTTTGATGTCTATTACTGAGGAAAGAGTTTATCCATGCAAGTAATGGGTTCCTAATCCCATAAGAGGAGAGTTTGCCTACAAGAAGCTTGTGGTTAACCATATCAAAGGCTTTAGATATGTCTAAGTATAATACTAATACCAAGTGCCCAAGGCTTCGTTTGGTGAAAACTAAATTAAAGAATTCAAAGTGACAAGTCATACAGGACCTAGTTTTGAGGAAACCATGTTGGGAATTAAATATGAGTTTTTCGGAGAGTAAATAATCGGACATTTGATCACATACTATTTTTTCTATTATTCTAGAGATAACCGGGGTGATATTTATGGGCCTATAGTTATGCAAGTTTGTCCTGTCACCTGATTTAAATCGAGGGCATATGTATGAGGTTTTCCATCTATTAGCGTAAGATCCTGTTGTTAATGAAAGGTCAAACAGTTTCAATAGGATTAGTGGTAAATTGGGTCCTCCGAGTTTGAAGTAAATGGATGCTATGCCATCTACTCCATAGCTACTTGACGTCCTAAGTGAGTTTATGGATTTACAAATATTGTCATAAGTGAAGGTAATGGATTCCATATGGTTTGTAGCTGAGTTGATAATGTCTACTTCATTGTCATCCTGGGGTATACCTCTATTAGCGAAGAAATCTCTTAACAGGTCGGTTATGATATTATGGTCGGTAATCATTAATCCATCTCGTAAAATGCAGGGGGTATCACTATTCCGAGAAGGTTTGAGACGTTTATTGAACAGCCGTACCAAATTTTGAACCTTCGTGCTACTGTGCGTTGCTGATAATTCTTCGTTAATCGCCTTTAACCTGTGGACTTCTTTTAGTTGATTTAAGGTCATGGTAATTTCCATAAATACTAACCTCAAAGTCAGACTCTTCAATTCGAACGTGAAGACAGTCCTGCTGTATGGAGCTGAAACTTGGAGAATTACTGCAAACATCCTCAGACGGATACAGGTATTTATAAACAACTGCCTACGCAAGATACTGAATGTCCGTTGGCCGGTAACCATCAGCAACAACTTACTATGGGAGAGGACAAACCAACTTCCAGCCGAAGAGGAAATTAGGAAAAGACGGTGGAAATGGATAGGACATACACTACGCAAACCATCAGACTGCATCACAAGACAAGCATTGACATGGAATCCTGCTGGGAAACGGAAAAGTGGAAGGCCAAAGAACACGCTGCGTCGAGAATTGGAAGCAGACATTAAAAGGATGAGCAGCAACTGGAAACAACTGGAAAGGATTGCTCAGGACAGAGTTAAATGGAGAACACTAATGAGCGGCCTATGCTCCTCAGCGAGGAGTAACGGGCAGTAAGTAAGTAAGTAAGTAAGTAATTTCCATAAATGCTGAGAAGTCATTTGACTTATGATAACTCTTCTGTCGACGTCTTAACTTCTTACGGTAATGAAATGGTAAGTACAAATCATTTGACTTAATTATATTGCTTAGTTTAATAGGAGCAATCGTATCTAAACATGAGTTATTAATTTGATATAAAATATCTAGTGCATCTGTAGGACTATTAGATAAGAAAAAATTGTCCCAATCAGAGCAACTTAGAAGGATGTGCAGAAGATTCCAGTCCACATTTTTATGATTTCGATATTGTCTAGTTTTTTGTAACTTATGAATAATCCTCTATCGGCTCTATTGACACTTAAATCAACACCTGTATAGGCGACTTAACCCCAACTAAATCTTAAGTGTCTACGTCTGAAGTTGACATCAAGTACATAGAAGAAACCATTCTGGATTAACCCAGGGTGAAAGGTAAAATGCGCAAATCTAAATCGGCAACTAAGAATAATGCACTACTCCCGAGAATTATAGTTATGACTAAGAATATAGAAAAGTAACTGTATTTTTGCACAAGAAAGGCGTGACGCTATGCTGAATGGGAACAACACAAAAAAGCAAACGTGGACAGAGCGAATTCGGGTAACGAATTTGGAGGGACTGTTTAAACAACCTTGAAGGACACTTATACAAACTCCGGAGATAAATAAATAAATAGTTTTTATTCGCATGTATCATTGTGTACATGAGGGCATGCCAGTTTACAGGCATGATCAGAATGATATGAGTCAACATTTATACAGATATTTTGACAGTGTCATAACATAAAGTCAGTTGATTTGAAAACCAAACCATTTGCAACAGTGATTTCAGTACTAGGACTCAAAATATATGCATTGTAGCACGGTTCATAAATTACAAAGAGATGCGCGTTCCATGACCAGAGCGTTACAATCTCAAAAAAATACTGCTGAGGTTACGGAATGGATGAAATGCAAGATAAGACTAGGAGTCCTCAGTAGCCATATTCCTGGTTCGGCGGACATCTATCGTGAGATATTGAAGTCTGCATGGTTGATATTCGGGTAAGAGCAATTTTGATAGTCATTGATAGGGGGTTCACACCATAATAATGCATTGATTAATTGCAGGTCTAACGACATCAAAGTTTGCGTTGTAGCACAGTGCATTTTTTGTACAAACAAACGCGCGCTTTTCGTCTCCTGCGGTGCGACTTCTAGAGCCGGCTCGGAGTGAGCAGAACGGACCACACAGTATATCCAGATTCGAGGTAAAGCGAATAATATTTAGAACAATGGATAAGGACTCCAACATTGCACAAAGATAGAAGGTATTCTTCCGTAGCGATGGAATCTGTGCGGGTTGATATTATGAGTAATTTGCTGTAATGGAGACCTATTACTGATGAGAGCTGGTCACAAGCTCAGGGAAATGATATAGAGGAACATACAAAATAGAAGAAAAAAAGCAAATGAAGTTAGCTAGTAGTTGTAATACAATCAGTTTTAAGTGCAAAATATTCTTCCTTTTTGTTATTTTTCCAACTAAAATGTTCGTGTTTGGTGTTTAAAGGTTGAAAACCCTATGAACCATCATTACTTACCTTGGGGTTGTGGTAAGTCTTGGAGTATTCGGTACCGAACTTTAGTTTTATTGTTTCGTGCATTGCTTATGCTATCTATAGATAATAATTAATATAGTCTACACTCTCGTGTCACACATTAAGAGGACCGAGTACTTCGCACGTTATGCTGGAATTTGAGTAAGTCGGTAGTTTGTTCAGCGCCTTATAGTCACTAAATAGTTGGTTTATTGCTCGTATAAAGTGATCTATGCTATTTAGTATACGGATTTCTGCTGGCAAACTATTCCATATGGCAGTAAATTTATGCACGAAAAAGTTAGATCGTATTTTAGTCTTACAGTGTTCCACCCACACTGTACCTGTATGGTTTCTGAGACCGCAATTAGGTGCTTCGACAAATCTTAATATAGGGTCGGGGGAGTATGCTAAACGGTGTAAAACTTTAAAATAGAATGTCAGATTGAGCTTAGCTCGTCTTTTCCAAAGTGGTTCTAAGCCCAATGTATCGCACCGTGTAGTATAATTTAGTCCACAATCCATCCCCAGTATCCTTTTTGTGAAGTATCTCTGTACACCTTCTATCTTTAGCTTATCATTTATTCGGAGGCTGCTGAGTATCAGTGGGCAGTATTCAAGTAGCGGGCATACACAGACCTTGTATAAAATCAATCTAGACTCACGTTGGTAGAAATAGTGGATAATACAACCCATAAGTCTGCGCGCCTTTGAGGTGACAGATATTGTTTGTTCCTTGAATGTGAGATCCGTAGTGTATCTTAAGCCTAGGTCCAGAATTGTCTTACATTCGGAGATTTGGATATTCACCTGTGTCTAGCGACAAGGTAAACAATTTAAGGAGTAGAAGTGGCATATCCTCGCCACATCCTTTGAGGAAGACTGATGGGAGACCGTCGGTTCCTGAACCTTTTGTAGACCTAAGGTTTCTGATAGCTTCAGCTATGCATTTAGCGCTGAAAGGTATTTTGGACAATGTACTGTCTACAAGCACCTTGCGCATATAATTTGTAGGTAGTTTAGCCTCAAAGTTGCTAAACGAGTTATTGAAAATTTCACATATTGCTCCGGAGTCGTTGTATACCTTGCCGTCTTGGATCAAAAATGGGATGTCTGTTGGGGTGCGTGTACGTTTATTAAGGAGTGCTGTGAGACTATTCGTTTTAGTACCACTTTTAAGCGCAACAAGCTCTTCGTTCCTTTTGCCTCGATCAAGAGATATCCTGGCAGATTCTAGGGTTTCCAAGATTAGGTGTAAATATGAAAAATCATAAGAAGAGAAATATAAATTTGAAAGCTTTCTGAGTTTCGCTCGGTGTTTACGAGGGAGAAATGACGACTTATTCCTAGATGGCAAGCATATTGTTTTGGGGGCTATAGTATCTAAGCATGATAGAATTGTCGTGTAAAAAATTGTTAAAGAGTCTCAAAGTAAGTCAGTAGTAAAGAAGTCTTTCCATTCAGAGTATTTAATGAGTCTCACTAGAAGCTCCCAGTCTGTATTCCTAAAGCACCGGGTATCTGTGTCACATCGGTACTGTTTGTGTGTTGTTTTCAGTGAGGGAATCGGCAGAGAACAAAAACCCACTCTGTGGTCGCTAGTAGACCATTCTTCACCGACTTGCGTCTTGATGGGTATGATACTGTGGCAAAATATCAGATCCAGGATATTGTTACCGCGTGTAGGTTGTGTGACATACTGCGTCCATCCATACAAATCTATGGCAGTAATTATGTCGTCGTGTCGTTGTGGGCCACTGCTTGTCTTCCAGTTGATGTGTGGCAGATTAAAATCCCCTGCAATCACTTTATAATCAGCATCTAAGGTTGAGGCTCGTGCAAATAGGCTGCACAGTGCTGTGTCTGTTTCTGGACGTGAGCAGGGTGCTCTGTACACACAGCCTACAAGCATCTTATAATTAGTGCCACATACCATGATGAAAAGTGAGTCAGGGACTGTACTTAGTGTTAGTTCTTCTACTTTTGTCACCAGGGCGTGACTATGAATGTATATTATGCAACCTCCCCCTCTTTGATTGTCTTGGCTAGTGCGATGCAAGGAATAACTATCTATATTTATGTCAGCATCCAGTACTGAAGACGAACACCACGTTTCTGTTACCAATAAAGCTGATGGTTTAGTGATAAGGACTGTTGTTCTGAGGTCTGACATTTTGTTAAGTACCGAACGAGCATTAATGAGCACAATCGTAAAAAGGTCTGTGTTCACGTAGGTTAAGAAGTCTTTGTTGAAGGGGTTGAGATTATAATTATGGGTATAGCTTGGACAGGATTTCAGGGGTCTCTGGCCATTACTTAGTTGAGATGTTAGTGGATACATACTCGGTGTTTGTTCCGTGAGATCAGTGTTCTGAGCGTCTCCGACGCTTATGTTAAACGGATATGAGATGGTAGCTACGTTTTTCCTTAGTGGTGATAGGGGTTGGGAGCATTCACGATTGGCATGAGTTGTTGGTTTAGGTAAGGTGGTAGAGGTGGCGGACAAGAGTTAAAAGGGTTGTGTGATGTCGTCTGAGGATACGCGAAAAAAGGATATAAGTGAGCATATGTATCATTTGGTCCACAATAGTTGGACAATATGTTATGAGTTCTAGGCATATAGTCGTAAGCAGAAGCGAATGCTTTAGGGAATTGTCTCGGTTGTAGATTTTCATGTCTATATGGCCACTTATATTGGTGATGCGGATACTTTCCAAGGTTGTGGTGAGCCATGCTACTGTTCATTTGGAAATGAGATGGAATAAGTGGTAATGGGTGGCTTCTTTGTGTAGTAGTGTCTTGGGCCAATAGTATTTGGTACTCTGGCACTGTAGAGTGTTGCACTCCGATTTTTTCTGAGTATTTATTTGGTTTAGCGTAAGGATGGGAGGAGAGAAATCGTTTATTACAACACTGAGTATTAGTTTTTATTTTAGATGGCAGAGGCTTAGTTTGCCTAATATTTTGGGGTTTGTCGTTAATTTTACTATCTAACCTATTAAGGTTCCAACTATTTTGGGTCTTATTAGTGCTGTTGGTTTGAGGTTTGTTGCCTGATTCTAAGAGGGAGAATCTATTCCCAGTGCGTAGGTACTCATTACTATCGTTATGCCAATGTTTGAGTTCCTTTATTGTCTTTGCACTGCAGCGATGCTTTGCAGTGTATAACGTTTCCTCGCACAGCACTTTAGCATGAGGATCGATCGTATTCTCTAGAGGAGTAGTGTCTAAATCGATAAGGTCGGCAGCTATTTCCGTTGCTAATACCATAGTATTTTGGTTTACATAGGGAGAGCTGGTCAGTTCATTTAAATCATGTGGCCCTCCAGTTTTAAATTTAGTCGGTGTGGTTGAAAGTTCCGATGGCATATTACGTTCACCACAGGTTACTGTAGGACTAGCATTGCTAGGATTGTTCTGATTTGCCAGTTCATGTTTAGGTTCGTTTAGATTATGAGCTGTGGCGTTATGCCTGATGTGAGTTCTGCGTTGTAGTGGTGTTTTATCAGCAGATATTAGTACATTCTTGTACTCACTGCCAGTTCTTATACGGCTCATTGACTTGATAAATTTCTCACAATCCTGTGTGTATTTAAAGTAAAAAAGAAGAAGTGGGCAGCTACTTTGCCAGTCTTTTTTTCTTAGTCTTTTGCACTCACAAAGCACTTGGGACATGCCTGAAGCCTTTAAGAGAGTTGTCTTTACCTTATTTAGAGGAGAGTCCTAAGGGATGTTGTAAACTATTGCCTTATGGAGCGAACTAATACGCTTCACAACTTCGGTCGAAATGAAATCTAGGAAGATTTCAGCTTGCTTAACTTTTTCTATGTCAGTGTTATTATGTTTACCAAATAGGTATGATATTGGGGCTAGATCTTGTAGGACATTCTGCAACTTGGTTAGTGTTGACTTAATGTCGTTCACTTCCATTTTATAAGAAGCAATATCAGTATTCTGATCGGCATTGTTGACTACCTTAACAGGTGGTATGCAACTGTCAGCTAGTTGCTGATTGGTGATAAGCGCTTCGTTAACAGATGCTTCAGAGTGTGCAGGGGAAGGGCTATTAAATATTGGTCTTTTAGTTTTGCTACAATTTGTTTGTGTGTCTGATGGATTAGGAAGAGAAAAACTGGTAGAGGAAATGTCGCTCGGTTTAGGAGAACTAGTATTAGGCTTTGAACGTTTTGCTTTAACTCGTGCCACTTTGTTATATCTAAATATTAAGATACTACAAGGTTGTATGTAAAGTTAGGTAATACTGTTGGAGTACTACAAATAATATAACGAAGTGAGAGATGTGCAAGATAACTCGGAAATAAGCCAAACAGTTAAACCACGTGGAAAAACGTTACTGTTTTCAAAGTTCGCGGGAGAGACGTCCAGTCATTTTATAGTCTAAATATACGGAATCTGCAAGAGACAAAGGACCAAGAGCCTGTTAAACGTCATCTCCATGATCTTCAATTGGTTGAATCAGATATCCAATTTGTACTGTCAGACAAAATAAAAGAAGTCCACATTAAGAGAGTGATTAAATTCGGTAAATGGATAAACGACTAATCGCAATTCGGACGAAGAGAGCTTAAAGTTCCATCGCGTCCAAACATATGACGAACAGACATCACGTCAATTAGGAATCGAACTGCTTCAAAGGACTGATCGGTTACTAGAAGCAACTCAATTGAAATAGTACGGTATAAGTTCAAAGAAATATTCCAAGAAGTAACTACCCCATTCATTCCATGGCCAAGTATACGTAAATTATCATATCATCCTTCATGAATTGACAAAACCGCTCGAAAACTACTACGATGCAGGAAACGTCGTCGAGACTCGTACATTAATAGGAGTTGTGATACCTTCAAACAAGTGTAATGTAAGTTTAGAAACCAATGTAAATTAGCAATCAAATAACCTACGAAAGGCATCCTGCACAGAGTAGCGTCACTTGTCCTAAACAGTCATTTTCTTAAGCTATGTGACAAAATAAAAATGATAACCCAATTGTGTAAGTTGAGTCGGATTTCAGCACAGCTGAAAAACTGTTAGAATATTTCGATGAAATTTTCACTGAGGATATTAATGTCGATGCATATTAGATAAATATAACTAAAACAGTTGCAATGGAATTAGTCATTATGAAAACAGAAAAGGTTTGCTATTAACATAGCCACCTAAAACCAAGTAAGTCACTGGGACCTGATGGGATGCACTCTATACTGCTATCGTCACTCGAGGACATCATTTCAGAATCAATTTCAGAGTCATTCGGCATATCTCTTCTGCAAGAGTAACTCCCAAGAGATTGGAAGAATGCAATAATCAGCCCCCACCCCTTAAAGTGCGGAAATAGACAACTGACATCCAACTATATACCTATCAGTTTGACGGCATATTAGTTAAAATCTTAGAGGAAAAAAACTGCGATATATAACTAATTCATATAGAGTTACAAAACTTACTGACTCCAGAACAACATGGGTTTCGTAGGTGCCCTACATATCGTGCTAACTTATTAACTGAGGAGGGGCTATTGATAAAGGACGTCCTGTGCACGTAATATTCATTAACTTCAGTAAGGCATTTGGTAAAATGTCTCATGTTGGCCTTAAACAGAAACTACCCGAATTTAAGATACTAGGGCCAAATCAGTTACATGCAAATTCTCTTATGCGAGCGGAGAGAGAGTGTTTCACGTCTATGGATTACCACGATAGCCTAATTTGTCGACACTCCTACCTACTGAAGATGCAAAATCTCGAGAAACAGTATAAAATGATACTAACCAGCTCCGTCTTCAATCTGACTTAGATGAATTTGTTCGATGGTCTTGAATTTGGGAGTCAAGGCATTTGAGTGAGTTCACTAGGTAGGTACTAAGTTAGTATTAAGACTTGTAAACCTCCCTTACGATAGGTGTCTGAAACGCTTGATTATTTTTCCTCTATCCTATAGTAGAACACCAGATAACCTTATATTGGAATTCCGTAACATGCATAATGACTTGAGTGTTATTAACTCTTGTCATTTTGCACTCTCTAAAACTACAAATCTCAATGGCCATCACAAAAATGCTCGAAAACCAAGATCGAACAAACTCAGAGTAGGAATCCGTTTTACACATCGAGTGGCCAGTGGCTGCGATGCACTGCCTAAACAGGTGGTATCATTTCCATCAGTGATATGTTTCGAGGAGAATTTGGATCTACACATGAGAAACGACGGCAATGGTTAAAACAGGTCATTTGACCTACTATCATTATTATCAAGGACTGAAGACCCCAGAAATATTTTTTTTATTTTTTAGCCTTATTGCTCCATCGCTGAAATGAAGCTTCATCAGTAACAGGCAATAGAGACTGACCATTTGCATTAAATAAAATGTTGTGGTCTGTTAGACCTCGAATGATTCCACCATCTCAGCATGTACCTGAATAAAGCTTACTTCTCGTGACCTTAAACAGCTGGTTTACAACTGACATTTGACCATTTCAGCAATGTGGACTTAACCCCATAGCGTGCAAATAAGCAAAAGCGATTTTAAAACAGAGGCCCATAGCACTTCATCAATAAGATAGCATAGATGCATATTAAACCGTGAATGGCTCGACTTTGGAGAGCAGAGGTTTACAGTGTGGTTTATTTTAGTGTTCGTGTTTAGTTGGTAGTAAATTCCGAAGCAATATGCTTTTCAACTTGCCAAAAATATCAGTACAAAATTGACAATCGTTAGCCTTCCTCGATATTATCACCATCTTTGATATTAATGGGTAACCGCAGAATGATGAAGTAGAAGTGCACACGGTATATGACCAAGTTACGTTTGTCGTATTACCAGAGCAACTTCTAGCGATTGAAACCACTCTTACGAATAAGAATAAATCAGAAGGCAATGAAGGATGGAAAAGAAGTTCTATTTGATCGTGAATGGATTGTTCATGGGATAGCAACATCTAGGCTGGCACACTAGAGTGAGATGCTTTCCACGGTGCATCGTGACGTGATCTTGTGATGATACATGACCGAGCGCTTTCAACAAGTCGCGTTCGCTAAAACAAACATGGTTAGCATCAATGTCGAGGACCTGTGTAACTATTTATTTTGGGAATCATTTACCGTTACATTCACTTTATGCTGAGTTATGGTTGATGTGAGTAATAATGCATCCCTAAACCACGTCGAACGATACTAAATACGCCTAACAATACCTCAACATCTTGACGCTAGCTAAAAACCCTGCCAAAACAGCTTGTTACAAAGATGTTATATATTGTATATAAAAATAAATAAAAGAGGCCAAAGGATAATTTCACGTAATCTCTCTTGGCCATAGTCACTAAGACGGAGGCTGTCATGTAGCTGGATTTCTACCATTTGATAACATAACGAACTAGAACTTGACAAGTCTACACTATTTCGACATATACGTATTGGACATTGGACGTCCTATACTATTCAAGATGAGATGTACAATAAGAGGCAAGCCGAAGTCTGGTCGCACTTGGAAAACAGTTCGTACTGCAAAGTAAGCACGTTTGTTATCTATCAAGGGTTAATTTGCTCGGCTAGATATTCACTGACAATTATTCTCTGAATTTTTGTAGTGACCTGTCGTTCGGACGACAAAACACTTGCAAGTGTTAGAACCCGCGGACATGACATATCTGGCCGACGCAATCAGAACTAAGGAAGCAGTTGCGGACCATTGCACGAGATTTGAGTGGTAAATTGGGAAACGACACGCTAGAATTAGCATTTAAGCTAAAGATTATAAATGTTAGCTAAAATTAGTATTTCGTGTATCAGATGTAGTTTGAGACTGGGATTTAAGGCTAGAAATATAAAGCTTGGTCACAGTTGAGTTTAAATATGCCATCGGGGTTTATGGTTAGAAATAGGATTTGTGTTCTGAATAAAGATCAACAAAAAGATTTAGGATTGTATCCCAAACAACGTGTAAAGTCTAAATAAAGGCGAAAATTTAATGGTGAACAAAGTGTGAATAAAAGCGACAATGCAGCACTTTGCGCCTTATTTGCTTGTTAGGTGTAAATAAATAAACATGTCTGTAATTACACATTGACTTCATAATTAGTCTTGTTCGACTAGCTGCGTCTACAAATTCACACTTTATTGCGGAATAAATAGTCTACTTTTCGCCTTTATTTACACAGTGTAGTCTACTTTTCGCCTTTATATACACAGTGTAGTCTACTTTTCACCTAAATCTACGGATTGTAGTCTACTTCTTGCCTAAATTTACGCATTATCGTTCACTTTTCGCCTTTATTTACAGCGTGTCATCTGACATGCCATCTGAAGCAAGACACCCAATAATTTTGCCTGACAAACATCCGGTTTCGTGGTTGACAATCCGGCATAACCATATTGTTGAAGGTCACTTAGGGACCACCCAAGTATTAGCAAAGGTTTGAGTTAAATACTGGATCCTAAAGAGAGGAAAAACATTATGAAGCGTGATTAGTAAATGTCAGGGGTACTGAAGAAGAAATGCTAAGCTAGGTCAACAGATGATGGCACCCCTCCTCGCTTGGAAATTCGAAAGTGGTAATTACCCATTTGAGTTCGTTGGTGTGGATATGTTCGGGCCGTTTGTGGTCAAAAAAGGTAGGGGAACATGTAAAAGATACGGATCTCTGTTTACCCGTCTTTAATTGAGGGTAGTTCATTTAGAAATGGTTCATTCACTGTCGACAGATGCATTCATCTTAGCACTTCAGAGATTTATTAATTGCAGAGGGACACCAAAGGTGATATTCAGTGATAGGGGAACCAATTTAGTGAGTAGTCAAGCGAAAACTCAAAAATACTTGAAGGATTCTGAAGGTAAGATTCACAAGGAATTGTGCGTTAGGGTATTGCATGGAAGTTTAATCCTCCTCAGATTAGTCATCGTGGTGGTTTGTGGGAATGACTTATAAGTATTATTAAACGAGCATTGGGCGCAATAATAAAGGGACAGTGTCGGAAGAAACTTAACATTTTTGAGTGAAGCAGAAAGGATTTTGAATAATAGACCATTACAGTCCATAAGAGATGACATCAAGGACTTTGATGTTTTGACACTGAATAAACAGCTTTTACCAAAGTCTAATGGAGGACTACCGATAGATAGCTCCAAAGAAGATTATATTGCTTGGAGGTGGAAAATAGCCAAGCATTTAGGCAATACGTTTCGGAATAGGTTGCTAAAGGAATATATAGTAACTTTACAGGTACGGGACAAATGGAGGAAACCGCGGGGGCATTTCCAAGTAGGCGACGTAGTTCTTGTATCCGATAAGTCGACTTCCGACAACTGGTCACTAGGCGTGATAGACTCTGCTCATGTGAGTGAAGATGGCTTAACAAGAATGACCAACGTGAGGACAAGAAAGGGTTTGCTAACTACAGATGTGAGGTTATGTCTACTTGAAGGTTTAAATGAACACCACGTTGGTGATTATGAGATTGACGACTTTCCTACCTAACAAGTTATTATAAACCTAGATGAAACTCAAACTATGTTGTTTGAGTTGGGGATATAGTTCTAAAGTAGCGTTTAGGGTTAATAATTTGTTGCGAGGTTAGGATTTAAAGTTAGAGTTAATGTTGTAACCCAATCTACATGGGGATAATAATTAACATTGGTAGTTACTGTTGGTATTCATAACTGTTTAAATAGAAACTTTTTGTATTGTTAAAGAAAAGGTGCATTATACCATGCCTTTTCTGTGGGAACCCGTAGTAAAACGTGATTTACTGCAAGCACTGTACCAATATGTTTTAGGGTTGAAAGCACTACTTTGTCTATCTATTTATCCTTGCATCCTTGTCTATTGCCGACGTTTTCCGTTGTAACGTATATAATGATGAGTCATTACTTTACGCTTCACAAAAACTGACCAGAATTCTTAACAAAAGGACCTACTCTGGTTTCGATGTATTTTAATTGGTGTATATAAATCAGTACATTGAAGTCATTTCTAGAATCGCCCAAATTTGTCCGTATGTGTCAGGTCTACTGTTTCATTTCTGGGATGTTATTTTAGTAAATTTCCGTGCAACATTACTAAAACTATACTTTCACTGATCTGGAAGTTTCCCCCACAAAAAATTACCCAGTCAGGAAAAACACGCGGGCATTTAGTGTGACAAGGCACGAAATAAATCACAAAAACTTCCGATTAATGGTAGAATACCGGCTGTTTTTATATTTGGATTTCTCTTCTAAGTCTACGATTACCTAAAGTCTATACTAGTCGGACGCGATTTTAGGCTATATTACCCGTAAATTTAAACGTTGCTACCGAAGATACAGAAAACAAATCACGAAAGCTTTTAATCCTGATCATTTTTTACATCCGTCGTTGTAATTATATCTGACATTTGATGATGAGAAAAAATTAGATGGGTGTTTGTTTAATTGCTGTACATTTTTGTGCGTCGACATCTTAGCAAATCATTGCTTAGTATATTGTTAATTTAGGAATTTCATTCACTGAAGTTGTGATATACGGTTATATTTTTTCCAGAGTGCGACGAATGCTACTTCAGATTTCAGCCAGCAGTTCCATTGATATTTTGTTTAATCAGTACCTTTCTATACTGAATTTGAACGTTATTTGAGTGATGTATACATAGTTCGATGTAAATATATTTTACAACCTATTTAAGCCTTTTGATCTGGGCCACATTCTTAGGCTATAATTACATTATCGTATATACAAGTTATTTAAGAATTAAGGCTTTTGTGACTCATTTGTTGTTTTTGGTATCTATGGGATCTGTAATTTCAAACGTGAATTTTACTTCATATATCTAAGTCGAATACTGTTGATGCCAGTGCTACTTCTATTAATTTGGAGTTCATCTTGTTTATGAGGAGTGGTAACTTGAACCTATGTACATGCGGCAGGTTCTATTTTTAACACACAAATCGAATATGTGAGTGGCTATCATGAAAAAGAAATATTTTGAATCCCTTAGGAATTAATTAGTATTTCCTGTTTATTTCCGGAGAATTTTCATAAAAGTGTGGCGTAAATGTCTGGAAAATACCAGTTTTAGAGGGAAATATTACCATAGTGATCTTACAATCATTGACTCCCTTGCGGGTTATTATATATTCCTCTGTTTGTACTAACATTTAATCCTACTTCAGTCAGTGTCTTAAGTCATAACGTTCTAGTTGTAATGTCTTGTCATTGAGGATCTCAAATCCCCCAAGAATACATTTATTCAAAAAGTTAAGCGAAAGATTTTTACAAGATTCAGACCCCTGAATAAATTAGGATAAAAATACAAGATTATCAGCCTTACGAAGTTTCTTCCTATACAATAACATGCCTATATACAATGTATCAAGTACAATCACACGAATTATTGGTAACACTGTACGCATATTAGCTCCGTAGATCATTTACTCTCCAACTAAACAAGATCAAAGTGTTTTGCCCATCATATCGGCCCCACAAAATAATATGGCTGTCTTTGTGGTAATATTGACAAAGGGGATATATATGTATTCAGTTTACATTAAAATTGCTTTTCTATATTAATGAAATAGAATTTATAGACGCTTCTATCAGTACCTGGTTTTCATAGAGGAAGAGATTCGTGTCTCCACTTTTCCCCTAAGATGTGCACTTTTTACCATTAATTGTAATTAAGCGAGCACGTAGAACGCTTTGGTTTTCTGACTGAGAACATTAGTGGTCCACATGAGCTTATCAGTTAATTGGCTTGTATGGTTCTGATCTAGTGTGTGCTGTAGATTCATCTGGGTAGATTAAAATCACAATCAAATGTTTCCAAATCGAAGCATTCTCAGGGGATCTCGACTGTTCTGCCTACTGATTCTGACTAGACAGGGATATCAAGACTCTATCGAATTTGTTATATTGCTTGTAACTGGTGCATTGTTTCATGAGTTGTAATTTTCATCTTAATTGCGTTTAGTCCTGAGTTAATAGTTTCGGGGTGCTTTTTGGATTTCGATTCATGTAAGAGAATTTTAATAAGTTCGCTTTGTTTTGGCATTAATTTGGTGCACAATGATTTACACTTATTGAGTGTAATTGATAATTTGAGAATACATTTATTCAAAAAGTTAAGCGAAAGATTTTTACAAGATTCAGACCCCTGAATAAATTAGGATAAAAATACAAGATTATCAGCCTTACGAAGTTTCTTCCTATACAATAACATGCCTATATACAATGTATCAAGTACAATCACACGAATTATTGGTAACACTGTACGCATATTAGCTCCGTAGATCATTTACTCTCCAACTAAACAAGATCAAAGTGTTTTGCCCATCATATCGGCCCCACAAAATAATATGGCTGTCTTTGTGGTAATATTGACAAAGGGGATATATATGTATTCAGTTTACATTAAAATTGCTTTTCTATATTAATGAAATAGAATTTATAGACGCTTCTATCAGTACCTGGTTTTCATAGAGGAAGAGATTCGTGTCTCCACTTTTCCCCTAAGATGTGCACTTTTTACCATTAATTGTAATTAAGCGAGCACGTAGAACGCTTTGGTTTTCTGACTGAGAACATTAGTGGTCCACATGAGCTTATCAGTTAATTGGCTTGTATGGTTCTGATCTAGTGTGTGCTGTAGATTCATCTGGGTAGATTAAAATCACAATCAAATGTTTCCAAATCGAAGCATTCTCAGGGGATCTCGACTGTTCTGCCTACTGATTCTGACTAGACAGGGATATCAAGACTCTATCGAATTTGTTATATTGCTTGTAACTGGTGCATTGTTTCATGAGTTGTAATTTTCATCTTAATTGCGTTTAGTCCTGAGTTAATAGTTTCGGGGTGCTTTTTGGATTTCGATTCATGTAAGAGAATTTTAATAAGTTCGCTTTGTTTTGGCATTAATTTGGTGCACAATGATTTACACTTATTGAGTGTAATTGATAATTTGAGAATACATTTATTCAAAAAGTTAAGCGAAAGATTTTTACAAGATTCAGACCCCTGAATAAATTAGGATAAAAATACAAGATTATCAGCCTTACGAAGTTTCTTCCTATACAATAACATGCCTATATACAATGTATCAAGTACAATCACACGAATTATTGGTAACACTGTACGCATATTAGCTCCGTAGATCATTTACTCTCCAACTAAACAAGATCAAAGTGTTTTGCCCATCATATCGGCCCCACAAAATAATATGGCTGTCTTTGTGGTAATATTGACAAAGGGGATATATATGTATTCAGTTTACATTAAAATTGCTTTTCTATATTAATGAAATAGAATTTATAGACGCTTCTATCAGTACCTGGTTTTCATAGAGGAAGAGATTCGTGTCTCCACTTTTCCCCTAAGATGTGCACTTTTTACCATTAATTGTAATTAAGCGAGCACGTAGAACGCTTTGGTTTTCTGACTGAGAACATTAGTGGTCCACATGAGCTTATCAGTTAATTGGCTTGTATGGTTCTGATCTAGTGTGTGCTGTAGATTCATCTGGGTAGATTAAAATCACAATCAAATGTTTCCAAATCGAAGCATTCTCAGGGGATCTCGACTGTTCTGCCTACTGATTCTGACTAGACAGGGATATCAAGACTCTATCGAATTTGTTATATTGCTTGTAACTGGTGCATTGTTTCATGAGTTGTAATTTTCATCTTAATTGCGTTTAGTCCTGAGTTAATAGTTTCGGGGTGCTTTTTGGATTTCGATTCATGTAAGAGAATTTTAATAAGTTCGCTTTGTTTTGGCATTAATTTGGTGCACAATGATTTACACTTATTGAGTGTAATTGATAATTTGAGAATACATTTATCCTTACTACCATTCCAAAAGGTTATGGATCTTATAAACGGTTTCACAATCTTGCTGACTTCCCTTCTCGCTCTTTCCTAAAAATGACTCTTATTCTTTGCTTATTTCATTCGGCTTTTGAACACTACTATAAGACGTAAAAACAAATATGCCAATTCTATGCAGTTTTCTCTTTTAACAAGCATATTTCACAACCTCTGCATAGACAGGACATCGTATGACTCAAATGGACAATATAGCCTTCATGCTCAGATGCTCCACCTATTAAATTAAGCCAATTGGAGATGCGAAGCACTTACTAATTACCCAAATATTTTTCTAAGGCATATGACACCTGTCATATTTTCAGTGATATAGCTTAACAGAACTATATTGTCCGTTTGCTTCAGAATCACTACACTAAAAATACTGATTATCTACCAAACTGGATCTATAAGAATAACGGTAAACAATTTATAATCTTTTTATTTAGATTAGTTTAGACACATTGCTTACCCCTCTAAGTGTCTCTTTTGTCTGCAAAGTCTTGGCAAGCTTTATGGTCAAATTTTTTTGATAAATCGAAGACTAGATCAATCTATTAGTATATAGTGTTTCAATGGGTGTAAGTATCAGTGTAAAGTTGAGGAATGCATGTTTCAGGATTCAGTAAGTGTATATTGCAGTTATTACCTATGTGCACTTCATTATTAACCACTGAGTTGTATAAGCCACACACTTCACCTTGTTTGGTTTAAGTAGACGATTACCACATATACATACGTGCATGGAAATTCAATTATTAGTAATTGTTAAGTCTCTTTATATTCCTCTTCGAGATTTCACATTTGAATAAAGCAAGAATCATGATAAAACTAAGTATAGCAGTATCATAACGAGAGCTAATTGTATGAAATTCGTGTTGAAATCCTAATCCTGCATATTTAGCACTGTCGCTTCGTCTAGTATGTCATGAATTCCAGTCATTTGTCGAATACTTAAATTTTTTTGATGTCTGCACTCCGCATACTGAATTTTATTAAAGTAGTATAAGTAGGCGCTGGTAAGATTAATCTTTGTATTGAATTCGATACTGAATCTATCATTATCAAAATATCGGTTCTCCTTTTAGATTATATTAATTAGTTTAATTTACATAATTATAATGCATACTTACCAAATATGTGTTATAGACATAAATATGTATAGACTACAAGTTTTCGATCATTGATGTCTTAGAAACATTGTTAGCTTATCTTGAAACGATTATGTAATTTTGCGATTAGAATTAGAGTACTAGGCAGATTTGGTTACTGATGTGATATAGCAACTTGAGTTAATGTGCATTTTTAGTAAGTTTTACGTTGATTATGATATGTGTTGTGTATTCCCAACCACCGTCTGCCCCGACTCACAATGTTGGCTGATATAGGAATAGGATGGAAGAGAGTTAGAGGCGGCCATTCTAAAACATTGCATCAGTCCATGAAGTCAATGATTGCTGGTTTAAGTCGTGTCGGTAGCTGCAGACTACCTGGATGGGGTCCTCGCGATTACCGTAACCAGTGGCTAGAAACACTGAGTGACATGGCCCAGAATCAGTCACAATGGCGCAGATGTATTCACTCATTGTCCTCCCTTAAATCATGAGCTTTAAATTATTCCATAACTTTCTTTCTACGCTTCCTGAACTATATTCTATATGTTCACACTCCTTGTTACTATCATTATTATTATTTTATTTTATTGAAGTAACTTTTACTAATGGTGGTGGTGTTAATCTTGCGGTGCCATGGTAGTATGGCAACTTGAACTGATGCACACATGTGCCAGGTTCTGTGTTGATTATACATACATACATACATACGGTTATGACTAATTGAGCGTATCATTTCATGATTAAAAGTAATTGTTGTGCATTTTTATGTAGACATAGTGCAATTAAGAAAGACAAAGGTATACGAACTTCATTTCAAATACGTAGAACAGTTGAAGCTGAAATTAAAAAAATTCGTGATGAATCCATTGAACGAAAAAAAGCAAAAAATGAATTGAAGAAAGCTAAACGTTTAAAAGAAGAAGAGAAACGTCAACGTAAATTAGCAAATGAACGTCGTTCAGAAATTGTCGTTCCGGTTAGTTTATTATTCAATCAATTATATGATGCATTATATTTTTTATAGGTAACTAATCCGGCAAAAATAAAACGTTTACGGAAGAAACAACTGCGAACACTTACAACACGATGAAAATAAACAGATCATTTTGTAGTTAGAAAATTAAAAGTTTGCCACATTTATTATTTCGATATCATCAGGATTGAGTTTAATTTGTAGTCCTAATCTCTGTATTAGGTTTTATTTATAAGCAATTCAAACTGACCAAGTCAAGTTTACTCCATTTTCTAAATACCTTGCATTTTCTGAGATATACAATTGAGCGTTTTGTTGCTCTTGGGGATATTGTATTGTTTTAGAAGAACAGTTTAATTGCAGTGCTTAAATTTTCATCGGTTAATTCTGCACAGCGTAAAGCCTGGCACATATATGTATCGGTCTAAGTTGTCACACCTCATTAGCACGGGAAGGTGGGCACATCATTGGTAGTAAAAAAAAGTGTGGACATATGGAATGTTATACAGGAAGAAAGAAATGATTCGTGAAGAGAAAAGTTCAAAGTAATCTTAAAATCGATATTTAGGGGAAGATAATGAATTGTTGCACTGATTTCGAACCATATCTGTACTCATCGTTCCCAACCATTGGTTGTGACAGTCGTTTCGACCCCAACTAAGTAGTCGTCATCCACCAATATGGCTCTTTCTGAATTCATGTTGAGACTTCGTCAGACACCAACATATCGGGACTGACTAGACTTCTGAGATTACTGAAGTGGTCTACACGTTCCTTATTTCTAAGTTCAGGTGTTGGCGCATATCAATCTTGAAGCAACAGCTTGCATTTAGAGCGAAAGAAATACATCCTCAAAATGCTTTCATTGTTATCCAGTGCTCCAATAGACTGCATTCTATCAGCGTCTTCACTACACATAACAATCTCATCTGCGTCTTCTAAGTCAATAAGTGGACCTGGTAGGGGACCAGTTCCTGAAAATCCAATCAACCAGCTACAACCTAGAACTTTGTACATGCGTACATCCGTTCAAGTTGCCATACCCCAATTAACAGATAGAGATTAAATTGTCGGACCAAATCCCAGAGTGGGGGAAGGTAGTAACAGAGTTTGTTTTAATGGAAAGGGATAGAGATCGGAGATGAGATTTAAGTAAATATAACTCAGTAAACAGAAAATTATGATGAATTCAGCAACTTAGAATTTGGAGGAAGACGGAAAATGGATGCACCTGCGCCATTGCCAACGATTTTGAGCCATATCATTCAAAGTCTCTAACCATTGGTTACGATCATCATACGAACTCCAACCAGATAATTTGCATCTTCTAATACAGGCTAATTGTCACTTCATCCACTTCATCTACTAATGTCTTGTTTTGATCTGTTCCATCCGACTTCTAAGCTGATCAAGGTTGTGTGATGAGGCAGGCAGTAGTCGGGTATACGTAATATATGACCGCACCACCTTAGTCGATGCATATTCACAACTTCATTGCCATTTTTTCCATAGTACTTTGTATCTAACATCAATATTACTCATTTGGTCATTCTATGTTATACAAGCGATACAACCTTATTATTGTCATCACCATTATTCTGGTTGATAATTTTGATAATTTATATCGATTTCATCACTTTGTCTACTGTCTATGTAATAATTAATACGAGTTTTTCATATTAGATCACGTTATGACTTCCCTCTTTCATTCATCCTTTTCGTCTATTACTGTAAACTTGTCAATATAAGTATTATTCATTAATAAAGCAAAATGACTATTCATTTTTGATATCACGAATTGATCTTAATCAGACAACCAACGATTTTGAGCCATATCATTCAAAGTCTCTAACCATTGGTTACGATCATCACGCAGACCCCAACCAGGTAGTCTGCACCTATTAACATGGTTCAGCCTAATCGTTATGACTTTATGGACTGGTGCCATGTTTTGGTTTGGCCACTCCCTAGCTTTCTTCCAGCCTACTCCTACACCAAACAGTATTGCTCGTCGAGGTAGGCGGTGGTCAAGCATATGTAACACATGTCCTAACCACCTCGGCTGATGAAGATTTACTACTTTGTCAATAGACCTACTGTATTTACCTAGTACTCTATTCCTAACCCACGTATTCCTCTATCGGTGGTCCCAGGAAACACGAGCAATGCTTCGAAGACATCTGTGATCGAATACTAAGAGCCCACGAATATCCTCTATAGTTAATAGCCACGTTTCACATCCATAAAGTAAAACAGATCGAACTGCTGGGTAGTAAACGCGTCCTTTGGTCAGTAGTCGGATGTTTTGCTTACGCCAAAAGTGACGCGAATCGGCAAAAGCCAATCGGGTCTTATGCATAAGAGCCGAGATTTCGGCAGACACCAGACCGTCAGAGCTGATAAGGCTCCCAAGATAAGTGAAGCGGTCAACACATTCAACTGCTTCGCTCCCTATCACTAACCTCGGTGCGGAATCAATCCAATCCTGAAGTAACATTTTGCATTTGGGTGGAGAGAATCGCATCACAAACATCCTTACTTTGATGCTCAAGGAAGTCGAGACATTCTGCATTTTATCGGCATTTCCACCTAAATGAACTATATCATCTGCATACTCGAAGTCAACAAGTTTGTCTTCGGGAAGAAGGTTAACTCCAGAGAAGTCAGATGACAAAAATGTTAACTCTAAAAGCATGCCAATCATAAAATTAAATAAAAATGCGGAAAGCGGATACTCTTGAACACTGCTTGCAGTAATCATTTCCGATGACAATCTGCCATAAGCTGTGACTCGACATGTGATGCTCGAGTAGAGAGCTTGTATAAGGTTAATGTACTTCTGTGGTACGCCTTTCAATGACAGACATTGCCACATAACCTTACGATCGATAGAGTCAAACGCCGCCTTAATAAGGTCAAGGAATACAACTGTTGTTGGACGTCTAAAAGTATGCCTATGCCCTAGAACCTGCAAAGTGTGGAAATATTTGGTCTATACAACCACATCCAGGTCTGAAACCACCTTGGTTTTCTTGAGTTTGCTCTTCATGAGTTTTGGTTAGACGTCTAAGTATTATTCATTAATAAAGCAAAATGACTATTCATTTTTGATATCACGAATTGATCTTAATCAGACAACCAACGATTTTGAGCCATATCATTCAAAGTCTCTAACCATTGGTTACGATCATCACGCAGACCCCAACCAGGTAGTCTGCACCTATTAACATGGTTCAGCCTAATCGTTATGACTTTATGGACTGGTGCCATGTTTTGGTTTGGCCACTCCCTAGCTTTCTTCCAGCCTACTCCTACACCAAACAGTATTGCTCGTCGAGGTAGGCGGTGGTCAAGCATATGTAACACATGTCCTAACCACCTCGGCTGATGAAGATTTACTACTTTGTCAATAGACCTACTGTATTTACCTAGTACTCTATTCCTAACCCACGTATTCCTCTATCGGTGGTCCCAGGAAACACGAGCAATGCTTCGAAGACATCTGTGATCGAATACTAAGAGCCCACGAATATCCTCTATAGTTAATAGCCACGTTTCACATCCATAAAGTAAAACAGATCGAACTGCTGGGTAGTAAACGCGTCCTTTGGTCAGTAGTCGGATGTTTTGCTTACGCCAAAAGTGACGCGAATCGGCAAAAGCCAATCGGGTCTTATGCATAAGAGCCGAGATTTCGGCAGACACCAGACCGTCAGAGCTGATAAGGCTCCCAAGATAAGTGAAGCGGTCAACACATTCAACTGCTTCGCTCCCTATCACTAACCTCGGTGCGGAATCAATCCAATCCTGAAGTAACATTTTGCATTTGGGTGGAGAGAATCGCATCACAAACATCCTTACTTTGATGCTCAAGGAAGTCGAGACATTCTGCATTTTATCGGCATTTCCACCTAAATGAACTATATCATCTGCATACTCGAAGTCAACAAGTTTGTCTTCGGGAAGAAGGTTAACTCCAGAGAAGTCAGATGACAAAAATGTTAACTCTAAAAGCATGCCAATCATAAAATTAAATAAAAATGCGGAAAGCGGATACTCTTGAACACTGCTTGCAGTAATCATTTCCGATGACAATCTGCCATAAGCTGTGACTCGACATGTGATGCTCGAGTAGAGAGCTTGTATAAGGTTAATGTACTTCTGTGGTACGCCTTTCAATGACAGACATTGCCACATAACCTTACGATCGATAGAGTCAAACGCCGCCTTAATAAGGTCAAGGAATACAACTGTTGTTGGACGTCTAAAAGTATGCCTATGCCCTAGAACCTGCAAAGTGTGGAAATATTTGGTCTATACAACCACATCCAGGTCTGAAACCACCTTGGTTTTCTTGAGTTTGCTCTTCATGAGTTTTGGTTAGACGTCTAAGTATTATTGAAGCTAATATTTTAGACTCTATATTCGTTAAGCTGATTCCTCGGTAATTGTCACAAGAAGAATTCTGTCCTTCCTTATAGATTGGGACGACTAGTGTTCGAGACGAGTCATTTGGAATTGCATCCAGTTCCCAGATGCTAGCCAAGATCCCGGTTAATCTCGTGTCTAAAATGGACCACCATCCTTAAATATCTCAGGGGTTAACCTGTCAGTTTTTACTGCCCTCCCTCACTTTAGATTCCCTACAGCCTTCTCAACCTCACTAAGACTTAGGGGGCTCGTATCAATTTTCCATTCAGATTGCTTGGGGGATGGTGGGCGACTGAGATGGAGACTAGGGCCAGTTAAACTGTTCCCTAAAGCGTTCTGCCCACCGGTCTAACCTTCTGGATTGACAGTGAATAGTGGTCCCATCTTTTTCTGAGATAGTTTCACTTACAGTCGGATTTCTGATACCCGTTTCCTTGATAAGTCTGAACAATTGCCTACTGTTACCTATTGCCGTTACCTTTCCCATCTCTTTAGCGTTCGCCACCCACTACTGCTCACGATCGTTGCGTAAGCTCTGAACCAGCTTGTGTTTAAGCTGCCTTCGCTCTTCATGTGCAGTATCTTTGCAGTTGCTTCTATATCTGTCTTCAGTGCCTCGCTCATTTGGTATGTTGTCTGGTCCTGCTGACTCGCCACTCTTGATTTGTCGGATGGTTATTTTGATTCCTTCGACTGTTGATGGGTCGGTGTTTATAAGGGGATCCGTGGCTGCTGCTTCAATGACTGGTGGGTTCAGTGGGGCTGGTCTATTCAAGAGTTCTTCGAAGTGTTCTACCCACCTGTTCCGTTGTCCATGTACTTTAGTGATTGGTTTGCCAGCCTTCTTCTTGATTGACCGTTCTGACTTATTGAATTTCCCAGCTAGCTTCTTCGTTGTACCGTATAGGAGCTTCATGTTTCCTTCTCTTGCAGCTTTTTCCGCTGTCATTGCTAGATCCTCAGCATATTTCCGTTTATCCGACCTGATGCTTCTCTTTACTTACTTGTTGACTTCGGTGTATTCGGACTGTGCCTTGGATTTCTCTGCTCTTGTCCGACTGTTATTAATCGCTATCTTCCTGTTCCTCCTTTCTTGGATCTTGTCCAGAGTACCAACAGAAATCCATTCTTTTTGGTGTTGTTTCTTGGAACCCAAAACCTCTTGACATGTTGAAGTTATTGTTTCCTTAATCTCTTCCCAGTTTTCATCCATATTAGTTCCACCTTTTTCTAGTAGATCATGAAATGCCTGGAACTTGTTGTTGAGAGTTATTTTGAATTCTTTGCGTTTGTTAGTATCCCGGAGCAGGGCTGTATTAAACTTTTATAATACTGCTTCTCCAGTTGCCCAGTGATTCTCCAGCTTCAGTCACATTTTGGCCACCACCAGATGGTGATCTGAAGCTATGTCAGCTCCTCCCCTTGTTCATACGTCTTCCATGGTCCTTCTGAATTTCTTGTTAACGCAGATGTGGTCGATTTGGTTCTCCGTAATGTGGTCCGGTGAAACCCATGTAGTTTTGTGTATACATTTGTGGGAGAATATGGTGCCACCTATAATCATTTTGTTGAAGGCACATAAGTTTACGAACTTCTCACCGTTATCATTCCTTTCTCCCCGTCCATGTTGTCCTATGATGTCTTCATATCTGGTGTTGTCCACTCCATCCTTGACGTTGAAGTCCGCCATCAGAATGGTCAAGTCCTTGGCTGAGCATTTATCGATAGTTGATTGTCGTCTCCGTGGCTGTCGTTGGTGGGTGCGTAGCACTGGATGACATTCATTGTAGTCTCTTCTTTCTTCGTCTTGAAGGATGCTTTGATGATCCTAGGTCCATGAGGTTCCCATCCTACAAGAGCCTTCCATGCTTCTTGGGACAACATTAGTGCTACTCCTTGTGTGTGTGTGGGGTGTTCTCCTCTTCGTGGTCAGAGTATAAAGACACGTTACCTGAGAATAATCGTTGTTGTCCAGCTTGTAACCAATGCGTTTCGCTTATTCCAAATATCTTCAGGTTGTATCTTTTCATTTCTTCAGCTAATCGCATGCTTCTCCCTGTCTCCCACATCATGCGGACATTCCATGTACCTTTATTAATTCTTGGTCTGATTGTCAGAAGGGACATCGGCCTCGTGGCTTCCGAAGAAACTCGGCTTTCACCTTGAGGTATCATAACAGACCTTGCAACTCCCAGGGCAGAGTTAAAGTGGCTATAAAGGTTTACACTGGTTATCGTTTTTTAGCGAGGATGTTGTTTTACGGGATGGGGTTGTTAACCCTATGCCCAACTCCCCTTCTTTATTCGGGCTTGGGACAGGCAGCAACCCTAGTGGGCTCCAGGCAGAGTTCGAGTCTTTGTTAGGCATCCGATAATTATAAATCCAATATTTTAGACACTGCGTTAGGCAAACTAATTCCTTGATGGTTATCACAAAATGATTATGTTGCTTTTATGCCAGAATAATCTGCAATCGATACCAGCCAGATAGGGTTTATTTCCAACTTCCAGGCTCTAGTTAATATAACAATCAACCCAATTACTAAACTCAGAGCACCCTCAGTAAAGACCTCTGGAGTTTATCGATTGAGACCTGCTACTCTTACTGGACTGTCATCGACTAATAGTTTAGCTCTACTACACATGGGATATAAGATCCGGGACATATGTTTATCAAAATATTTAAATGCTCTGCTAAGTGGTCATAACACTCTAAACCCCATAGCGGCTACTGCGTTACAGTATGCAGTGGTTCTCAAGTCATTACCTATAATTACTCCTAAATCCTTATGCTATTCTACACGCGGAAGTGGTGTATTGTTGAAGGTGATGTTATTGGCCGTTAGGAGGGCGGATGTGGGTTAACACATTTATTTCAATTAATCTCTGACTCCCAAATTCAAGACCATCGAACAAATTCATCTAAGTCAGATTGAAGACAGAGCTGGTTAGTATCATTTTATACTGTTTCTCGAAATTTCGCATCTTCAGTAGGTAGGAGTGTCGACAAATTAGGCTATCGTGGTAATCCATAGACGTGAAACACTCTCTCTCCGCTCGCATAAGAGAATTTGCATGTAACTCTGATTTGGTCCTAGTATCTTAAATTCGGGTAGTTTCTGTTTAAGGCCAACATGAGACATTTTACCAAATGCCTTACTGAAGTTAATGAATATTACGTGCACAGGACGTCCTTTATCAATAGCCCCTCCTCAGTTAATAAGTTAGCACGATATGTAGGGCACCTACGAAACCCATGTTGTTCTGGAGTCAGTAAGTTTTGTAACTCTATATGAATTAGTTATATATCGCAGTTTTTTTCCTCTAAGATTTTAACTAATATGCCGTCAAACTGATAGGTATATAGTTGGATGTCAGTTGTCTATTTCCGCACTTTAAGGGGTGGGGGCTGATTATTGCATCCTTCCAATCTTTTGGGAGTTACTCTTGCAGAAGAGATATGCCGAATGACTCTGAAATTGATTCTGAAATGATGTCCTCGAGTGACGATAGCAGTATAGAGTGCATCCCATCAGGTCCCAGTGACTTACTTGGTTTTAGGTGGCATTGAATTAATTGTAGTGAATTTGTTAGCTTATGCCTTACGTTTATTCCTAGCGACCAGCTATAGTCTGGTTGTATTTTCTAATCGGTATTTTACATATGGTTGGATGATCCGTTTGTTGGTTTCAACATTTGATTTTGTGCTTATTGGTGACATGAAGATTAATTAGTCTAATTTAGAAAAGACAAAAATAGTTATAGTAACAACAGTACAAAAGAGGAAGCAAAGAGTTCTACTTCTATGTTGGTATAATCGGTCGTACACAAAGATTCCAGCCTTACTCGACGTATCAAAAGCTTCATCAATGCAAACAGTATAGGAACTTACTGTCTTTGGCAGCTTTCTGGTTACTTTGTAGGTAACTCTGAAATATCAGTCTATTTCTATCAGATGATCAGTATCTACGTGAATTCATCAGTCGAAGAAGTCATTAACCTTCATCGACTGAGACGGTTGGGACGCATGCCTGACCACCGTCTATCTCGTCGCGCGATGTTGACTATGGTTTAAGTAGGATGGAAGAAGGGTAGGGGCGGCCAAACCAAAACATGACATCAGTCCATGAAGTCCTTGACTATTGGTCTAAGCCATGTAGGTAAATGTGGATTGCCTGGTTGGGTCCGCATGATGATGCGATAAATGGCTGGAGACACTAGGCTATATGGTTCAGAATCGGTTACAGTGGCTCAAGTGTATTCACTCTTTGACCCCATCTAATTCTTGAATTCTATTGTTATTTTCTGGACATCTTTACTCACTCTTCTCTCTTGTATTCTATCTATACGTTACCTCAGTAATCTCGTAGTACTAATGTGGTATGGCAAATTGAACCTGTGGGCGCATGTACCCGGTTCTACGTTGCTGATGATGATGATTAATTATTAGGCTTATTATTGATCCTTTGTTACCTCTTTTCAACAAAGTCGGCTAATATTCTGAGTCTTTTTTCCGATGGAACTTGTATTGAATGATTACTATACTTAACTCAATACAATTACATAATGTATTTGCTCAATTCTTTGTAGGAGTTCGAAATGTACCTTTTATTATAATATCTTCAACTGTATTGTTTTGATATAGATGTTCATACACAGTATCTTCTTCAAGAGAAAGATTTATAATTCTTATTAAGTTTTTAGGTTTTTTTATTCTTATGAATAAATCTTCGTGCTCATCTATTTTTTCTTAAGCATCCGCCTGTAGCCCCTAGGGTTGCTGCCGGTCCCAAGCCCGGATAAAGGAGGAGGGTTGGGCATGGGGCTAGCAACCCCATCCCGTAAAACAGCAAATGTGCTAAAAAAACGCTAACCAGTAAAAACCTTTATAACCATTCTCACTCTGCCCTGGGAGTTGGAAGGTATGTTGTGACGCCTCATGGTGAAAGCCGAGTTTCTTCGGAAGCCACGAGGCCGATGTCTCTTCTGACAACCAGAGCAACCATTAGTATAGGTACGTGGAATGTCCGCACGCTGTGGGAAACAGGGAGGACCATGCAAATAGCTGAAGAAATGAAAAGATACAACCTGAAGATACTTGGAATAAGCGAAACGCATTGGGTGCAAGCTGGACAGCAACGGTTATCCTCGGGAAATGTGCTTTTATACTCCGGCCACGAAGAAGAAAACGCCCCACACACACAAGGAGTAGCATTGGTGTTATCCCAAGATGCATGGAAGTCTCTTATAAGATGGGAACCTCATGGACCTAGGATCATCACAGCATCCTTCAAGACGAAGAAGGAAGGGATTGCAATGAATGTCATCCAGTGCTACGCACCCACCAACGACAGCCACGAAGACGACAAAGACCAGTTCTATGCGAGGCTGCAGTCGATCATCGAGAAATGTTCAGCCAAGGACCTGACTATTCTAATGGGCGACTTCAACGCCAAGGTCGGAGTAGATAACACCGGGTATGAAGACATTATGGGACAACATGGAGTGGGAGAAAGGAATGATAACGGTGAGAGGTTCGTGAACTTATGTGCCTTCAACAAAATGATTATAGGTGGCACCATTTTCTCTCACAAACGTATACACAAAATTACATGGATTTCACCGGACCACATCACGGAGAACCAAATCGACCACATCTGCATCAATAAGAGGTTTAGAAGGACCATGGAAGACGTAAGAGCAAGGAGAGGAGCCGACATAGCTTCAGATCACCATTTGGTGGTAACTAAAATGAAACTGAAGCTGAGGAAGCACTGGACAACTGGAGCAGCAGTATTACACAAGTTTAATACAGCCCTTCTCCGGGATACTAACAAACGCAACGAATTCAAATTAATTCTCAGCAACAAGTTTCAGGCATTTCATAATCTACTAGAAAAAGGTGGAACTAATATGGAAGACAACTGGAAAGAGATTAAGGGAACAATAACCTCAACATGTCAGGAGGTTTTGGGTCTCAAGAAACAACACCAAAAAGAGTGGATTTCTGTTAGAACTCTGGACAAGATCCAAGAAAGGAGGAACAGAAAGACAGCGATCAATAACAGTCGGACAAGAGCAGAGAAAGCCAAGGCACAGGCCGAATACACCGAAGTCAACAAGCAAGTGAAGAGGAGCATCAGGTTGGATAAACGGGTTTGTTGAGGACCTAGCAATGACAGCGGAAAAAGCTGCAAGAGAAGGAAATATGAGGTTCTTATATGATACAACGAAGAAGTTAGCTGGGAAATTCAACAAGCCAGAACGGCCAATCAAGAACAAGGCTGGCAAACCAATCACTGAAGTGCATGAACAACGGAACAGGTGGGTAGAGCACTTCCAAGAACTCTTGAATAGACCAGCCCCACTGAACCCACCAGTCATCGAAGCAGCAGCCACGGATCTCCCTATAAGCACAGACCCACCAACAGTCGAAGAAATCAAAATGGCCATCAGACAGCTCAAGAGTGGCAAGTCAGCAGGACCAGACAACATACCAAATGAGCGAGGCACTGAAGACAGATATAGAAGCAACTTCAAAGATACTCCACATTCTCTTCAGGAAGATTTGGGAGGAAGAACAAGTTCCAGCAGACTGGAAAGAAGGGTACCTCATCAAGATACCAAAGAAAGGCGATCTCAGCAATTGTGAGAACTACAGAGGCATTACTCTACTTTCAGTACCAGGAAAGGTCTTCAACAGAGTGTTATTGAACAGATTAAAGGGCCCAGTCGACGGCCAACTCCGAGATCAACAGGCTGGATTCCGTAAAGATCGATCATGTACCGATCAAATCGCCACTCTACGGTTCATTGTTGAACAATCAATTGAATGGAATTCATCACTTTACATCAACTTCATCGACTATGAAAAGGCATTCGACAGCGTGGATAGGAGAATATTATGGAGCCTTCTACGACATTACGGCGTACCCGAGAAGATAGTCAACATCATACGAAATTCTTACGACGGACTACATTGTAAAATCGTGCATGGAGGTCAGCTCACAGATTCATTCGAAGTGAAGACCGGTGTCAGACAAGGCTGCTTACTCTCGCCCTTCCTCTTCCTACTGGTCATCGACTGGATTATGAAGACTGCAACATCTGAAGGCACTCTCGGAATACAATGGACAACATCGACGAAACTAGATGACTTGGACTTTGCAGATGACCTAGCTCTTCTTTCTCACACACATCATCAAATGCAGAAGAAGACGAACAATATAGCAGCAGCCTCGGCAGCAGTAGGCCTCAACATACACAAAGGGAAAAGCAAGATCCTCCGATACAAAACAACAAACTCTAACCCAATTACACTTGACGGAGAAATTCTGGAAGACGTTGAAACCTTTACATATTTGGGCAGCATCATCGACAAACAAGGAGGGTCTGATTCGGATGTGAAGGCGCGGATTGGTAAGGCACGGGCAGCATTTTTACAGCTGAAAAACATCTGGAACTCAAACCAACTGTCAGTCAATATAAAAGTCAAAATTTTCAACACAAATGTGAAGACAGTCCTGTTGTATGGAGCTGAAACTTGGAGAACTACAAAAAGTACCCTACAGAAGTTACAAGTATTTATAAACAACTGCCTGCGTAGGATTCTTCGGATCTGTTGGCCAGATACCATCAACAACAACCTGTTGTGGCAGAGAACTAACCAACTTCCAGTTGAGGAAGAAATTAGGAAAAGACGCTGGAGATGGATTGGACACACACTGAGGAAACCATCAAACTGTGTCACAAGACAAGCACTGACTTGGAATCCTAAAGGCCACAGAAACAGAGGAAGACCCAAGAACACATTGCGTCGGGAATTGGAAACAGACATGAAGAGAATGAACAGCACTTGGGAAGAGCTAGAACGGAAAGCCCAGGACAGAGTTGGCTGGAGAATGCTGGTGGGCAGTCTATGCTCCACTTGGAGTAACAGACATTGATTGATTGATTGATTGATCTTATTTATGAATATTAATTTTACTAATAATTTATCGAAACTGTCAATCAAATTCTTCTTTCTAGTAAAAGTCGTTCTTCTGTACCTGCTCTTACTCTTTGTAGTAAATAGCTAGAATTAGTTGAAAGTTCGTGTATTTGAGTAGTCGTATGAGTGCTGGTAGTAGTGATGTGTTAGATACGATCAATCTACATATGATGAAAGCACGGTCAGCTTATGCCGAACTAGACCATCTTTAGCACAGTTGTAATGTGAGTCTGGTTGTAAAAGGTCGAGTTTACGACGCTTCGGTTAGAACAATTCTTCTCTATATGTGCGAAACTTGATCCCTCCGAGCTGAGGATGTTCGACATGTCTCTGTATTTGATCATCGTCATCTTTGAAGAATTGGTGATACGCAGTGGGAACATCATGTTAGTAGTGCGGAGGTTTGGCATCGTGTTTTCGAATACAGTGATGGCAATTCAATCGGTCTCACTCTCTTGTGGCATCTTGGATCAGTCAAGTCTTACGACTGCTTGGAAAAGGCGGAAAGGTGGTCAGCGTGTAAATGCACCATGTAATGAAAGAATGCTGTATGGGACTAGCATCTGAACTATTAACTGTTTCTATGTTACTTTACATTCAGCAACTACAACTTATTAGCTTTATACGTGTACCCTGGTCTCCTATCATTATTGTTCTTGTTACTTATGAATGTTGTTTCCTCAATTGGTCAGCTGTGTGGTCGGATTTTACATGGTATATAAAGGAGTGTTTAAAATCCAAATTAACTCTGGTTGGTGGCTCGGTCTTCATGTGTTATTCTATCTGACTTGGAGACTAGCAGGGTTAGGGCAGATTGAAGGGCATCGATCAATCAGTGCCATTATTTCCAGTCGGCTTATCGATTCTGGCAAGGTCACACCAATAATTTGGTTAACGGTTATCTATATTGGTCGGTGTTCATAACGCATCACACACACTTTATAAAATGACCGTAGTGAATTACGTGATTACGCAATCAACACTCAACAACAAGCAAACCAATCCTATACGTGTCCTTAACACTAATATCAAACCTCACCGTAGCCCTGAACTTGTACCTTAATTCTAACACTAAACTCTGTTCAGAAATAATTTAAAACGTCTAAAATTTCGAGAATGAATATGTTGTAAAGTCATCAATACGGAGTCAATTATGTCAATTTTCTTAACATTATAAAACAGAACTTTTGTACAGAAAAGACTTTTCTATAACTTCTTTCATCGATAAACAATTCATTTACTATCTTCTGACTGAAAACAGCTGTGAGAAGTACTTACTCTGCAGCTAGACTGATTGTCATATACGAAATAATAGGTTTCTATTATCACAAAGATTGATAGGTACTTCTTGAATGTTGCCACCAACTACATCTGCAAATTTACATGTATCTACCAAAACGTTTACATCGGCTGGTAAGAAGAAACAGAACTAGTTATTTTTCATCTAATTATTCTTATTTTTGCCCTTTTTTTTATTATTTGTAAACTAGGCGGTAACCGGTACTACCGTTTATTTTCTCCGCACCGACCTTGTATTTTGTGATCGGTTGTAGTGGTTTAATAGTGTGCTAATTATTCTAATTGTTGCAAGGTCGTTGTTGTAACTATATATTCAGAGTTAGGACAGAATAGAATCGAATCTTCTCAGTGCTGTGTTCGTGTCTTCTTGCTTTGCCTTCGGGCGAGTAATCAGTTGTCGAGTTGTTGGTCACGGTTGCAAGTATCTATTCGCGTAGATAATTCGGCGGGTTAGAGTTGCGGTTAGTGCTCCCGGGGCATAAGGTAGGCGTTGTGTCATAATATTTGGAGACATATCATTGATTGAGCAGAAAGACGGGCTTACCTTTGATTCCGAAAACATATTCTATAGAATCTTTGGTTGAACAATTAAGAAACACGAAATAGTGCCATCTCAAGACATTTTTTTGACACAGGGCACAGGATGGATACTTTAACTTATTTCAAAGTAATTATTGAGTGACCATGCTCAACTTTTCTGAAATTCTCTGAAACTATAGCAACTAAACGAGTAAAGCTAAATTATATATTCAAAAAGAATCAGTTGTCAATCTCCTCCTTCCACGATAATATTGCCATTATTTGATTGCATCATTTACTTCTTTTTCCTAAACCGTTTAACTTATTTCGATTGCATTATCTGTACACTCTGTCAACTTCACAGTCTCAGTTTAAAATTGACTGATCTCAACTCACCTTCCACTTGTATCCAACTCTTTTGTTATGTAATCAACTAGAGTTTGTACCTTTGTAATTTTTGACCATTTTTTTAATAAAAATGTATGATGCTGATTGACTCATTTATTCATTTAAGTTTCTTAAATCGATAATGAATAGGGTAATAAACTAATAATTCAGATATTGTAATTTAATGTTGTGGAGATTGTTGAATGTCAATTTGATATCACGAATGGACTGAATTAAGAATATCAATCGTTGGGAGCCAACTCACTGATCTAATAGTAAAGCGTTCATTGCAGAGCCAAAGAGCTGCGAGTTCAATCCTTGATGGGATCGTGGATACACGCTTCTAAAGAGTCACATAATTGGACAAAACAGCTGTACAGAGCTTGCTGGTGACCAACGGTTGTTCAATTCAGACCAATTCGTGATATCAAATTGAAATCCAGCTACTGCTATTACAATTTGGTAGATACCTTTAGTATGAAGTTTCGCAGGTAACATTTTTATGAGAGATAGACATGAGGTAGAATTTCATCGCTTTTTGTTTTCAGCAAATTTGATGCCATCGAATTTGTTAATGATCACCTTATGAGTTTGTTAGAGTTTAGTAATCAAGCTTCTTATTGATCTACTGCTACGTTTTCCCAACCATACCGGATGATATTCTTAAACCCTTTTGGATAGAACCCTTATTGAACAGCCACATATGAGTAAATGAATTCATAAGCACACTTTGAAGTGGTCAGATGAGGGAGTTTATCCTTCAAGTTGATCTTGTACTAAGGACGGCTAGATAACAGTAATCTTAAAGTCGCTGCAAAGGGATTTTTTTAAATGAATTAGAAATTCTCTTTAGGATGTGTGCTGGAATCAATAACAGCATAAATTATTTTCTTTAGCGCGAAAGCTTCTGATATTTTCGAAGTTTTGGGCTTTATTTTCTTGTCAGCAAACCTGGGTAGATTATAGGTTCTGCCCAAAAGAGTTCAAGAACTCCATCTAGCATGATGTCAGTAAATCAATAAGAAGCTCAATTACTGAACAACTAGTAAACACAGGCTATTCATTTAAAACAGATTCTTCTTTTAAAAATATTTTAGAGTTTATGTCTATCGAAAATCTCCATCAGCTAAGGTGGTTAGGACATGTGTTACGTATGCTTGACCACCGCCTACCTCGACGAGCAATCCTGTTTGGTGTAGGAGTAGGCTGGAAGAAATCTGGAGGCGGTTATACCAAAACATGGCACCAGTCCATAAAGTCATAACGATTAGGCTGAACCATGTTAATAGGTGCAGACTACCTGGTTGGGGTCTGCGTGATGATCGTAACCAATGGTTAGAGACTTTGGGTGATATGGCTCAAAATCGTTGGCAATGGCGAAGGTGCATCCACTGCTTGTCTTCTTCCGAATTCTGTGTTGCTGAATTAGTCATAATTTTCTCTTTACCGAGTCAGATTTTCTTAAATCTCATCTCCGATCTCTAATCCTTTCCATTAATACTCTGTTACTACCTCCCCTACTCTGGGATTTGATCCGACAATTTAATCTCTTTTTGGTTATTTCGGTATGGCAACTTGAACTGATGTACGCATGTACCAAGTTCTACGTTGTACCTGACTGACTGGCTGACTATCAAAAAATAACACATATATTGTCTATACATGGTATGTATATATTTGGTTTGATTTTCATAAAACTTAATGGTTCGAGTCCTTGCATTACTGTTTAAACAATGAATCCTGATTAAAACTCTACACCTTATAATTTAACTTACTTACTTTTTGTTTTATTTAATCTCTTTCTTATATTATTGTTTAAAATAACAATTTTTTTCTTCATATTGAAATTACCGTTAATCATATGGCGTTCTTAATGTTTAATACATCGTTTAATACATTTAATCAACAGTAGTAGTAGGAACTAATCAATATGAATAATTTTGTAAAAACAAAATGTGAATATGACATTTTCTCATTTCTACATCGTATAACCTTGAATCAATAGAGTTGTCTAGGTAACAATAAATATAAAAGTAACCAAAGTTATATATTTAAGTTGGATTGTGACTGGCAAGTGGAATCCAGGACGCGCGTTTCGTCCTATTTGGGACTCATCGGCTGGATGTACCTGCATCCCAATGTTGATGTTCACACTGGGAATCGAACTCAGTCCGCTTCGTGTCAAACGCCACGGCGTTCACCACTAGGCTACTGTGTCCAGACAGTCACACTTGTGCAACGGGCATGCCAATCAATCAAATCAATGCCTGTTACTCCAAGTGGAGCATAGACTGCCCACCAGCATTCTCCAGCCAACTCTGTCCTGGGCTTTCCGTTCTAGCTCTTCCCAAGTGCTGTTCATTCTCTTCATGTCTGTTTCCAATTCCCGACGCAATGTGTTCTTGGGTCTTCCTCTGTTTCTGTGGCCTTTAGGATTCCAAGTCAGTGCTTGTCTTGTGACACAGTTTGATGGTTTCCTCAGTGTGTGTCCAATCCATCTCCAGCGTCTTTTCCTAATTTCTTCCTCAACTGGAAGTTGATTAGTTCTCTGCCACAACAGGTTGTTGTTGATGGTATCTGGCCAACAGATCCGAAGAATCCTACGCAGACAGTTGTTTATAAATACTTGTATCTTCTGTAGGATACTTTTTGTAGTTCTCCAAGTTTCAGCTCCATACAACAGGACTGTCTTCACATTTGTGTTGAAAATTTTGACTTTTATATTGACTGACAGTTGGTTTGAGTTCCAGATGTTTTTCAGTTGTAGAAATGCTGCCCTTGCCTTACCAATCCGCGCCTTCACATCCGAATCAGACCCTCCTTGTTTAATATAGGTACATGGAATGTCCGCACGCAACGAGCATATATATATGTAATTAGGATAAGCTTGTATCTTCCCATTGATTTGTAATGGACTGAAACTGGTCAGTCTCTGTTGCCATATGTGCATCCTGAGTGGATTGCCTCGATATAGCGTTATTACACAAGTTATATATATCAACGGGAAGATACAAGTAACCAAAGTTTATCTCAGTTATATTAGGACATTTGTCTAAGATCATAACAATCAAAAAAATTCATTAATAATAATTACTTTACTCAATGGTGTGTTTTAGTACAATAGAAAATTTTCAGTAATTTACTGTCAACAAAATAAAAATTAAGATAAAGATAATAGGCGTAAAATTTAGATTACGGTACCATAAGAAACAGGGAATTTTGCATTATATAATAATCTATATTCTATGAGTATAGATTTCTAATTAGATTAGCTTTTACAAATTTCTCATCACATATAACATATACTAAGTACGGAATAGTGGAGTATTTGTACTTATTCTTACTTGCTTGACTTGTAATGTAGCAGCATCGCATCCTATCAGAAGGTATACAAAGTGAATGATATGAATAAAGAGAATGGTTTATATCAGATAGAATAACACTAGATAGCTGTCTGTAGGATTTTAAATGTTTGTCTACAGTAGTGTTGATAATGACGTCGTAGTTCTCACTACATACTTTAGTAACAGCTTTCAGTTTTTGGTAGTACCAAAACTACGTAATCGCTTCACATAATATATTAAACGAAAAACCCACTTTGATATTAGCAAAACATACGAAGACCGATATAGTTCAGAAGTAAAAGTTACACCTAAAGAGGTAACATTTGACTTAGTCCTAATTATAGAATCTACAATTTTACAGACATCATGAGAGTTCACAAGAGCATTTAAATCTTTTTCATGTCTTAGACTGAAATTAACTGTTTGACATTTGGAGGGAGACCATTAAAGAAGACCATTAAAACTAGACCATCGTTCAACATTCGCTAAGAAACAATTCATTTCACAACAATTTAAGGAAGAAGAAACAAGTATACATATAGTAAGTTTATATGCACACTTTACAAAGGTATTTCTCATTAAAGAGGTCAATTCATTGAAGAAAAATGAAAAAAGAAAAGGGGAAAGAACAGCACACCAAAATCTGTTAATAGGTGAGTGGCTCACTTTCCTTGGTGCATAGTATATTGTTCTCTTCCGGTGAAATAGGAATACAGCCAGTTGATTATCCAGCTTTCTCTGTTCATATTCTCAAGTTTATTCAGTAATATAGGTCTAGGAACAGAGTCAAACGCGGAAGTATAATTGAGAAACGTACTTTAGACATACTTTTCACCTTTTTTAAGCCACGCACTATATTATGATGTAGGACAACTGCCGCGTCCAGTGTACTTCTATTGCATCTGTATGCAAACTAATATGGGTCGATACTCCTTTTCATTGCTGGTTGCAGCTTACGTAGTAGAAGTTTCTCCATAGTTTTAAGAAAAGTACAAGTTATAACTATGGGTCTAAGCTTAACATTACCGCCAGTAAACGCATTTTTCAGTATGGGTTTTTTTTTATCTTGTTCCAAGCTTTTAGTGTAACATTTGTAGAGAAAGACTCGTTAAAAATGCCAGTCAGTGGCTGATACAAAACACCAGGACATTACTTAAAGAGAAGGTCCGGAATATCATCAGGTCCTGGACATCGTAATGGTTTGAGTATCTTCAGGCATTCTGAAACATCGGTGAATATATGACCGCAATATTTATTCAATCCACGATAATCAAAGAGTATCTGACCAGATCCATACCGTAGGAAAGACTTATTCAACGAGTAGGTATTTAAATGTATACCTTTGATTTCTTTAGTGTATGTAAGCTCCTTGAATAGTTTCCAAACAAGAAAAAAATTTTTATAAGATAGAAGCTTTTCAGCATACATTGAGTATTAAGATTAAATTTAATGAAATAGAACTAGAATTTCTTTGATAAATTTACTCGATAGAGGTCAATTGATACAGATTGAATTAAACAAAATACATTATCTACCTCTAACTTTATATACATATTCCCCTCCGGAGCCATTAGTTGTCCTCCGCATTCTATGGTATGGTTATTAAGAAAACTCTAGGATAATTGGTCCATCTTATTTGAGATTTATCATATGGATGTACTCGCTACATCCGTGTAGATGTTCACATCGATACTTGAACTACTAAGTCCACCTGTAAAATGGCATCACTATCTCTCGAATATACTGAGTTTTATTGTAGCATTATTTGTAATCTAACGCTGTATTGATGCAATTCGCTTAGATTGAACACATACTAACAGAGGTTGATCAGTTGTGGTTTGTAACGAAAAGTGTAATAAATCAAATGCATACACATTGGATAAGTATGACCACCTGAACTCAGAAGCACAGTGGATAGCCAGGTGGAACTTGACACAAATGAGCTGGATTTGAAACTCAATGTGAACGTCATCACTGGGATGTAATTTGCTCATCCAGTTGACATGCCCCAAATAAAATGAAATGCGCGTCCTGTATTCTTGATAGTCACAATACAATTTCCATCATACTTGTGAACTGATGTTTCATTGAAGCTTTTCGCCCAGGAGGCTCATATTAGCAACATTGATTTCAGTCATTAACAACATCAGTGATAGTCATTTCTGAAAGTTGTGAAGACTGTTGACTCTGAAATTTCATATTTCAGAGTAACTTCTGTAATGTAACTATTAAAAACCGGTAAAGTGCTGGACATAGGTTTTCTTCTAATATAGGTCCATTTTGCAGTACTCGTTCACAGTGCAGTTAGAGATCGAACTCAGGATGTTTAAGTATCTTGATGAACGCGTTATCTTTAGACCACTAAGTCAGTACCCAATGGTTTATATTCGTAACTCCATTCAGTTCCTGACTTAGAGTCTATAGTAATCAAAGAGGGATATGTTCTTCATTTCTCAAGTTGGCTGTTAAAATATTTGTAGACAAATATACTGAATGGATATTCTTTGTTTGGAAAATGAACAGTTTTACACATGTATGTATTGTCAGAATAGTGGCGTATTCATACAAGGTTGCTGATACGAACAGACAGAAACAGCTTATCAGTAAGGTATACCTGCAGTAACGGATAGAGTTAAACATTAGGTTGTTGTTGATGTTGTCTGAAAAACGAATGCGAACAGTTGTTTATAAATACTTGTATCTTTTGTAGGATACATTTGTAGTTCTCTATACAACTTTCAGCTCCATACAATAGAACTATCTTGATGTTTGTATCGAAAATTGTGACTTGATGTTGGCTGGCAGCTGGTTTGAGTTTCAGATATTCTTCAACTGTAGAAATGTTGTCCAATCTATGTCCTCACGTCTGCATCAAATCAAATCCTTCTTGTTTATGAATGATGCTGCTCAGATATGTGAAAGTTTCCACAGCTCGTAGAAAACGCTAACCAAAAAAAGTCATTTAAACCACTTAATCATTGATTACAGTTACACAATTATCGAAAAGACTCCAAACAAGTTGGGGGTTACATTAAACAATGTACATTAAAGTGTATTCAATGAAATACATTTACACTCATTTGGTAAGAGCATCATAAAAGTAATTTTTACAGATTATCAATCTATAAGGCATCCTCTGTAATAGAAATTAAACATTTATACTATTGCGGATATGTCGAGAGTTTGACAGTGAAAATCGGTGGCATTTATTGGTCGTCTATCATGTATCACAAATTGTTGGAAATCGAATTTTACTATTGGACATCGATCTAGCAGTGTTAGATGGCTAGGAGTTCGCTTTGAGATCTGAAACTCTAGGTTCGATCTCCTGGCAGAATTGAGGGTGAGCACTCTAGAGGAGTCCCATTTTAGGGAGAAACAGATTTTCATGCCACTGAGTCGGTCAAAGTGGCGTAGGTGTATTTACTTATCTTCTAGCTTTAAACTTACAATTACTATTTTATGTATATTGTTCCATTCCTTTCTGTTGAACCATAATGTGATAATAATCTCGTTAATTTAATTTTGTCGTGACATAGTAATTTGAGCTAATCCACGAATGTGCCTGTCTCAACGCTGTTTATGATTTATGTTGCAATAGATATGACGTTATACTAAAGGTTACCTTCCCAATCATTTTATAGTGAACTATGTATCAGAATCTTGTGATAATGGATACTCAAATTCTGTGCTTATAAATTCTTAAGAAAGAACCAATATATCCATCTATTAAAATATAATAATCAATGAAAGTGGGAATTCTAACACTCGATACCACTCCAGAGGTGCAGAGGTCTAGGCGTCATCCATCCAAACTGTCCTGAATTTTCAGTTTCCTTGATGGGATATAAAAGCGGGAGTGAGCATTGCAACCGACAATTCTCATCTTCGTTTGAAACAGCTATCCAGTGGTTTTTTCTGGTTTTTAATTATACTTTACCGACATCAATATGTGATGAATCCTATCAAATACTTCTTATTATCAGACAAAGCATTACTTATACAATACATACACCCAGTTATCTTATCTTACTTGAAGCCATTAAATTTCTCAATGAATTAATTTAAGTAACAATTTAACAAATGACTGATGTTTCATCATAGTATTACCATACATTTTAAAAGATATGCAGCATGTGACTTGATTATTGTGTAATTAATGAAACTAGTGAAACATTGGAATGTGTTAATGAATATTGCATGAAGACAAAGAAAAATGAATTTGCAATAGATTAAAATCTTATATCTCATATTAGCTCAAATCAAATGAAGATTTCTGCATCAATCCTGATTTTCATTAAGTTCATTGAGTACACAAAGTGTAGAGTATGTGAATGTTTTAAATTGAAAGACCTATCAGAAAACCAATTCAAATCCTTAATCTACATTTGCAGCCTGCAGTCACAAAAGTTGCTGATATTCACACACGATTGCTATAACATCTTGATCAAGAACGAACATTGTTCCTCACAGACATTGCTGCAGAATATCACTGGATGACCAACTTAAAGCATGATACTACACTCATCCAATCTGGTGGTCATAATGAGGTCGAAGTTCATGCAGTTCGTTGAAAACCTAGTTTCAACCAAATCACTCCAGCAACCACTACATCAATTCATTGTGACAAACTAGATCATATGAAAACGTTATTCTCCTCCCCTATCCAGATTCTGGAATTGTGGTGTATGGCACTTTGTTAAGTTCTGCCCATTTAAGAACTATCACAGCAGCAAACGCTACATGTTGGGACATAAAGAAACTTATTGGAGGCAGAGAAACACGCACACTCGATAACATTCCTAGTTTCAGATCAGAAAACAAATCTAAACCTAACAAATTAAGATTATCGTTAACTACATAGCATACTCCATCCACGGTTATATCATTGAACGTCACCGGGTATACAGTTTTGCCGATCTCAGGGCGATTGCCTGCTGCGCTTATGGCAAGCTGTTCTGTGAAGCACAGTACCGGTTTCCCATTCTTAATCCATGTTTTTCTAGAAATGATGGTAATATCGGAGGCTGTGTCAAGTCGTAGGCATACCACATGACCATTTATCTGAACAGAAACATAATTTCTGGCTTGTCTCTAGTGAACATGATTTACGTTGGATGCTGAAAGTGATTCAGCCGGCTTACTGGATGGATGGAATTTTCTGGAATGTAATCGAGTGTACGTGTTTTTCTGCCTCAAATAAGTTTCTTTATGTCCCAACATGTAGCGTTTGCTGCTGTGATAGTTCTTAAATGGGCAGAACTTAACAAGGTGCCATACACCACAATTCCAGAATCTGGATAGGGGAGGAGAATAACGTTTTCATATGATCTAGTTTGTCACAATGAATTGATGTAGTGGTTGCTGGAGTGATTTGGTTGAAACTAGGTTTTCAACGAACTGCATGAACTTCGACCTCATTATGACCACCAGATTGGATGAGTGTAGTATCATGCTTTAAGTTGGTCATCCAGTGATATTCTGCAGCAATGTCTGTGAGGAACAATGTTCGTTCTTGATCAAGATGTTATAGCAATCGTGTGTGAATATCAGCAACTTTTGTGACTGCAGGCTGCAAATGTAGATTAAGGATTTGAATTGGTTTTCTGATAGGTCTTTCAATTTAAAACATTCATTTACATTACTAACATGAGTTAAGAAATCATCCTTTTCGTTCATTTTTAACTTTAACAACGATACCTGATATTAGGAAGGGATTGATTGTCACCAGAAAGTTGCGCAGGTCTCACTGTTACGCGAGTTTTGGGGTAAAATTCAGTTACAATATTTGTTAAGTTCTACTGCGTCAAGCTATCTGAGTAGTTGACTAACTTTCCATGCACCGTCCTGAGAAGCTAAATCATACACAAACAGATCTTCATACCTCCGAAACCATGCATCAGAAGTAACGTTAGCTTCTAGATCAAGTCAGCTATATTATTAATAATTCCATCAAGTAAAAGTGTAGAGTTAGTAATAGTAACAGTCGATGTTTTGGGAAATGTTAGAGCTTGTGATTAGCTTCATTAATCTAAGTTGTTTGACCAACAACATTCCCATCTTGATAGAACCAATTGTCACGCCTATGTTATACCCGGAAGCCCTAACCACAACTATAAGTTGCGAAAGTTTCTACTCAAAACAGATACCCGCAACGACTCAACAAATGGCTACTCGTCCAACGTTAAATCAAGAATATGCGAACGGAGCACTAAGATGATTCGATTCTATCTTGTTCCAACGCTGTAAATATAGTTACAATATCTGCTTTGTAATAGTTACAATAATTAGCACACTAGAAATCACAACGACCACTCAGAAATAGCAAGGTCAGTGCGAAGAGAATGAACGGTTAATAACTATTCGTCGTTGAATTTGGATGAATTTAAAAAAAGGTTTTTAATATGCCCTAAATATTTCTAAAGTGGATCATTCACTTTATAAACCTTTAATTATGTTGTACACTTGCTATATTAAAACAACAATAAAGTAAATAAATATGAACTCCAACTTAGTGGTTTGAAGACTAGCGTTTGAAGACTGAGTTAGAGCTCCTGTGTGATAATTTACCTTACAATGAGGTAGGTACATTCATCTGACGAGCTCCAAATAAAATGAAGTGTGTGTCCTGAATTTCACTAACCAGGAACAAATTGACTTTAATCGATTTAATATTAGATTGTATTCACTAATTAGCCATTATTCGGATATACGATGTGAGTACAATAAATAAGTTTGACTGAATCGAGCTTAAACATTTTTCAGCTTTAACCTATATATTTCCATATCAATCCATGTTACAGAAGTATGCTTTGTTCAGAAAAGTAGTATCTATCTGGTTCATTTAACATCTTCACATTTCAAGTCATTGACTGATAGTTTGAACCAAGTTGATTGGTGAAGACGATTTAGCTCGTTATTGTGACAGTCTGGAAGGTTGTTTTCACTGACAATTTCTCGACACCATTAGAAAATTCCTCTCATTGAGGTGTCTGAAAAAGGTGGATTAGATATGGTTTTGACAACGTTGAAGCTTAAACCCAGTGTCCAAGAAAAACTTACTTGAGGTTGGCCAAGCATAGCATTTTTATGAGTAATTCTAAATGTGTTAAGTCTGTAATTCTAAATGCCCTACAACCAAAGAAAGAAATCAGTAGAGTAAGATGTGGTGCGACTTTGTGATCGAACTTTACTAACCCTATCATTCCACTGTGAGAAGGCAGCAGCATATCTGTCATGCTAGTAGTTTAAACGAAACACCTTACTACCGTCACATTCTATGCAGTTGACATTAAAACATAGCCTTTCAGTCAACTATGATTTACACAAGTAAGACAGAGAAATGACCTGAAAATAACCATTCGATTTGTCGAGCTCCGAAAAAGAATGATTATCTCTTAAAATTGTTTTTACAGTACGCTATTTCAATTGTTTTAGTTGTGTGTAAAGTAGAACTCCGCCTGGAGCCCCCACAGGGTATCTGCCGGTCCCAAGCCCGGATAAAGGAGGAGGGTTGGGCATGGGGTTAGCAACCCCATCTAGTAAAACAACTACCGTGCTAAAAAACAGCTTACGAGTAAAAACCACTATAACCATTCTAACTCTGCCCTGGAAGTTGGAAGGATCAATATGACGCTTCATGGTGAAAGCCGAGTTCCTTCGGAAGCCATGAGGCCGATGCGCCCCCCTTCTGACAACCGGAGCAACAATTAATATACTTGACCGACCCCAAACAGCTGTCTCCTGGGCACTGCGGTCACACTCTCAGGTCATCACGACCTACCCTAATCCTCTTTCAGGTTCCTCAAGAATGACCCTTCCACGGTGTGGGCAACCGGGAAGTGATAACCACCCTCATACCGCTAATAGCACTCGACTTCACCTTGTTCATGATCAAACACGTTCTCCCTCTCTGGTCTCTACTTGTAACACTTCTTCTACTACATTTTCTATGCGTGCCACTTGTACTGGTTACCCGAGTTCCCGAAATGTCATACCAGGTCTCCTGAAGCCACGCTCTAAACTTCATGTTGGAGCTTTTAATGTGCGTACACTGTGTCAAATCGGTCAACAAGCTGCCTTAGCTAAAACATTAGAATCTCTTGCAATTGATGTATGCTGTGTCTCCGAAACACGCATACAGGATCCCAGCATGGTCATCCGTTTGACCTCACCTAGTCAATGCAACGGAACAGCACACTTCACTCTTCGTTTATCTGGAGACCCTACAGCAAGCTCACGTGGCCTTGCTGGTGTAGGCATAGCACTAAGCTTACGGGCAGAATAGGCTCTTCTCGAGTGGATTCCTGTAGACAGTCGTCTATGTACTGTCCGTCTAAATGGCACAGTACGAACTCGGAAAGATAGGGACACACGCCGATGCCTTTCTGTCGTCTCTGCTTATGCCCCCACTGACTGCAGCACAGATGAAGTGAAAGGCGACTTCTATATGAAGTTCTCTAGCCTCCTTCACAAAGCTAAGCACTCAGACATAGTAATTATTGCAGGAGATTTTAATGCCCAAGTAGGTAGACTAAATCAGGCTGAAAAGCACCTAGGTGGGTTACTCGGCATCCCAGCCCAGAGAACAGACAACGGAGATCGTCTGTTGCAGTTATGTTCAGACTACCGTTTATTCTTAGCTAGCACAAACTTTAAGCATAAGGTGAGACATTGTTTAACCTGGCGACCCCCAACATCTACACAACGATGGATACAAATTGATCACATCGGCATCAGCCACTGTTGGAGAGGTTGTATAGAGGACTGCCGCTCTTTCTGGGGCACGTGTCTAGACTCTGACCATGCCCTAGTGAGAGCACGTAAACTCTATGCGTTTTACTGGTCGCAGAAAGGTTACATCAGGCAAACCCTTTAGGTATCACTTTGAGACTGAGAATGCTAAGATTGCATTTATGAATGGTTTGGCTAAGCATTTAGTCACCCACGACCAACAGGTTCATCCCGAAGTAACTCCGAATGATTTTAAAGCAGGTGTGAACGCAGCAGCGCTATCTGCATCTAACCCCAATCCAATCAAAGACCATTGGGTCTCTAATACTTCTAGGGAACTGATGGAGGCTCGAAAACTCATTCCAGCAGGATCGGAGTATGATGAAGAGCGACGACCACTGAAACGTAGACTGCAAAAGACTCTGCGAAAGGATCGTGAACAGTGGTGGGCAACAAAAGCAAAAGCGATAGAAACATCGGCAGCGGCAGGCAATAGTAAACAGCTGTTCCGACTTATTAACGACACTGGCATCACGAAATCGGCAGTTAGTGAAATCATCATTGAAAAAGATGGGTCGATGATTTACTCTCAATCTAAAAGATTAGAACGATGGGCAGAACACTTTCAGGAACAGTTCAACTGGCCCCCAGCCACTCTTAGCTTACGCACAATCTCCAAGCTACCCGAATGGAAAACTGACACAGGTCCCCCAACTCTCAGTGAGTTTGAAAACGCCACAAGTAAATTGAAACGAGGGAAAGCAGCAGGGCCTGATATGTTGTCTACCGACATCTTTAAGGATGGTGGTCTAGTTTTAGCCTGCAGGTTGACTGATATATTAGCCAAAGTCTGGGAACTAAACACCATACCATGTGATTGGTCTCGATCGCTGATCGTTCCAATCTACAAAAAGGGACAGAAATCTTCTTGTGATAACCACAGAGGAATTAGTTTGACTAATATAGTATCTAAAATATTAGCCTCTATAATCATCCGACGTTTAACTAACACTAGGGAACAGCAGACTCGAGAAAACCACGTTGGTTTCAGACCTGGCCGGGGTTGCATTGATCACATATCCACCCTGCGCCAGATCCTCGAACACAGACATATGTACCAACGTCCAATTATAATTGTATTTCTTGACTTGAAAGCAGCGTTCGACTCTGTTGACCGTGAAGTCTTGTGGCAATGTTTGTCATTAAAAGGCGTACCTCAAAAGTACATTAACCTTATAAAGGCTCTCTACTCGGTCACCACTGGTCGAGTCAGAGCATATGGCGAATTGTCACGAGAAATTTCATCCTCAAGTGGAGTCCGTCAGGGTTGCCCCTTATCCCCATTTTTATTTAATTTCATCATAGATGTACTCTTAGAAATCTCACTCACTTCTTTTAACTCCTCAGAAATTAATCTTCTTCCAGGAGGTTCTCTTGTCGACTTAGAATATGCAGACGATATAGTCAAATTTGGTGAAGACACGAACAATATTCAGAGTCTCTAGAAAACACCTTGAGTATCAATGCAGGCATATTTGGGATGCGCTTCTCCCCTCCCAAATGCAAAATGTTACTCCAGGACTGGCCTACCTTACTTCCTAAATTAGTTATAGGGAGTGAAGTAATTGAATGCGTTGATCGCTTCACTTATCTCGAAAGTCTCAGCACTCTTGGTGGGTCGGTGTCTGACGAAATCTCAGCGCGGATTCAGAAAGCTCGGTTGGCATTCGCCAATCTACGGCACTTGTGGCGCAGACGAGATATCCGTGTCTCAACGAAAGGCCGGGTGTACTGCGCAGCAATCCGCGCCATCTTAACATATGGCTGCGAAACGTGGGCCATGAAAACTCAAGATATGCGTCGTCTCCAGATATTTGACCATATGAATCTTCGGAACATCGCTCGTATTCCATGGAATAACCGGATTAGTAATAGTGAGGTTAGACAAAAGGTTCTTGGGAAACACGGTAAATCAGTCGAAGAGGTCATTAACCTTCATCGACTGAGATGACTGGGACATGTATTGTGCATGCCCGACCACCGTCTACCCCGTCGCGCCATGTTAGCTAGGGCTGAAGTAGGATGGAAGAAGGTGAGTGGCGGCCAAACCAAAACATGGCATCAGTCCATGAAGTCCTTGACTACTGGTCTAAGTCATGTAGGTACATGTAGATTACCTGGTTGGGGTCCGCGTGATGATCGCAACAAATGGCTGGAGACGCTAGGCGATATGGCTCAGAATCGGTCACAGTGGCGCAAGTGTATTAACTCTTTAACCTCATCTAAATATTGAATTCTGTTGTTATTTTCTAGACATCCTTACTTTACTCTTCCCTCTTGTATTCTGCCTATACGTTACTTCAATATTCTCGTAGTGCTAGTGTGGTATGGCAACTTGAATCTACAGGCGTTTGTACCCTGTTCTACGTTGCTGATGATGATGCTCACGATCTACATTTGGCAAGAGAGACTGACCAGTTTCGGTCTGTGACTAATCAACGGGAAGACACAAACTCATCCTAATTAAATATATACCCGTTACATAAGTATGACTTTCTAGACTAAGTAACCTAGTGGTCAACGCGGTGGCATATGGCACAAAGTGGACTGAGTTCGAATCCCGGCGTGGACATCAGCATTGGGATGCAGGTGCAACCAACCGACGAGTCTTGAATAGGACAGAACGCGCCTCCTGGATTCAGCTTACAGTTACAATCCAACTCAAGTATTACTTACGTAGTTCTACATATAAAAACGTGAGGTGACGGGACAGTTCAAACGAAAATACCTAACTAGAATATTCGTGGTACATTTTTGAATAACAGATTAATAATTAATACGCTTGCACTGAATTCCCAAAGAGAATAATCCCGGTAGTTACATATTTCTACTTATTGGTCTTATGGTGATATTAACATAATACATTGCATATGAACATTCTTGATGATAAACTGTTATTTGAGTCAATCAAAAGAAGTGATTAGTACATGAACACGTAGTAGTTTCGATTTCTCAACAATTGATCAGAATATACAACAAAAATACGTCAGTATTGTATAAGTTCTATTGTGACTGGCAAGCGGACTCCAAGACGCATGTTTCACCCTATTTGGGACTTATCAAGTGGGTGCGCTTGCATCCCAGTGCTGATGATCACGCAGGGACTCGAATTCAGTTAGTTCCATACCAAACACAACCGAAACAGCTAGACTTGTGCAACGAGTATGTATATATAATTAAGATGTATTTAGATCTCCCTATTTCAGTCCATGACAAATTAACGAGAAAATTCGAATACATTCTAATTAAAAAATACAACAATAAATTTTTAATATATTAGTAATCTCGATTATGTAAACTGGAGCAACGTATACAAGCGAATAGTGTTTGTAATATTTATATTAGTAGTACTTAGTAGTTAGGTACTTAGAACTCTGCATTTAGTGTTCCGAATTGCAATCATAAAGTAATCCAATAAGAATACAGCAACAGTAGCATAATTATTGTATTGTAATAATTAGTAATTGGGTCACCAGTAATCAAGGAAATAAGAAATTTGACCAGGAATATATATATATATATATACCAATGTCGTATATATAAAAAATCCCAGAGGGAGTGAGAACGACATACCCAATGACGAGTAAGGAATATAAAGGTCAAAACAATAGATAGGACTAAAGAATAGGCATGAACCGATCAGGGTGAGAATCGAAACTTAGTTACGGTAATCATGTTCACGATTTATTGCATGCTATCTAATTTTGACAAGAAAATCACTGTCAGCTATTTGAAAGAGAAAGGTTTACCTAGAAAAGCCTGTTTATGCGACTGTAGTGAGGCCATACTTTTGGATGGATGTTTGCAGAAAATTGACAACCCGATTTCGTCGGTATCACAGATGTTGGCAAAATAGATCCCTTAGATCGAGTTAATTCTTCTCCCACTCCATACTGCCTTCTAGTAGAAAGAACTGTGGTTGCTAAAGACACCAGTAGCTGCAGTAGCAATGGTGGCAGATGTCACTTCATTAACATCGGTGCAGTAGTTTCAATACTGCAGTGATGTCTGCTCGGAAATATTAATAAGAGCAACAACGTATATAGGTAGTGTTGGTAAAATCGTTGAGATTGATGAAATGATTGTAAGAAA